>JBBMOC010000169.1:121586-203156 GCA_037975185.1 Centropyge bicolor | reverse complement strand
GAGAGGGAGAGACAGAGAGAGACAGACAGACAGAGAGAGAGACAGAGAGAGAGAGAGAGAGAGACAGAGAGAGAGAGAGACAGAGAGAGAGGGAGAGACTGAGAGAGAGAGAGACAGAGAGAGAGGGAGAGACAGAGAGAGAGAGACAGACAGAGAGAGAGAGACAGAGGGAGAGGGAGAGAGAGAGACAGACAGACAGACAAACCAACTTTACTACAGTAACCAGGGTGAATCCATTACCTCCACGTCAGCATCCCAGAGTAACCACTTCATGTCTCGGGTTAGGTTAGGTTTGCATCCCTTGTATTTCCAACCCTGATTCCAAAGACGTTGGGACGCTGTGAGCAACATAAATAAAAACTGAATTCAAAGCAGTTTCCTGAAGTTTTTCCTGAGTCCATGTGTTCATGTCCTTCATGAGTTCACAAAGTGTTCAATTCAATTTAATTCAATTGTATTTGTATAGCGCCAAATCACTACAACAGCTATCTCAAGGCACTTTACATACAGAGCAGGTCAAGAGACCCGACAACATATTGTCAACATATGTTGACCCTCTCTCCATCCTCACTGGTGAACAACTGAGTCTTTCCAGGATGAACCTTTCAACCAGGATCCTATCACCTGTTCACCTGTTCACCTGTTCACCTGTGGACCTGTGGACCTGTGGACCTGTTCACCTGTGGACCTGTGGACCTGTTCACCTGTTCACCTGTGGACCTGTGGACCTGTTCACCTGTCACCTGTCACCTGTTCACCTGTCACCTGTTCACCTGTCACCTGTGGACCTATGAACCTGTTCACCTGTGGACCTGTTCACCTGTGGACCTGTTCACCTGTTCACCTGTGGACCTGTTCACCTGGGAACCTGTTCACCTGTGGACCTGTTCACCTGGGAACCTGTTCACCTGGGAACCTGTTCACCTGTGGACCTGTGGACCTGTTCACCTGTTCACCTGTTCACCTGTTCACCTGTTCACCTGTTCACCTGTGGACCTGTTCACCTGTGAACCTGTCACCTGTGAACCTGTTCACCTGTGGACCTGTTCACCTGTGGACCTGTGGACCTGTTCACCTGTGGACCTGTTCACCTGTTCACCTGTGAATCTGTCACCTGTTCACCTGTGAACCTGTTCACCTGTGAATCTGTCACCTGTTCACCTGTGAACCTGTTCACCTGTCACCTGTTCACCTGTTCACCTGTTCACCTGTGGACCTGTGGACCTGTTCACCTGTGAATCTGTCACCTGTTCACCTGTGAACCTGTTCACCTGTGAACCTGTTCACCTGTGGACCTGTTCACCTGTGAATCTGTCACCTGTTCACCTGTTCACCTGTTCACCTGTGGACCTGTGGACCTGTTCACCTGTGAATCTGTCACCTGTTCACCTGTGAACCTGTTCACCTGTCACCTGTTCACCTGTTCACCTGTGAACCTGTTCACCTGTGAACCTGTTCACCTGTGGACCTGTTCACCTGTGAATCTGTCACCTGTTCACCTGTTCACCTGTTCACCTGTGGACCTGTCATCTGTGAACCTGTTCACCTGTGGAAGGATCCAACAGGTGCTCCTGGATCAGTCTTTGTTGCTCCTGTCTCGACGGGTTGGACACATGTCACTGCATCAGGTTCAGAAGAAACAGATGTTTACAAGAATCAATGAAGCTGATGATCAAACATTAAATATATTGTCATTGCACTGATTTTGAGTTTATGTCAAAAAGGATCAGACAAGGACCATGTTCTGATTTCATCATGTTTGGCAGTGTCCCAGCGTCTTTGGAATCAGGGTTTTTAAAGAACGACTCTGTTCTCATTGTTTACTTCAAGGTTTCAGCAGAAAAACTACTGAGCTGAAGGAAAGAATTATTTCCTGTATATGATTAAAAAAAAGAGAACCAGCAGAGCTGCAGCTGATCTCAGTTCACTTCCTCTAATCCTTCAGTTTAAAGAGACGTCCTGGAGTTCTTGGTCCCACAGGGCGTCTGCTTCAACCGGTCACTTAGTGCTGAGAGATGAAAGCCGTGTGAGACGTTCAGGGTCAGCCAGACTGTGGGAGATTCCCCTCTCAGCTGCAGACGACACGTTCAGATCCTCGATGAAAAACTTCAGGAACCATGAACCAGTTTTCAGTCCAGATCCCTGTCAGCCGCTGAGCCCGTGGTTTTCCTGTCTCCTGGACGATTTCTGTGGATTCTGTGAAGTCGAGCTCCTCGGAAGGAAACTGGTGTTTTTTAAATCTCTGCATTAAATTCCTGTTTGTGCTCTGAAGCAGGTGCAGATTATCTGAAAGGATCATGAAGCTCTTTCCTTCGTCATCGTCTTCCCGTCCGACAGAGACAGACTGAACATCAACAGGATGTTTTTCTCCTGCAGGTTCCCTTTTTTTAAAAGAACGTGTGAACTTGTAAAACTGTTTCATCTCTTTCACAAATGAAGCTACAGATGAGTCAGAGCTGCCGCAGTTTGAAAAACTACTGAAACACACTTTCATTTTCAGCCATGGGCCTTTTCTTGCAGAGTGAGATCAAATTGAACTTGTGCAATGAGCTCGGCACAGCTGAAGTTTAAACAGCAGCAAAACCAAGTTCACTGTGTTTCACCTTCATCTCGTTTCAGATGTGACACAAACAACAGCAAACGATCAAAAACAAGTGCATCTTTCTTTCGCTCTCTTCCAAAACACATGAACAAATGATCGACATCTTTAGACGTGAGGCAGAGGTGCTCATGGGAAATGCAGTCTTCACTCTAGGAAACACTACCACTTTTGTCCGCAGGGGCCGCCAAAATCAGCTGAAATGAAATCCTTGTAGCTGCTTTCATTTTTATTTTCAATGCAGACTTTTATTTAGAGCATTAGAGTTCACAGTGACAGTGGTACTTCATTACTTCCCTCCTCCATCACTGCAGATTAGGATTCATGTTTCAACAATAAAACACACACACACACACACACACACCCTGCTGCTTCGTCCCTGCACCCTCAGGCTCATTATGCAGTTTCCATGGCAACAGTGTTGATGGCTGATGTTGAGATAAGAGCTCCAACACACACACACACACACACACACACACACACACACACACACACACGCACGCGCTGGTGTCTGTTTGCTGCTCTGAAGCAGCTGATGATCAGATCCAGGGACATGAAGCGCGTTGACTTTCAGATATAATGAGTCTTCAAACCGACGACTATGTGAACCCGTCCCCGGACTCGAACCTGCTCGGCAGCGACATCATAACGGATCTGGATCTAGATGTGCACCATCAGCTGAACTGGGAAATTAGCCCCAAGAACTGTTTGACTCCCACAGTGTCAAAGACAAGTCAGACAACAAGTTCCACTGACGTCCCACCAGAGAACAGCTGGTTATCAACCCTGACCCTGAACCTTGATCTTAACCTGAGCCTGAAACCAGGTCTGACCCTTCAGAACCAGGACCAGGACCTTCACTATGACACTGGTCCTCACAACGATAGACACACAGCAGCAAACACACACACACTGCTGAGCAGCCAGCAGGTCGCCATGGCAACAGCAACCAGGCATTTGTGTGTGTGTGTGTGTGTGTGTGTGTGTGTGTGTGTGTGTGTGTGTGTGCTGGGTGGGGGGTTAGGGTTAGGGTCTTTTATTTTGAAAGAGCTGGCTCAGTATTGGTCGTGAGCCTCTGGGTGACAGTGTGATCTGATCTGATCTGATTCTTATTATTGTGTTGTTGCTGTTTTCTACCATCATCTTACTGAACAGTTGGAGTTTGTTGGTTTTCAACATCAACATTTCCCAGCTGTTCATACACACACACACTGTGACAGCCGGTCTGTCCACGCCAGGCTGTTTTTAAAAAACCTCCCCCTCAGCTCTGCTGCCGGAGAGAGAGAGATACAGGAGCGCTTCAGAGTGAGTCATTTAACACACACACACACTCTTCTTATATCTTATCAGACATTCTGAGAAGTGACAGTTTAAAATCACTTTTATTCTTTGTGTGATTTTCAGTTGGTGATGAAATGAAGCCAGAAACCGACATCAGATCAGACAAGCTGCTGCTCTTTGTTATTTATTTCTTCTCATGTGATTCATTGTCTCTGAGGCTTTACTTGGCAGCTGGCAGCTGATTGGACAAGGAGAGGGGCTGTCATCTTAAACGACCAATCAGGAGCAGTCTTTTCTTCTGAGCGTTCCATTTAAATCTCAGCCGAAGGAGGAAATCAGAGAAACGTGAAGAAACGTGAGGCGACCGTCCGGCTGAAGGGACCAGAGGACACGTCTGCAGGTCCCGGACCAGGACCTGGACCCGCCCTCACTCATCCTCTGCAGGTCCCGGACCTGGACCCGCCCTCACTCATCCTCCTGGTTGGCAAACACCCCCGCCTCCCAGCGCAGAGCTCGTCGGTTTTTATGTCGGAAGACACGAGTCGACTCAACAACCTGAGAACAGATGAGACAAAGAGACGGAGCAGAAAACCCTCAAAATTAACATTCTTTTACTTTTAACTCATCGATCAAATCAAATCAAGCTTTTTGTCACACGCAGTCAGAAACACTGCGATGTTTGGAGGCCGAGCAGAACGCCGGTCCAGCTCTCAGGCCGGACCCCGGCACCAGAACCAGCCGGCCACACAAACACACGCGGCAGGAATCGAACCCACGACCTTCTGGAATGACCTTTGACCTTCTCATTAAGTTTTTGTTTTTATTCTAATGAGTAAGAACAACCATTTTTAAAACTGCTGTTTTGACTTGATGTCATTTCATCTGAAGAGACAGCGGATTTAGTTTGGATGAATCTGCTGATTCTCAATGATTTTACCATCTGAACATCTTCTTATGAGATGACTCTTGTTACAGAACAAAGAAACTTCTCCGCTGCAGTAAAATCCTGTGACGTCATTAGGACGTCTGTTGACATGTTCAGCAGTAAAGAGAGATGAAGCAGGTCGTACCTCATTGTTCACGTCGTCCACCGGCTGGATTCCTGCGTACTGACAAGAGGAAACACAGAGGAGGAAGCTGTGACTACAGTCTGACAAACCCAGTCTTCTCACAATAAAACCACATGAGTTAGATAGCTGTTTACATGTTTCCCTCCCAGCTCTTATTTTGCTAGTGTTTAGCATCATTCTTGTGTGGTATAATAAAGTTATAATGAGCAGACGGACACTGGAGTCCAGGTGTCGTCACATATCTGAGCCAGTACAAGGCCAAACCAAGGAGAGCGTCTACGTGACGTTAACAAGTCATCCTGGATCCAGTGAGCCGCCGTCATCGACCATCATCTCCCACACAGCTTCAACACTGAAGGAGGCCCATCAAATGTATGTCACCATCTACTGTTGTAAACCAGCTGAGCCCAACTTCATTCTGACAGGATGAAGCACAAAACCTCCAAAATAAGAGTCAGGATGTATCAGCGACTCACGGAGCTCTCCTCCAGCTTCAGCTGGATCCGCCTCTCCTCGAAGTCCTGCAGCAGAGTCTCTGTCAGCCCTCTGAGAGGAGGGGGGGCTGGGGAGGAGGGAAGAGGAGGCGAGGAGGTCCAGGGCTGAGCGGTGATAAAGGAGATGGAGGGCAGACGGACAGCGGGGCGTGGAGACGGAGAGGAGACACTGATCCTATCTGAAACACAGCAGGAAGTAAACACGTGATTGACATCAGACTCTGAGGTCACCCAGTTCCAGGAAGAGCTGAAAACAAGGCAACAACTCACATATGACATCACTTGTGACAGTGTGATGTCAGCTGGACCGAGGCATTGACCTCTGACCTCTGCCACTGAAGACTGTTTTCACAGTTTACAGTCACTTCGAAGTTGTTGAGTGACATGTGCCTGAAAACCCGTGGACCGGTTACTGATTGACACAAGCTGCGGCTGAAACACCTGAAGCTGCTGAACTTTGCTCATGTAGTTACTCATTCTCTGCAGTGAGCTGCCAAACAGCAGACTGCACTGGACTCTCAGTCCACAGCTCACTGGTAGATTCAGGTCTTTTACTGACGTCACAGCGTCTGTTTTCTGGGTTTCTCAGTGATTGGAACAGACGTTCAGTGGAGGAGGAACCAGAAAACCAACACAGGCTGAGACACCTGTCAATCAAGATACAATCAATCTGAATGAAGTTTTATGGTGAAAATCCCCCTCTAGACTAAAAGCACTGATTGTTTGTGTTGACGTGTTTTCTCATTCAATTCAATACACACTTTGTCTGTAGGTTCATTTTCAAGGAAATAATCTAAAACCAACGTCTGAATGCAAAAGAAAGGAGAATGAATAAAGAATGGTCTTTTGGTTCCTGTGCTGCTGCCACATTATATGTGCCCTATATTAACATTTCAATAGGTTTAGAATGAAGGTAAAGCTGGAAGTAAACACAGCGTAAAGTTTGCTGATGTTGATTGATGATGATTCAAAGTGGAGCATTGAAGGGATGCGTTGGCTCATCATACCTGTGTTTCCAGGTGGGTAGAACTGACTGACGGCCAGCTTGTTCGCCTGCTCCACCAGAGGAGCTGGAGAGAAGAGCTGCTGATCGCTTTCCTCCCTGGATGCCCTCAGCTCCCGCAGCTCCTGCTCCCGTCTCAGGGCCTCCTCAATCTCCTTCTCGATGAAGTCCGGAGCTCCTCGTCCTCGGGGCAGCAGGCCTGTGGACTCCCGGCTCTCCCTCCAGGACCGAGGCGTGGTCCAGCTGATGTCCTGCAGAGACGTCTGTGTTGGGGAGGAGGAGTCTCGGTGAGAACCTCTCGTGTCCTGGACCCCTGAGTCCCCGGCAGAGAATGAAGGCTGAGCTGAACTCATCTGACTGATGTACAGCTCGGTTTCTTCAGAGTGTCGATGAGGACAGCAAGGAGACTCAAAGATCTGCTTATCTTCAGACTCAGTCTGAGGTCTTTCTTCTGTCCTGTGTTGCTTGTCTCCTTGGTCAAGTTCCTTCTTTGCGTCCTCCGCCTCCCGTGGAGGATCTAGTCTGTAGCGCCCCAGGACCCCTCCCTGCTGCTGAGACTCCTCCTTCCTCTGGTTCTCCTTCTGGATCTCGCGCTGAATGATGAAGCTCACTCGGTTCTTGTCTTTGGCCGTGACAGGTTTAAGCTGTGACTGTGAAAGTTTAGCTTTGATCTCAACCATCTCTTCTCGGCTGTCGCTGTGCTTCAGCCCTCGAGAGCGGCGCAGGTTCTCTTCACGTTCCTGAACTAACCGGATTTCCCTTTCAATCGGGGTCTCATCATCGCTCTTGGACTTGACGCTCCTCTTCTCTTGAGCGTTGTCATTGAAAATGCCTTCATCGCTGGTGTAGCCGCCGCCCACCTCCACAGACTCCTCCAGGCCGGAGTCCAGGTCATCGAACGCGCTGCTCTCCCGGCTCAGCTTTTCCTCAGTCTGGCACTCTGCCGCCTTCCACTGCAGGTAGGCCTCCTCGTTCTCTGATGCTTTAAGTGGAGTTGTATCTTCACTCACTTCCACTCTGTGATATGTCTCATCAGAATCTAGCTGCAGAGGCGTATTCGGTTTTTTTGAGGACCTCAGAGGGTTGAGGATCGCAGTCAGCCGGTCTTGCTCCATCTTCAGGAACTGCTGTCGGGCAGCGTTGAAGCTGATCTGCTCCTCGTCGATGGCCCTGGGCTCGGCGGGGCCGACTTCCTGTTTCGAGCTGACGGGACTGAAGCTCACGCTGAAACCTTCTATCAGTTTGGTTGTCGATCTGCTCAGATCCAGATTCTCCAGCACGTTCAGCCGATCTTTGAAAGCCGGGTTTTTCTTTGGTGCTTGGCTGCGAATGATTTCCTTCCGAAGCTGCTTCTCCTCTTCTTCCTGGACCACTCTGATGCCATTATTCAAATCCACCTGGTACTGTGAGTCTCCGTTGCTCTCTGAGAACAGGCTCTCTGGCTTCCTGCAGCTTGTGTAGGTCTGTAGTCTGAATCCTTGGTCCTCCTTCAGGGTCACCAGCTGAGTCTGCCGTTGTGGCGAGTCCATCCAGGCTTGGTTTAGCCCGGCCTCAGGACTCGTGGGATCCTCCACGAAGGAATAGAAACCACAGTGAGAGCCCAAGCTGCTGCTGGGGCTGCTGGGAAGCGACTCATTGCTGGTGCTCCCTCCTTCCTGCAACACGGCGACCTGCCGGGCCTGAACCACCACGTCCTCGGATCGGTCGCCCTGCTGTGACGAGACAACCACGGAGGAATGACTGCGACCGACAGAGATGCTGTCGGAGGCGGAGAGCGGATCGTCCAGGCTAGGAGTGTAGCTCTGGGTGGGGCGGGCGATGGTGCGCAGGTCTGAAGGTTGCAGCAGTGGGGACAGAGGCTTCAGCACCCACCTCCTTGGTGTGCTGTCCATGGCTTCAGGGGGCGCTGTGGAGTCAGCAGGGGGCGACAGTTCTGACGTAGGGAGACACTGAATGGAGCTTGATGTTTGGAAACTCTGAGGAGTTAAAACATCCTTATGGTCGCCTGCCGAGAGCCTCTGAAACAACAGGGAGGACGGTTACTATGGAAACAACAGAGAGGACGGTTACTACGGAAACAACAGAGATCACAGTTACTACGGAAACAACAGCATCAGGTTACGCTGGTGACAAAAATGTGAAAAATGTGTCTCAATGAATTTGATATATTTGTTTTGGACTGTAGATATAAAGAAGAAGAAGAGCGTTTACCCACAGTATTCATCTGGCCCCTTCCTTTCTAGCAGTACAGTGTCTAATATTAATGGCTACTATTAAAAACATTACTGTGTTACAGTCGTCTGTACTTCGGCTCCGTTTGGGTCACATGACTAACCCTGTCAAACCAATCAGGTGGAGGAAGTGTTTAGGAAAATGCATTCAAAATATAAAAGTACAGTATTTTAGGTTATAAGTGATACATTATAGCTCTAAGTAAGTATCATTAGCCAAATGTAACAAGTACCACAAGTAAAAGTACTTGTTATGCAGAATCACACTCACTTTCAGAAATTGATATTATTAATAACAAATCTAATTATTGGATATTACTTCATGCTCTAACTCGTCAATATGAGTCCAGATATACAGTAGGTACTTTGTACACAACTGGTTAGTTTACTAATAAAGTACTGCATCAGATTTTATATATCACCTGCCGGCAGGGGGGCACCGACACAAACGAAGCTGTGAACAAAGCCAACTTTAATAAACTATGCGCGTTAAGACGTTTTGTAGGTTTCTTTCTCACCTTTTCAATTCAATTCAAAAACCTTTATTTACCCTGAGGGGCAACGTAAGCTGGTGTCTGTCTGTTTGAGTGTGAATGTGAAGCTGGAGGCCTGATGAGCAGAGGAGCTCATCATGTGTTCTGTGTTCGGAGGAAATAAACATGAATTCAGGGAAATCTGAGGAATGCCAATAAAGTTTATCAGAAGTGACAGAGCAGCGATAAGAGTTTACGAGCGCTGCGCTATCACTCAGGTGAGTCTGACAGATAGCAGAGGTGCTTTGAGTCCGAGAAGCCAGACCTGCAGGATCAGACCAGCCACGCTGACGTGTGTGATCTTCTGCTGGACAAATGAGTTCTCTAGTCTTTTCATAAACTGTCATCTATCAGTGATTCATCAGTAAACAGAAACTTCCTCTTCTTTTCTTCTGTAGTCTGTGATTATTTGAACCTGATGTGAGTTCACTGTCTTTTCAGATACATGCAGGCAAACGTGTGTTTGTTTACAGAGTGGGACCAAAAAGGGATCAAGAGAGACCACACTGAACATTTCTGATATTTTCACATCAGAGAGTTTGAAGGTTTGAAGAATTTATGACATGTGAAATGACAAAATGATTATCATGATCTAAAGTGAGGGAGCACTGAACCCAGGCCTTAGTTTACATGTGTATTTGCAATAAAAAAAAAAAAACTACAACCTAATTTTAATAAAGTTGGGTCACAGTATCAAACATAATTAAAGCACAATGTGAAAACTGTCCAAATCTTTTTGACTAAATGATCTGCTCATTGTGAATTTGATGCAGCAACATGTTTCGAACCAGTGGGAGCAGGAGCAACAAAGACTGAGACGTGATCCACAAACACCTGCTTCAAAGTTCGACAGAAGGTCCCACACCTCCTGCCACAGTCCAACACACGGCCACGAGTCTCTCCCTGATACCGCCAAAATAAAAGACCTTTGAACAGATAGACTGAGATAATATTTTTTATGTGAAGCATTTGGAGGAAAAGGTGTCGTCCAGCTGCTGCCACATCGACACAGATACAGGCTATATTGATACAGTCGGCTGCTTTCATCAGAATCAGCATATGTGATATCTGAGAACATCACGTTGTCACTGTTCTGTATATTGACGTGTCCATACCTATATACAAGGATCTGAATTATAAGAATGAATCTATAACGAGGTTTACCTGGACCTGCTTCAGTTCACTGCCCAGCAACAGGGATTCAGCCATTTCTAAAGCTTCTTTCCCTCCAAAGTTCATATCAGTCTTCAGCCTTTTGCTCTTGTTTCCCATTGGAACAATTCTACCGTTCACTCCTGCCTGTGCTCAGTAACATGGCTCCTGCTGCCTGAGAGGCTTCCAGCTCAGAAGTGTGACACGCTTTTCCAAGCGAAGTTGGATAAAAGTTAAAGTTATTAGTAGTTAAAGGTCACAGTTTTGATCATATGAAGATATCAAACAAAAGAGGACACAACAGAATCTGACAGATCAAATGTTCAATTCATTTGTGTGTTTGTTTAATTTTGTTTTCTCTTTGTATTAATTTACACATTTTCACTCATTTGATGTCAAACGTCATTTAAAGGAAACATCAGTGTTTCTGATCAAATATAACTTTGACCAAACCAATCGAATGAGTCCTCTGCAGGTTTATATGCTTTATAATATTATTTCATATATTTATAACAATATCTCTATAATCTCATCATCTGAGACTGAAAATGGGAAATGAGGCTGCACAGCACAGGACAACCAATCAGAAACTGCAAATGACTCCAACCAATCAAACACAGATGCTAGTGTGTCAGTTAGCATGATGTTAGCATCATAGCATTTGTCCACTGCGTCTGTGTGTCAGTGATAAGCCCCGCCCACAGCCTGAGGTCAGCTGATAACACTCACTAAGTTTGTTTATCAGACAGACAGACAGACGGATGGACAGACAGAGACAGACAGGCAGAGAGACAGACAGATGGACAAAACTTCAGCCTCAACAGGACAAGTGAGTGACAGACAGAAGGTCAGAGGTCACAGTGTGGATCAAAGTAAATCCTGAGGATGAAGAGAAATGCTGCCTGACATCATGCATGCCTGTCTGTCTGTCTCTGTGTCTGCCTGTCTGTCTGTCTGTCTGTCTGTCTGTCTGTCTCTCTCTGTCTGTCTCTGTGTCTGTCTGTCTGTCTGTGTGTCTGTCTGTGTGTCTGTCTGTCTGTCTGTCTGTCTGCCTGCCTGTCTGTCTCTCTCTGTCTGTCTCTGTGTCTGTCTGTCTGTCTGTCTGTCTGTCTGTCTGTCTGTCTGTCTGTCTCTGTGTCTGCCTGTCTGTCTGTCTCTGTCTGTCTCTGTGTCTGTCTGTCTGTCTGCCTGTCTGTCTCTGTGTCTGTCTGTCTGTCTCTGTGTCTGCCTGTCTGTCTCTGTACCTGCCTGTCTTTCTCTGTGTCTGTCTGTCTGTCTGTCTCTGTGTCTGTCTGTCTGTCTGTCTCTGTGTCTGCCTGTCTGTCTCTATGTCTGTCTCTGTCTCTGTGTCTGTCTGTCTGTCTGCCTGCCCGTCTGTCCTCACACAGACATCTGAACATGTTCTGAATATGCTGATGACTCCATGATGTTTCCTGTCGAGCCTCCATCAGACTCATCAGGCTGCTGCTTGAAACGGGCTCTGCAGCCTGTAGGAGGCACTAACAGCAGCTCATGGACTCTCTTCTGTTTTACATGAGAAATCTTTGTAAAACTGTTCAAGTTCAAATTGATTATTTGTATTTTGAAGTGATTTTGCAGTTGGGATAAAGTAGCTTTGATGTTACTTTCCGGTTTTGATGCCTGAGGTGATCGATCTGAGACTTTATGAGAATCAAAACCGTCTGTTTGATATTTGCTCATTCATCTTAATCAATAAGCCTCAGGATCTCTGACAGTATACAAAAGTGATTAATATTATACAACATTATGTAGAAGACAGGTTGTCAACACTGATCTGAACTCTTCTTCTCTCAGCTGCTTGTCTTCATATTTTTTGTTTTTCGATATTAAAGTTGATTAAATATGACTTTGATCTTCACATCTTATTTTGTTTTTAAAGCTGTTTCTCTTACCTGAGATCAGTTTCCAGTCGGCAGCAGAAACTGAAGAAAAACTGACTGACGTGACAAAGTCCAGCTTCTATCGTCCAATCAGAGACTCCGCCCATCTCTCTCTCTCTCTCTCTCTCTCTCTCTCTCTCTCACACACACACACACACACACACACACTGCACTGCTTGTGAGGACCCTCCCTCACACAGTTTGTGTATCTGTGTCATCACTGTTTCTGAACCTCTACACATAGAAATTATTCTTCTGTTCTTCTGTTTGTGTTGTCATCTCTTTATTTGTCCTCATTCTTGTATTATTGTACCTTTATCATCATTAGACATCCAAATGTTCTGTCCGAAGATACGTTGTGTTAAATGATGTGCACCCGTGTGCAAAACAAACCAAGCAACATGCTCTGACACAAACTGGTCCACCACAGAGACCCAGCACTGAAACACAAGACCAGCAGCCTGGTGTCTTCAGTCCAAGACCAGCAGCCTGGTGTCTTCAGTCCAGTGACCAGCAGCCTGGTGTCTTCAGTCCAATGACCAGCAGCCTGGTGTCTTCAGTCCAAGACCAGCAGCCTGGTGTCTTCAGTCCAGTGACCAGCGGCCTGGTGTCTTCAGTCCAATGACCAGCAGCCTGGTGTCTTCAGCCTGGTGTCTTCAGTCCAATGACCAGCAGCCTGGTGTCTTCAGTCCAATGACCAGCAGCCTGGTGTCTTCAGCCTGATGTCTTCAGTCCAGTGACCAGTGGCCTGGTGTCTTCAGTCCAGCGCAGTGAGGACTGCACAGATTTATACACTGGAGAAACAAACAACCACTCAACAAACAGATGGCTGAGCACAGGAGGGCCAGCACCACAGGTCAGGACTCAGCAGTCCACCTCCACCTCAGTGACAGGGGACACAACAACATTCAGACTCTGGACAGGGAGGACCGATCTGTGTCAGAGAGGCCATCACTGAACAGAGGAGCAGCCGCACACTGAGTGTTATCAGTGGCTTGGTTAAAGACTCCACAGAGGATCAGGATTCTGTTCCAGTTCCAATCAGAACTGAAGAAAAGTCTCAGACGAGAAGTGAAACATGTTCGAGAACCTACAACCAGTTCCAACTGCCTTTGATTCAACTGGAATCCATGATGTTTCTTCCTGTTCAGAATCAGAGGAGCTGACTTTGGCTTCCTTCCCGGGAGGAAGACAGGTGACTGGATGAAGTATTTATACTTGTAATGGAGTACTGCCACACTGCAGTATTGTTGCTGTATTTACTACTTCCACTGCTGACACGCATCGACAGAGGAGAAATATGCAAACAGGAAATGAAAGTCAAGAAAAACTCATTAAAAATGACTGAATTAAACACAGAGCTGCATCACTTCTCATTTCACAGCTTCAGTTTTTTGACTTGTATTTTTAACAGTGTAATAACTATTCTTTACTTAGTCTTTCTTTGACATTTCTTTTCTCTTTCTGGGACAGGCCTTAAATTCAACTGACAGCCAATCAAACAAAAGTCAAATTGCAGTTTTGTCATTTTCTTCTTTTGCTTCCTGTGTGTTTCTGTCGACCTGTCTGCTGAGCTGCTGCTGCCCCCTGCTGGTCAAACACAGCCACAGAGAGCTGAGGTCTGGCATCACTTCCTGTCTGAGCTCAGGTGGATGGTCCAGTTGGTTTAACCCTTCCCTTCAATCATTCCATCACCGACAGATCATTGAAGCCCGACAGTCCGAGACACTCGTGTTTGAATATTGAACTGTTGGAGAATGTCAAAGGTCTGACCATGTGTAAAACAAACAGCCTGTCTGTCTGTGAAGTCTCACCTTGCTGTCATGGTCCAGACTGTGACAGAGCACCTGCCAGGGAGGAGTGTACCTGAACATCCTGCTCTCAACTGGATCTGACTGGTTCCCACGGTTCTGGTCTGCGTGATGACGATGATGATGATGATGATGTCAGCCAGACCCTCAGCCAGCAGGAGCCAATCACCATCAACCCTGAGACAGACCGAGAGAATGACTGAATAAAGCTCTCACAAAGACAATTTGTTGCTGCTGTGTCATCCAATCAGAAAGCATTAGCAATGTAAACAGGAAGTCATTGACAAGCTCTAACAGCTTGAAAAAATCATCTGATCTGACAAGCAACAAAAGAATCATCATCAGATTACAAAATCATTATGAAGCATTTCTCAAAAATTCTGGAACTTTAGACAGACAGACAGACAGGCACAGACAGACAGACAGACAGGCAGGCAGGCAGAGAGACAGACAGACAGGCACAGACAGACAGACAGACATGCAGGCACACAGAGAGACAGACAGGCAGGCACAGACAGACAGACAGACATGCAGGCACACAGAGAGACAGACAGGCAGGCACAGACAGACAGACACACGGGCAGGCAGAGAGACAGACAGGCAGGCAAGCAGGCAGGCACAGACAGACAGACAGATAGGCAGGCAGGCAGAGAGACAGACAGACAGACAGGCACAGACAGACACACAGGCAGGCAGGCAGGCACAGGCAGACAGACACACGGGCAGGCAGAGAGACAGACAGACAGGCACAGACAGACAGACAGACAGACAGGCACAGACAGACAGACAGGCAGGCAGGCAGGCAGGCAGAGAGACTGACAGACAGACAGACAGACAGACACAGACAGACAGACACACAGGCAGGCAGACAGACAGACAGGCAGGCAGGCAGAGAGACAGACAGACACACAGACAGACAGACAGACAGACAGACAGATACACAGACAGACAGGCAGGCAGAGAGACAGGCAGACACACAGACAGGCAGGCAGGCAGAGAGACAGACAGATACACAGACAGACAGGCACAGACAGACAGGCAGGCAGAGAGACAGGCAGACAGACAGGCAGGCAGGCAGGCAGAGAGACAGACAGACAGGCAGGCAGGCAGGCAGACAGACAGACAGGCAGACAGACAGACACACAGACAGGCAGGCAGGCAGAGAGACAGACAGGCAGACAGACAGGCAGACAAACAGACTGAGTACTTTATTGAGCTTCCCTCAGGGAGACTGACATCTCCATCACTTCACATGTAGCACTGTTTAAAAATACAGCATAAAAAAGTATAAAATAGTAATAATATAAAATGTAAAAAAAATAAATTAAGCAATAGAGCAAACAAAAAATTTAGACTTTTAAAAGAAAGAAAGAAAATATGCATATGTGTGTGTGTGTACGTACCTGCTGAACATGACGACAGCAGTAACAGCAGTAGATATAATAATGGTAGAGTGTATATGATAGTAATATACTATAGCATATACATTGTATAACATACATGTATAATACAGTAATAAGACATATAACAAATATACCAATATAGTAATGTACATATTATATTTTTGATTTACTTAAGTTTTTGAAAATCTTCCAGTAGATGAATCAATCCACTTTAGTTTAATTCAACATGTTTTATCTCAAGTGGTTTTGCTGCTTTGTTATTTTTTCTATAGAAAATCTCTGAAAATGCTTTTATGTACTGGAAGGGAAAAATGTCTCCTTTTCATGCTGATAAAATAGAGTTAGTTATATTACCATTTATTAATTAAGAGGAAGGTTTTGTTGCTTAAAACAAGCTAAAGTTTGTCCAAATGAGACGACAAACATGTTTACAAGCACCAGTAGAAAACATCATCAGCTCAGATTGAGTTGTTTACTGTTTTGTGTCAACAAAGCTGTCAATCACTGTAGGAGTGTCAGTGGCATCCAATCACATCATCTGAATGATAGAGATGGGCGGGGCTTACGTGCAGTTTACATTTCTTTACAGTCTGAAACTGATTCACAAACGAATCTACCAGCTGATCAGAGACAAGAGACACAGACAGACAGGTAGGTGATGTCATCATGATGTCACACAGGTGAGAACAAACAGAAACAAATATAACGGACTCACCCTGCAGGTTCAGCTCCGCCAGCTGATGGAGGACTGATCCAGGCTCTGTGTGTGTGTGTGTGTGTGTGTGTGTGTGTGTGTGTTGCTGAGCACTAGAATTTGTCAGGAATGCTGCTGACCAACAGAAACACACACTCACAATGACTGACCACACCCACCACACACACACACACACACACACACACACCACACACACACACACACACACACACACACACAGAGTTACGTGTAAATATTTGATCACATGACTTATTGTTGACTGAACTCTCTGGGTTTTAAATGTTTCTGTCTTCATAATGTTACATCACTTCCTGTCGAGGGGGCAGGATTCGCCAGTCAGCAGGTGAACAGGAAGTGGCTCCTGGATGTCACAGGTTCAAATTCGGTTCAATGCAGTTTTATTTGCATAGCACCAAATCACAACAAACGTTATCTCAGGGCACTTTTCAAACGGCGCAGGGGCCTCATGTGCCAAAGGTGCGTACGGTAACGTTCAGGTGTATCAGGAGTGAAAGGACGGTGGAAATGTGCGGTGCTTCAGGCCGACTTCATGGCTGCGTACGCACACTTCTACAGCTGCAGACACTTAGAGGTGATGCTGGGAAACTGTTGTAATACAGAACTGTGGAAACAGTCCTCAGACTGAGTGACGTGCTCATCAGAGACACATGAGCAGTTCATTCTGATGAACAATTAACAGACAGTTGCATGGATATAAAAGCTTGGTGCACTGTGCCCCTACAGGTGCTGGGACCGGGGGGGGAGCAGGGGGAGCCGGCAGCTGCCCGTCGACCCTGAGCCCAGCCATGCCAGCCAGGTGTATCAGTCCATCAGATTCAGAGGAGGTGATTCATGGAGTCATGGAGCTTCTGTCTGAGCAGCATCTGGAACAGAGATCAACCAGCGTGAACCACGTGAACCTGCTGAGATCTTTATTCACCACCGAGGCTCAGTGGACGTTCTGGCTGAACACCGAGACACTGAGCTGAACACAGGCTGTCTCAGTCTTATTGTCCAGTGTATCCTCTCAGTGCAGATGTTGAAATCCTGAATGTCTCATAAACATCTGTCTGGTCAGGCCGGACGTGCTCATTGGTCGTCTTCAACAGAAGGCGAAGAGGCAACAGTTGGCACTGTCTTGGGTCCAAACAGCTGCTGGATGTGAGAGGGTCGGGACGGCGTCGCCACCTCTCCCCGTGACTTCCTGAAAGGTAAGGACCATTGGAGTTCAGATAAAAACCCAGCACTTCTGAATGTCACTGACGAACATGCTTTCATCCGAGTGTTTGATCAAACTAAAATCATAGTGTAAAAACAACAGTTTGCACTGTGAAGGGCTGTTTTCAGCCAGGCAGCCAAATGGAGACTTGATGACATCACAGATTCTGGACAAGACGTCAGCTCACGTCACAGGACTGGAGTCCCTGATTTTCAAATCTCCACTCAGAGTCCGGAGCCACAGCATGAAGCAGAAGAGACGTCAGCATGTGAAATAACAACCATCATAATAATCATTTGTACCATATTTATTTGACTGAAGACATTTGTTTTCCTTGTTGCACACGTTGATTGTTGTTACACAGAAGGCTGAGCAGTTTGCATTCGTTTGTTAGAATCAGTCGAACAGGGAAAGGCTGCTGTTCATCCAGACACAGCTCGAACAGTGAGACACTCAACAGGCTCATCCCAACACACCTGATAACATCTGCTCAGTGAGAGATTCACAGTCTCACACAGGACCTGCAGATTCTTCTCATGCAAGGCAACAACAACAACAGCAGCTTGTTCATTCCACCACACATGAAGACAGCTCACACCAGGTGTGATGATCTGTCCATTCCTGTCCAGTCCTGGACCGCACCAGTCCTGGACCGCACCAGTCCGTCAGAGCTCTGTCAGTGAAGAATGAGATCTGAATCAGTCCTCGAATGGCCACTGTCGTCAATCTGTTGTACTCTTAAACTAATTCAAATACAAGAGATTCAGACATGTGGCATGTGTCAGCGCAGTCAGAGTCCACGAGTCCACCAGCTCAGTCCAGACAGTCCACAGACAGCTGCTCCCACACTGTGGCAGCTTCTCTCATTCAGATTAAGATTCTTTCATTAAGGCTTTCTGTGTTTGCAGATGTGATGTTATTTGATATTGTAGTCAGAGTCATGTGACCAGAAGCCTCAGGATGTCAACAGTCCATTGAAGACTTTGGTCCAGGACAAATCCAGAAGTGTGACGGGCAGATTGTCCTGAAGTGTCATGATCACACTCCTGCTCCTCGGAGGATGAACCATCTCTCACAAACCAGGACCAGGTTGGTCTTTTTCTGTCGGACGCCTGTGTTGTGTCATCGCCGTGACGACCGTCTGTCAGCAGATCCCTTCAGATCTGTTGATGGAAGACATGAAGCAGTTTAAACCGGACGGTTGGACGTCTCTGACGACGTCTCGCTGCTTCATAAAAACGGCTTCTCAGGAGTTGATGGAGAAAAAAAGGAAAGTGATCACAGAGAATTTCTTCATATATGAATTTCAAATAAAGCATGAAACAGAAGAGTGACTGTGCCAGCTGCGCAGTGACAGAACATGGCCGCCCTGAGAGCAGACCAGCGAGTGAGGAGCAGATCAGGAGCTGGGCTGGGTTCTTCATGGCGTCTGGGCCGTGGGACACATCTCCCTCCATCAACAACATGTGTGCTCCCCGCAGGACGACCTGAGCTCTGGCGATCCTCTGACGTTTCATGTAGCGCCACCATCAGGTCAACATGTTCATTATCCAGTCAATCATTTACTTTTTGCAGTGACGCTGCTCAAAGCTTCACAGTAAATGTTCCACATTTACATGGTGCTTGGACTCTGCCGACTGGGAGTGAGCCTGTGGCCTCGTCTAAAGGATTTCTTATTGACTGATTTTGCTTTATTGATGTTTGACATAAGCAGAGCACCATCAGCACACAGACGTCATGACGAGCACAGAGATTGTTTAAAGACTATTGTATCAGTGCTCTGTCGAGTTCATGTTGATGAACATCTCAGGTGGACGTTGCTAAATGAAATTGTAGAATTGAAGCTTTCGGTGGTTCGAAGCCTCTGAGCATAATCTTTGAGTTAAACGTTAGCACCGTCACCTTTATCTCTGTTAACTGAGTATGTGAGAGACTGACAGGCCACAGTGACTAAAGGGTGGGGCTTAGTGACAAATCAGTCAGTCTCATATGTTCAGTCAGCTGTCAGTCATGAGGGAAAAATGTCTTTGGTTTTATAAAAGAGGAAAAATGTCACATCGTTGAAATCTCTCGTATTTGAATTTGGCAGGTTTCAGAGATCTGCGTTGGAACGAGGTGCAGCGATATCATGTGATGTGATGGAGGATGATTGAGTCTGATGTTACAGAAATACAAAATCAGTTCCTTGTGTTCAGCACTGAGTCGACCCATCAGGTCACTTTTATTTTCTCTTGTATAAAACCCAAAAATGCTGAAAATGCTCCAACAAACAGAATCTGTTCTGCAGCAGGAGAAACTTACAAAATCAAATAAATACAACCCTAAAATTAATTCTGTTTCATACCATAGAGCTTATAAAGAGAGAGACCAAGTTAAGGTTACAAATGTCAGGACTGAGTGGCTAATGCTAATGCTAATCTGATGAGGTGTCACAGCTGGAAACATGAGGAGTACAAAAGTAAAAACCAAATACAAAAAAGCAAAGAAAGTTTTTATAAAACAGAAGAGGATGAGAAACAGGATGTCATGTTGTTAGAGGTGGGGCTGAGGGCAGTGGGTGGAGTTTACTTCCTGTAGTTTTTGTCCCAGAAAGTCTCCGTCCTTCTTTTCATAGTAATATATTTCAAAGCAGCGCCTCCTGCAGGATCACATAATGCTGCAGCACTTACACGGATACTTCTCCTTCTTTATCTCCACAGCGCCTCCCTTCACCTCCTCCGCCTCTCCGGCCGTTTCCCCATTACTCGCCGCCGCCGCAGCTGCTTCCACAGGCTTGGTGGAGGGCAGTGGGGCAGTTGAGACCGGCGGGGGCACAGCTGCTGTCTGAGCGCTGCCAGTCTCCTCCTTCCTTTCACCTGGTGATGTTTTACCGTCAGCGTCGTCGATGAGCACCAGCTCGGCCTTCACAGTCCCCTGTAGCCCCAGCACCTTCTTGGTCTCGTCCTCGTCCTCCACATTCTGGTAGCCCATGAACACCATGGTGATGGGGTTCTCGGCGCTGGCCTCGGCCACGCTCGGCTCACCGTCTGGTTTGGCCTCCAGCCCGGTGATCTCCGCTGCGACCGGCAGCGGCTCTGGCAGCGGCTGCTCGGGACCCTCCTCCTCCTGGACCTCTGCTGTCGGGAGAGAGGTCACTGTGGCGACGGTCTGTGACATCATCGAGGCTTCGTCAGCTTTGTGGATGAGGTCTTCAACCTCAGAAAAGCTGAGCAGTTGGACACCATCTTCACCGTTCATCTCATGGACCACTAGAAGACAGAAACAGAGTCAGGATCAGAGTCCAGATGAGGACAACTGGCAGCTACACACCTGAACAGAAACAGTCCATTCCTCTGCTTCATTGTGTGATGTCACATTGTACTTGAGTGCACCTGTACTTAACTGGAGCAAGGTGAGAAGAAAAACCACTGGAGGTTGCAAAACAAGATTTGTTGATGTAGATGGAGTAAAGTTACTCTTTCATCAACAATCAGGCCTTCAGCTGCAGACGTCTGCCTTCTCTCTCCTTCAGGTCTGTACTGAAGTCTGTTTGTCACCTGACTGTCAGGTGACTTTCAAGTGAGTTTGTCAGTTTTTTGTCTTTATCACTGATGTGACGCCTCGGTGTTAGAAACATGAAGGAGCTCATAGAGAGTAGAGTGCAGTGTGAACATGCATCGTCATGCTGGGCTGAGTCAGGTTTTACTTCACTTCAAGTTGTTTGGAAAATCATAGTTACTATACTAGTAGGAATCACATTTTAAAAAAGGTGGACCCTACCTGCACAACATAAAGGACAGATGACAAATTAAAGAACAAACCAACCTACAGTGTCAGTGTGGGTGAGGTGTCTCAGGGTCTTGTTTACGAGTGAGGGGAGGATGGAGCGTGAGATTGACAGGCGGATTGGTGCAGGTCTGCAGTCATGTGGTCGCTGTATCGGTCCGTCGTGGTGAAGAAGGAGCTTGATTTACCAGTCAATCTATGTTCCAACTCTCACCTATGGTCATGAGCTTAGGATCGTGACCAAAAGAACGAGATTCCGGATACAAGCGGCCCAAATGAGTTTCCTCCGCAGGGTGGCTGGGCGCTCCCTTCGAGACAGGGTAAGGAGCTCGGATTAGAGCTGCTACTTCTCCACGTCGAGAGGGGTCAGCTGAGGTGGCATCTGTTCCCGATGCCTTCGGGACGCCTCCCTGGGGAAGTGTTCCAGGCATGTCCCACCGGGAGGAGGCCTCGGGGTAGACCCAGGATACGCTGGAGGGACTATGTCTCTGGGCCGGCCTGGGAACGCCTCGGGGTCCCACCGGAAGAGCTGGAGGAGATGTCGGGGGCGAGGGGAGTCTGAGCCTCTTTGCTCAGACTGCTGCCTCCGCGACCCGGCCCCGGATTATTGGAAGATAATGGATGGATGGACGGAGAGGAGTTAGACCACAGCAGCTTGGATGCTCCTCGGCATTGAATGTACAAGTCTGCTGGAAGGATGCATGTAATTCTTCCCAAAGACATTCCCTCATTTGTTTTGATGACGGTGGTGGATAATCTAACTGCGACTGTTGACGGACTGATCTCGTCCTCGTCGACTCTCATTCAGCGGAGCCTGATGTTCGAGCATCAGCTCATCAGATGTGTTGAGCATTTCACTGACGCCTCCCGTTGGTCTAAATGCACAAGTCACTTCGGTCCCATTGAAACGGGAGCCAGTTGAGTCTTTGTGACCGAAGCTGCTTCCATCAACAATGAACACTTCACTTCAATCTTTTCTTCTTGATCCAGAGTCAGAATCAACTGGACCTGATCAGCATTTCAACCAGACCACAGAGCATGATGGGAAGTTTGCTGTTTTCAGTGCATGTGTGGAAGCATCTGTGTTTACTTTAATTTGTCATCTGTCTGTTTGTGGCGCACAGCAGAGACTGAAGTCGTTTGTCAAATCAATGGAAACTATCTGTCAATGAGGAAAAAGGAGCCATTCAGCTCTTATCAGACATGATTCAGTGCCATCACTTTACACAACTCGTAAAACCAGCTCTTTCTCATTTTGATTTGTGGACATCACCTTTCTGCTCGTCCTCGTAAACTTTGACCCCTTGGTGAGAGAGGTCAACAGGAAGTGTGGTGTTAGTGGACAGAACCCTGGTTTCCCCCGTCACTCTGTCCCGCTCTACTTTAATCTCCACCGAGTACATTGCTGGAGGGGGGTATAGAGGAGGTCACGCAGGGTCAACAAGACACACACACACACACACAGCCATTTGCTGCTAAGTCAAAGCACAAACAATAGAGATGGAGAGTGAAATCTAACATCAAACATAAAGAACAGATTAAATATGAGACACTGAACAGAAGATGGAGAATTAAAGCGCTGAAGCTGACAGTCACACACTCACAGACAGAGGGAGAGACAGACAGTCGTTAGAGACAGACAGGAGGTTAGCTGTTACACATGAACCTGAACTCTGCTTACTATTGATTCCTTTGACGTGTCTAGGTGCTGTGACCTCTGACCCCCCCGCCACTGCTCACCTGACATACCTGTGACTGGCAGAGAGTTGGGGGGATGTTTGCTGTTTGGTCGGTGGGAGCGAGAGACTAGTTCAGAAAGCTGACAGCAGAGTTAACAGGTGTGCGCTGTTCTGACGTTGGCTACAGTCAACAGCAGCATGAGTACTGGTCAACTTCCAGGGCAGAAAAATGAGGGCAACATGGAAGTGCAGTTCCTCAAATGACCACTTGAGGCTGCCTACAAATGGGACTCAACTGCATTTGACCCCCCTGTTAAAAAGTCCAGCTTTACAAAGCACATAGGCAGTGTCGCAGTCAGTCGGCCCCACAAGGTCAGTCGGGACCAGCGGTTCAGTTGGTTCAGTTCCACAGGGTCAGTCGGGACCAGCGGGTCAGTCGGTTCACAGGGTCAGTCAGGACCAGCGGGTCAGTCGGGACCAGCGGGTCAGTCGGTTCACAGGGTCAGTCAGGACCAGAAGGTCAGTTGGTTCGGTTCCACAGGGTCAGTCGGGACCAGCGGGTCAGTTGGCCCCACAGTGATCAGTTGGGACCAGCGGGTCAGTCGGGACCAGAAGGTCAGTTGGTTCGGTTCCACAGGGTCAGTCGGGACCAGCGGGTCAGTCAGTTCAGTTCCACAGGGTCAGTCGGCCCCACAGTGGTCAGTCGGGACCAGAAGGTCAGTTGGTTTGGTTCCACAGGGTCAGTCGGGACCAGCGGGTTAGTCGGGACCAGCGGGTCAGTCGGTTCGGTCCCACAGGGTCAGTCAGGACCAGCGGGTCAGTCGGGACCAGAAGGTCAGTCAGTTCAGTTCCACAGGGTCAGTCGGCCCCACAGTGGTCAGTTGGGACCAGCGGGTCAGACAGTTTGGTAGTCTTGAGCTCGGTGGGCATGTTTGATCAAACAGGCTTCATTCAGCTCCACCTCTTTGTCCATATTTGGATTAACCAATGTTAGGCTATGTCATCACCACCAAGATGGCAGCGCCCTACAATTGGCTTCAAAATCTCTCTTCAGAAATCTACGGGTGGCGTCACGGCGACTACGTCAGCCTATGTTACTGTTCAATAATAAACTGGTAAATTCTTACTGAGGAATTCTGCAACACTGAACCAACAATACAAGACTATGTCCATGACATTTGGGTCTAATCACCTCGACTGATGGATGTTGGCTGATATGAGACGTCCAGGTTTGTTTGGGTGTATTTTATACTTTTATGTTATTTAGCTCCATGTCAGATGTAGCAGAGCTTTCTGTGCTCTACAGTTGTCATTATGACTTGGATGTCGATTGTTAATACCAAGCCACAGATTTGAATAAAGTTAAGTCTGGAGCTGAACGTGTTGACACTCAGTTCACAGGGAGCAGGAAAACTCAGGTTGCTTCATGTTGCGGCTGTAGAAGTAACACTGAGTATCCAGACAGTGTCGGCTCTGCGGTTTCTCTCTCTCTTTCTCTGCGGTGATGTGGAACTGGAGCAGCCAATCAGAGCTCTGCGCTACCTTCAGACACCAACCTGGTCACAAGCTGTCTGTGTGTCTGTTTCTTCCTCTGTGACTCACCTCGCTTCATCTCCTCCGCCGCCTCTCGCGGTTCGTTCACTCGAGGGCTTTTGTGAACTCTGACCTCTGCAAAGGCTCATGGGAAAGAAAGGAGGCGGACACAGAGACAGACCAGAGCAAAGGCTGAAGCTCTGAGTGTGAGGTCATCAGAACACTTTACTGATTCCTCCTTGAGCCACTCACACTCACTGTCATCTCATTATGTGACTGTTGTGAGCGGATCAGAACAACAATAGTTTTACTGCCATCATCTCATGACTGCAGGCTCATTCAATGCAACACCACCACTGTAGTCAAACAGCTGTAATCCAGTTACTGCACTTCGTGCTTTCTGGTGTCAGAGGGCAGTAGAACAGAGTCTCACCTTGAACTACCTGGCCTGAAGGTGCAGCTCTGTCCTGCCGCCTGCTGCTGTGACCTTTGACCTCTACATCTGATCACAGAGATCACGTGGTGAGAAGGAGAGAAAACAACACAAACACAGACAGAAGAAGAAGAAGGAGATTTACCTTTCACCAACCCTGAGGACACCTGCGAGCACAAAGACAGAGAGAGCAAGTTCAGCTCCACAGCTCGTCACTGCCGTCCAACAGGAAACCTAGACCTGCCAGCACCACCTACAGGCTGCAGGGGTCATTACAGCCTGCATGATGAGTTAGATAGGTCAGGACTGAAATCTGACTGGAGCTACAGACACAGTGGACTGACAGAGACAGCAGCAAGCAGGAAACCAAGAAATATGAACCGTGTGTGTGTGTGTGTGTGTGTGTGTGTGTGTGTGTGTTCTCACAGGAGTGTGCGTTACGGTCTGACACACGCCTCCAGTCTCCAGAGTGACCAGTTCTTGCTCCAACCTGCAACACACAGACACAGAATGATGATGATGACGATGATGATGATGATGATGATGATGAAGGAGATCAACTCTTGCTTCATGTCTTCATGTCCATCAGACCTGCTGATGGTCTCCTCCAGGCCCCTGGTCTTGGCCTCGTCCTGCTCCAGTTTTCTCTTCACCTCGTCCTGTTGTGGTCCAGCAGAGGGCGCTCCGTCCAGCAGCCAGCGCTCCCTCAGAGCCTTCGACTGCACACACACACACACACACACACAGGGGCCACAGTCAGGCTGCGCTCGCTGCAGTAACTCAGTAATGTTGTTGCATAAAGAGCGAGTCGGCTGCCAGTATTGAGATCAAAGCATTTTCACTCTCTGCACATGATGTGTGAGCACATAAACATTTGAAATCCTTAAACTTCATTGGCAGCTGATTTTCTGTGTCCTCCACAGCTCAACACAATGAGAATGAACATGAAGGTGAAAGGATCTTTATTTTTCACTGCGTTACCTAAACTGGGCTTTTTCCATTTTGAATAGAAGTAAAATAGCCGCCTTCATATTGTTTAACACATTTCACAAGCAAACTAGGACAGAAGTCAAATAAAGTAGTTTGAACATGAACACGATGCAGGACTGGAGCTGGTCCAGGGACCCATGTGGAGCAGGACTCAGCAGGACAGGACCCACACTGGCCTCCATGTTCAGACTGTCTGTGGACGGTGCAGCTCTGGTTTTCACTCAGCTCTTCACCGCCTGCAGCTCGGACGCTGTTTGAAGCTGACATGTTCACGTGAGGCGAACAGCTGCGTCAAACATCCTCCAGCTATTTCAGCGCGGCGGCACTGAGTCTTCGAGTGCGAGCGGTCGCAGCGTGTCTGTCGTTCCTGCCTCGACAGCAGCTGATCTGATATTTTTACTCTGCAGCTGCTCAGTCTGCAGCCTCGTAAAGCTCCGGGCCACCACACCTCTGGATCCACCACAGGGCCGGCGGGCCCCCAGGGGCCACCGCAGCTGGCTCATAGTGGTGGTAATGCCTCACTGTATTATTATTATTGTGAGGTCAGAAAAAGTGGCCTGGGGGGCTTGAAGGCAGCTGATGTGGAGACGGCCCCCGAGTCCAACCCTGGTTTCATGTCTTTATTATTTCAGCCTTTTTTTATTGTGCTCTTCTTCCTAAATACATCAGTGTTTGATTGTGATGATGCTGCAACAATCAGCTGATCAAGAGAAAACTCACTCTGATCATTCATTAATACTAAAGTCATTGAAAAGCTGTGCTCAGCCTCTGTGGTTCTGTTTTCTACCACAGGGACTGAATCTGTGGCTAATTTCACTGATGTTTCCTGTTGGCCTATTCTTCAGTGACACACTGCTCAAAGTAAGGCAAGATTACAGAGCTGGCAGTGAACACGGCAATATTAGCTCTTATAGCTCACATATGATGCTAATGTTGTTGGTTAAATAAACCATAAACCATAAAGCGTCTGGATGAAGAAAATAACCAGATTGAAGAAGCATTCACAGTTTTCCCACATGACACACTGTCTGTCTGTGTCTCTCTCTCAGTCTGTCTGTCTGTCTCTCTCTCTCTCAGTCTGTCAGTCTGTCTCTCTCTCAGTCTGTCTCTCTGTCTGTCAGTCTGTCTCTCTCTCAGTCTGTTTCTCTCTCAGTCTGTCTGTCTGTCTCTCTGTCTGTCTGTCTGTCTCTCAGTCTGTCTGTCTTTCTCTCAGTCTGTCTGTCTGTCTCTCAGTCTGTCTGTCTCTCTGTCTGTCTCTCTCTCAGTCTCTCTCTCAGTCTGTCTGTCTCTCTGTCTGTCAGTCTGTCTCTCTCTCAGTCTGTCTCTCTCTCAGTCTGTCTGTCTGTCTCTCAGTCTGTCTGTCTGTCTCTCAGTCTGTCTGTCTCTCTGTCTGTCTCTCTCTCAGTCTCTCTGTCTGTCTCTCTCTCAGTCTCTCTGTCTGTCTCTCTCTCAGTCTGTCTGTCTGTCTCTGTCTCTGTCTGTCTCTCAGTCTGTCTCTCTCTCAGTCTGTCTGTCTGTCTCTGTCTCAGTCTGTCTCTGTCTGTCTCTCAGTCTGTCTCTCTCTCAGTCTGTCTGTCTGTCTCTCTCTCAGTCTCTCTGTCTGTCTCTGTCTCAGTCTGTCTCTCTGTCTGTCTCTCAGTCTGTCTCTCTCTCAGTCTGTCTGTCTCTCTCTCAGTCTGTCTCTCTCTCAGTCTGTCAGTCTGTCTCTCTCTCAGTCTGTCTGTCTGTCTCTCTCTCAGTCTGTCTGTCTGTCTCTCTCTCTCAGTCTNTTCTCCTGAAGGGAAACAGAGTCAGACAGAGTCAGACAGAGGCAGTGGAGGCTGGGAGCTGCCATCACCTGTGTTGGAGCTGAGTCTCAGCTTCACTGGAGGATTTATCGTCTGATGTTTTCAATCACTGCTGTAGCTGTGTTGTTTCTGTTGCCTGGGCTCAGACTGAGAGCTGGACCTGAGGGACGTTTCAGACATGTGCTCCTGCAGGTGAACTGTCCGACTGCTGAGAGTTCAGCGTCTGCAGCTGCACAGTGAAAACACTTCCTACTACTTTTCTTTTTCCTCTATTTTAGTCCACGGATGTGTTTTATAATCAAATTCTCAGGGAGCAAACATCGAATCACATCATATCACACTTCAATAGCCACAAAACTCTGATTTTTTTACAGTGCAAACACAGTAATATTACAGTACTAATACTGCTCCAGTTATTGTGTGGTCTGAGACACAGAGAGGAGAGAACTCTGTGTGTGTGTGTGTGTGTGTGTGTGTGTGTGTGTGTGTGTGTGCGCATCGATCGATAAGTGCATTAGCGATAAAGCTCTGAAACTGACCTCAGATCAGCTCACAGGCTTCAGGGTGTGTCCAGATCTGCTGCTCTCAGGGATCATGTATCATATAGACGTGTTCACAGTGTGTGTGTGTGTGTGTGTGTGTGTGTGTGTGTGTGTGTTCACAGACCATGTGTAAATTGGACTCACTGAGAGGAGCTGCAGTCGATCCTGCTGACACAGAGCTTCACTGACCCTGAGAGACAGACAGACAGACATGTTTTATGTCAAATAAAATAAAATACATTTAACTGCAAATACTCTGTTTCAGCCGTGTGAACATGAGCTGATCCACAGTCTGCATCACTGCAGCAGACGGTCCAATCAGAAGCCCAGCTCTCCCCTGACACGAGGGGCGGCGGCCTCATCTGTGACATCGCAGTGTGGGCGGAGCCACATGATGCTGATCAATAACCCGTTCTTCTCAGAATACAGACAGGAAGCAGCAGCATCACGTCTCAGAAATGCTCTGAATAAAACATGAGGGCAGAGACCTGGAGCTCCAGGACTTTCATCAAAGCTGCGTTCACACTTCACATTTCTTCTTTTGTCATTGGACCATTTGTGTTCATTTTTATAAAGCACCAATGAACCAGCAGTAATTGCATTAGATGTACGCTAGTTAGCCACAGAAACACTGACCACTTAGCATAATGAAGCAGAATGAAAGTTAGTTTATGGAGAGCTCCATCAGGTCTCTCTGAAGCTGGACTGGGCGTTGCTTCAGAGCACTTCAGCAGCAGCCTGACAGTAGCTGCAGAACCCTGGTGACGGAGCCCGGACCCTGGTGACAGAGCCCGGACCCCGGTGACAGAGCCCAGATCCCGGTGACAGAGTCTGAACCCTGGTGACAGAGCCCGGATCCCGGTGACAGAGTCTGGACCCTGAGTCTGGACCCTGGTGACAGAGCCCGAACCCTGGTGACAGAGCCCAGACCCTGGTGACAGAGTCTGAACCCTGGTGACAGAGTCTGGATCCCGGTGACAGAGTCTGGACCCTGAGTCTGGACCCTGGTGACAGAGCCCGGACCCTGGTGACAGAGTCTGAACCCTGGTGACAGAGCCTGGATCCCGGTGACAGAGCCTGGATCCCGGTGACAGAGTCTGGACCCTGAGTCTGAACCCTGGTGACAGAGCCTGGATCCCGGTGACAGAGTCTGAACCCTGGTGACAGAGTCTGGACCCTGAGTCTGGACCCTGGTGACAGAGTCTGAACCCTGGTGACAGAGTCTGAACCCTGGTGACAGAGTCTGGACCCTGAGTCTGGACCCTGGTGACAGAGCCCAAACCCTGGTGACAGAGACCGGACCCTGAGTCTGGACCCTGGGGACAGAGTCCGGACCCCGGTGACAGAGTCCAGACCCCAGTGACAGAGTCTGAACCCTGGTGACAGAAACCAGACCCTGGTGACAGAGCCCGGATCCCGGTGACAGAGTCTGAACCCTGGTGACAGAGTCTGAACCCTGAGTCTGGACCCTGGTGACAGAGCCCGGATCCCGGCGACAGAGTCTGGACCCTGGTGACAGAGCCCGGACCCTGGTGACAGAGTCCGGACCCCGGTGACAGAGTCTGGACCTTGGTGTTAGAGTCCGGACCCCGGTGACAGAGTCTGAACCCTGGTGACAGAGTCTGAACCCTGGTGACAGAGTCTGAACCCTGGTGACAGAGTCTGGACCCTCATGACAGAGTCTGGACTCTGACATGTTGTGGATGTTTGAGTCTGAACGTCACAGAGCTGCAGCCTGACTGTCACATGAGAATTAGCCACTAGCCGTTAGCTCGCCATGACCGAAGCTCCTTTGTTTAACATGCTGGAGTCAACAGACACAACAAATGAACTGAACTCACTGTTTCTGTAGCGAGAACATTAATGGTAGATTCAAAACGGACTCTGGTCTGATTCTATAACTTTACTGAGTCTCCACACTGGTCAGACTGGACCCGCAACTTTCACCACATTTAGATGAACTTGTTCATTTTAACTTTTATTGAAAATGTTAGAAGTTCTGCTCTTAATGTTAGTTTAGGGGAAACTGTCTGTCTGTCTCTTTCTCTATTTCTGTCTGTCTCTCTGTCTCTCTCTTTCTCTCTCTCTGTCTCTCTGTCTGTCTCTCTGTCTCTCTCTCAGTCTCTCTCTCAGTCTCTCTGTCTCTCTCTCTGTCTGTCTCTCTCTCTGTCTCTGTCTGTCTGTCTCTCTCTCTCTCTCTGTCTCTCTCTCTCTCTGTCTGTCTCTCTGTCTCTCTCTCTGTCTGTCTCTCTGTCTGTCTGTCTGTCTCTCTCTCTGTCTCTCTGTCTCTCTCTGTCTCTGTCTCTCTCTCTGTCTCTCTCTCTCTGTCTGTATCTCTGTCTGTCTCTGTCTCTCTGTCTCTCTCTCTCTCTGTCTGTCTCTCTCTCTCTGTCTCTCTGTCTGTCTGTCTCTCTGTCTCTCTCTCTGTCTCTCTCTCTCTCTGTCTGTCTCTCTCTCTCTGTCTCTCTGTCTGTCTGTCTCTCTCTCTCTCTGTCTGTCTCTCGATCAGTGCACACCTGTGCAGGTAGACAGTGAATCTGTTTGCTTTGATGCAGAGAAACAAACTGGACTGTCTCTGTTTGCTGGTGTGGGAACTTCAATAAAGACTAAAGATGAACTTGAGAGTTTGAGACCTGACTGAACTGATGGATCTTTGCAGTGATAAAGAATCTTTCAGCTGAGTGATGTTCAGCCTTTCTGCCATCCAACAGCTGAACTGGGAACCAGCTGAACTCTGCTGAGCTCAGCGCAGTTTTCTGTTTTTGTTTTAGTGAAGCTGAACTCAAAGGATCCTGAACAAAGCATCTCCATGGAGACGGGACCCGACAACAGACAATCTGAGCTGCAGAGACAAAAACACCGACAACATGGAGCGCACTGGATCCACTGGAAACCAGTTCAGACTGCAGAGCGTCCAGCTCGGAGTCAGCCGGCTGTCGGGACTCCTGCTCCCCCGTCGGTCCAGATGCTCGACTGTCCTCCGACTGCGTCACCTCCACCAGTGTTCCTGCTTCCGTTTCATTCACTTCATGTGTTTTTGGGGTTTTTTGTTTCTGTTTTGGTTCTGTTTGGACCTCGACGTCCGATTCCTCTTCCTCCTCCTCGTCACATTCGTTTGCCTGTGTTGACTTCCTGGTTTCTATCCCTGCCTGCTTCAGCAAACTGGACTCACTCGCACCTGATCAGTTTTTGGGTTCAAGTCGGTCTCACATCACACCGGCTCCTAAAACCAAAACCAGTCCAGTGCACACCAGTACAGACCAGCATACACTAGTACAGTCCAGTACACACCAGTACAGTCCAGTACAGACCAGCACAGTCCAGTACAGACCAGTACAGTCCAGTACACACCAGTACAGTCAAGTACAGACCAGTACAGTCCAGTACACACCAGCACAGTCCAGTACAGACCAGTACAGTCCAGTACACACCAGCACAGTCCAGTACACACCAGTACAGTCCAGTACAGACCAGTACAGACCAGCACAGTCCAGCACAGTCCAGTACAGTCCAGTACACACCAGTACAGACCAGTACAGTCCAGTACAGACCAGTACAGTCCAGTACACACCAGTACAGTCCAGTACAGACCAGCACAGTCCAGTACAGTCCAGTACACACCAGTACAGACCAGTACAGTCCAGTACAGTCCAGTCCAATCTTTGACTTTTAGATTGACGAGCTGCAGCAGAGCCACCCAAAGCTCAGTGAACGTCCACAGACTCGGAGATGTCCTCCAGAGACGGCTGACGTCCTTCAGTCCTCCGCTAACTTGAACTGGATATAATCATTTCATGCTGTGGCTATTCCAGATTTTCCAAATGAAAATGACAATGAAACCAGTGGTTTCATGGTGGGACACAGCTGCTTCTTTTCCCACGATGCTCTGCAGGACCAAGTCTTTCTGGGTCCTTGTCAGGCCGAGAAGTTGTAATCACACAAACTGACTTCTGTGTCAGATCCAGGTGCTGTTGGTTGTGAGTGAGTGAGACCTTCAGACTTTCAGCTCCGAGGACCGAGACAGCAGCTCATAGTTCACACATCACTCACGAGGACAGAAGTGGACAGATGTTTGGGCTTTTCAGAATAAAAGCATATAAATAGGATCAGGTTTACATTGTGACCTGCTGCTGTTTCAGATCAAGAAAATACTGCAACAGTAGAAACAAGCTGTGTCAAAGCGTCGATCCATCGATTACTTATTGTAAATCAACAATAATCTCTAAGAGATTCTTTTGCTTCTCAGAAACTGAATCAGGTTGTTTTCAGACTGAACTGTTTGAGAAAACTTTATGGATTAAATGAAAACGTGAGCTTTTCACTCTCAGAGCAGCTTCCTGTTTATTTTTCACAATAAAGACAAGAAACTGGAGCTGACATTTTACTGATAGTAAAACAGAAACTAGTGTCTCTCCATCAGCCCAGATGCAGTGAACTCATCTGTGTCCTTGTCATCCAGCCGCCCCCTGAGGCTCCACCCCCCACTGCAGTAGACACACCACACACAGGAAGTGAGCCGGACTCACCTTCAAAATAAAACCACAAATAAGGTAGGATAAGATAATCCTTTATTAGTCCCACAATGGGGACATGTGCAACTAAGACTTCACTGAGGGAAGTGCTGTGTGCACATTAGAGGTTTTAATGAGATTAGATTTATATATCATTAAAGCTTTCAGAAAGATCCAGGTGAGGCGCCTCATCAGACTCTTATTCAAAATCAAGACTGGCAGGGAAGTGTTTTTTCACGTGTTGTTGAAGAGAAATTTCAATGACCACCATCATTTAAAGTGATTTAACTTCACTTACAAACTCCAACAACACAGGAAGTCTGTTCGCTTCAAGTAGAGCAGAATGACGGGATGAAAAAAAAAACAATGGACAAGTTTCAGAGTTTTAACACTTAGCATTTTAAAAAGGTTTTTTCACACAGAAGTCAGAATTTTAACGTGTTCATATGAAGAGAAAGAAGTTGGCAGCTTTCTTTATATTTCATTCTGTCTTATTTTCTCTGTATTATTTTATTTAACTTGTCCAAATGTTTGATATAATTTGATGTTAAGCTACATTGAATGTACAACAGATGCCATACAAATAAAGTTTATTACTGTTTGCATCTAGACTTTTATTTAGAAAGGTACGAGCGGAAGTCACCTTGTCCTAGCATGTCTAACTTGATCTATTGATCATAAATCAGGTCCTTCGTTAGGAAATCTGATCAATATGTGACAATAAAGTCTCGTGCTGCTCATTGATGAGTGGTCGGTTTATCCGTCTGCTTCCGCCGGAGGAACTAGTGCGCAGATTTAAGCCTTCGTGCTGCAGTGACTCAGACTTTCTGTCACATTGATCCTGTTCGTTTGTTTCTCTGAGGTCTGAACCGCAGTTTGCTGCTGCGGTGATAAAAGATCTGACGCAGCAGGTCTGACGGACAATGACGACACACGAGACACCGCATGATCAGGACAAGTCACAGATTACGTCATAAACACGCAGAGAAGAGGAAAAAACTGTTAAAGAGAAGAAGAAGAAATAAAAGTGAACTTACTCCATTTGTGAGTGTTGATGAGAGACCGAAGCATCAGAGAGACAGAGAGAGAGACAGTGAGAGAGACAGAGAGAGAGAGACCCGCCCACTGAAGAGGAGGGGGGGGGGCAGACAGAGAGGGAGAGGGAGGGGGAGAGCGAGAGCGAGAGAGAGACAGAGAGGGGGAGAGGGAGAAGGAGACAGGGACAGAGAGGGATCCGCCCACTGAGGAGGAGGAGGAGGGAGGAAGAGGAGAGAGAGCACAAAACTAGGAGAGAGGGAGGAAGCTGCACTGGTTAGATGCATTGATGGGATATGAATGAAGACAGATGGAGCAAGAGAAGGAGAGTGAGAGAGAGAGAGAAAGAACTGCGACAGTCCAGACTAGAAGAAACACATGCATCATCAGAGTGAGTTCACACAAGGTGACAGACGTGACCTCGGTGAGCTGGGGGGACAGGTGGGATGGCAGCAGGTTCATTGACTATAGTATCTACAAGAGCACTGATGTGCAGGACTGGACAGTGAACACACTTGAGGTCAGAGGACAAGACCAATGAAAAGATGTTAATCCACCATCTCACCTGTCGTCCACCTGTAGCACAGACTCCTGAGTCTTCACATGATTCAGACAACACAACTGCTGCTTGTTAAATGAGCCACAGGTGAACTGAGCCACCTCGATCAGGGCGGTGGTGTGATTTCTAAAGTTCCTCATCAGGTTTAATAACATCATCCTGATGTCACACCAACTTATAAAACAGACAACAGTGTCATCATGTAAGAACAGACTCGACACAGCAACAAATCCAACAACACTAGTTTCAAGTCTACTGACACAAGAATAAGAAAGTGGGCCTGGATCATGCCATTTATTTTAAATACTAGAAAAATGAAACCGAGCACAGTCGAAAGCTGTTTGGTCCTTCACTTCAGCCACATGTACCTAATCATCTCCAACTTCAAACACCTGCACCACGTGACACCACACTGACCCCTGGTGGCTCAGAGGAAAACAACACTCAGAACAATAGTGAGCATGGCTCTTACACACCAGCCCCTGATTTCTTCTGCCAGGAGACAAAGTAACTATAAACAATATTTAAAAGAGCCAGAAAAATGCAAAAGAATAAAGAAAAAAACAAACCCAATATATCCACACTTTACCAATTCAGTGATTCTTATTCACATGTCTGATGAATGCACAAAGTTAATGCCAATATTTAATCTGTAGCTTCACATAACAGACAGATTTATTGCTCTTGGTGCCATTTCTGTTTTTGCCTTTTGTAGCTATGTGACCACATGTTTTCATCGGTTTTGCCTTCAGCTGTGTGTTTGTGTGTTGTGTTGGAGATTCGTCTCTCTTCTTGGAGCTTCAGCTGCCTCACTCTTGTCCTCATTCATGTCAGTTTTGTCACCTTTAATCCATCGCTCTGCAGGGACCGCCCTCATCCTCTGATGCCAGTGTAGAGACGTTTCACTGCGCCGAGAACGATCTCTGGACCTCGAGCGAGAGCGTGACGGTGTCCGATACCACACCACCAGACCCCTACCCTTTATCTTCCTTCCATCATGTTGTCATCAGTCTTCTGTGATATGAGGAGAACTATATGCTGCACCAGTACTTTCTCTCAGCCTTTCTTCTTTATTTCATGGATCATTTTCTGCCTCCTCTTTTGACCTCTGAACCACCTGGGGGCTCCTCCTCAGGAGGAAAGGATTCCCTGGGATGGGTGGAGTTTCTTCAGGTCGTACAGTAGATGTAACCAGCACTGCTTGTTCCTCCGTTCCTTTTTCTTCTCCATGGCTTCAGACTCAGAGCACGATTCTGCTTGGCTTTCAGAGTCACTGGAGCTACTGTTGGAACTGGAAGAGGCTCGCTCTCTCTATGTCGGTTTTCTTGTAATGCACCATTAATTACCCTCCCCCGTAAGGTTTTGGTTGTGAATGGTCCATGTGACTGTTTATCACCTCCCACCGTTCCATCAATTTGGCATCAGTTTTTAAACGAGGGATCTGCTTGATCTCACTTAGACAAGTCCTCTTCACTGATGATGCTGTCTGGGGACACAGGCTTTTCTTTCTGTGTCAACTCCTCAGGAAGCTTGTAGAAGTGCTTGCCAGACAAAGCTGAAATTTCCAAGTCATTAATGCTGCTTGGTTCTGCTTTGTTAAGCCCCATGGTGCGAAGACGTAGTTCAGACCAGCCATTCAGAAGAAAAGGTTCCAGTGCTTCCTGGATCCAGAAAAGCATCTGTCCTCGTGGTCTTGTTTCCCTTTATGCACTTCACTAGTACAGGCAGAATGGGAAGCCTGCCATTGTTGCAGCCAGCGCCTGTGTGACCACAAGTTGAAGAAGTCGTGCTTGTTGTATTCTCTGATCTTTTCTTTGGCAGGTCTGTCGTTCCGTGGTCTGTAGTTCTGTGAGTGCTCTGTTCCTTCCCTTCCAGATGTAAAATGCTTGGATGAGTTTGGTTGCATTGTTTGCATCTTTTGCAATCCTTGCTCAAATGTCCTGTACACAGACAACCGAAACAGAGAACTTTGTCCTTTAGAAAGTCCAGTTTCTCTCTGTGCGCCCTTTTTTCCCAGCTGTGGGCACGAGTCCAATGCTTGACCACGTGCACAGTACAGACAGGACATAGTGTTGACTTTTGCCATGGAAATAATTGCATTCTTGTTGGCATCAGCTTTCAGTTCGTCAGTCACTGACACATGAGTTGAAAACTGTTTCTCTGGAGTTGTGATTTCCGTTGAGGCGTGTTTTGGATTTCTGCCTTTCTGAGCGGAGTGTCCTGTACGTTACCGACTACTGGATCTGAAGCAGTTCTGACTTGTTCAATGAACTTTACGATGTCTGTGAAACAAGCTCTTCTGTTTTCTTGGACCAAAATGTCACAGGCTCTCCATTTTTCTCTCAGGTTGTATGGCATCTTTTGAATCAGGATTTTCATGTTCGTTTAGCTCCTCCAGGTAGCGCAGGTCCTCCATAGCATCAGCACATTCGCATAGGTAACATGCCTATGCTTGAAGTCCTTTACTGTCCTCTGATTTGACACTTGTTCAACTGATGAAACTTTCCCTGTAGGCAGCTGTTACCTTTATGCCAATTCCAAAAAGCTCCTTCAGCAGATGCTTGGCGACAGTGAAACCTCTCTCAGATGGAGGCGACTGTGCCCCAGATGCCTTGGTTGTCCACGGGTCAACTGTTGGAGACAGTACAGACAATCAGCCTTTTCAATGACTTTCACTTCCACACGATGCTCAAATGCCTTCATGAACGTGTTAAACTGCAGGAGATCTCCACTGAGAACTGGAATTTCCCTGTGTGGTAGAAGCTGAGAGGTTTGTTTTAACAAGAAGCGATATGATGTCATTTTGTTGCTGGAGCAAGCTGTGAGTGTCTCCTGATGTTGGATGAGTGTTTATGGCCATGGTGATCAGATAAAACTGCCTCCTCCATTTTTGGTTGAGTGTTGCTTTGCGCTGCATGAAGAGAGAGGAGCTGCTGTGAGGACTGCTCATACAGAGGCTCAGAGTCTCTGTGAGGATGGACATGAGCAGCCATGTCTTTAAGTTGAACCTTTTCCTGACTCCATCCCATCGGATGTTCCACCTGGAACACTGCTGCCGTCACAGGCCTGGAGCACCACGAGCCCAGGAACCTGGAAACACTGTCCTCAGGTTCGGCAACAGTCTCCTCCTCAGCACCGGTGTCCTTTTTAGTGTTGTCACCAATTTGATCATGACCATTTTCATCAGCAGGGCAACTCTGAACATGAGACATCCATTGTTTAACCTCAGCACTAAAATCACTGACAGTCAACATTTGTGCCTTGGACCACATCAGGTTCTGTTGCTTCATCAAAAGGCAATAACCCCGATAACATCACGTGCCTTTGGTTTGCTTCATCACACAAACTCTGGTACCTGTCCAATGTTCATTTCACCTCTTTCACAGAGTCTTTATCACCATTTAATTCAGATTTGTCCCCTTTAGTTTAGACAGTTTATTTAGTGCAGCCTGTCTGTCCCGTTCTTCTCCATTTGGTCCCATAAAGCTGAGTCAATTTAACAGAGCGCTTTTTCACCACGTCAGTGTGCTGCTCTGTGACTCTGAGTTTAGCCTCATTCACCGACAGTTTATCATCGTTACCGGCATCGATCGGTTGTTCACAGTTCTTTAATCGTAGGCTCTACAAAACATCTTAACGCGCATAGTTTATTAAAGTTGGATTTGTTCACAGCTTCGTTTGTGTCGGTGCCGAACATACCCCCTGCCGGCAGGTGATCCCACGTCCCGGTCTCCGGTGCTCGGGGCCTGCCGACCCTCCAGCGGCTCCGGTGCAGCTCCAGACCAGCGAGCAGAAGATGCCGTCAGTCCGCGGTGTCTCCTCTCAGCAGCGGGAGCGGGAGACGAGTCGCCCGGTAAAACAACGCGGCTCCAGTTTACTGTGGAACCAGTTTTTGACCTGACCTGTCCTGAACCAGCTGCTACCGGCTGACTGGGCTTGGACTGTTTGGACTCGGGTTAAAGTAAAGAAAATAAACCGACGACAGAAGTTTCTATGGTTTAACTTAAAAGCCGTTTATTTGAACTCATAGAAAAATGAAACCGAGCACAGTCGAAAACTGTTTGGTCCTTCACTTCAGCACATGAACATAATTATCTCCAACTTAAAACACCTGCACCCTCAGCCTGCGCCACGTGACACCACACTGACCCCTGGTGGCTCGGAGGAAAACAACTCACAAAACAGTGAACGTGACACTTAGACTCACGGATGATTTAATCACATCCCTCCTGTCCTGACAAACCTTAAACAACATGTGCACAGAATCGAAACGTTTGTGTATCAGCATCTCGAGATCGGATCTCATTATCTGGATAAGTTCAGGATAAGTTTCTGGATAATAAGAAGACAGTCGCTGTTCTGCAGCATCTCAGCGTCTTTCATCGACTCTAAAGCTCAACTTGCTGTGAAAGAACTACATGCTGCCAGCTGCCAACAACAAACTACACATCTGGACAGAGTCTTTATTGTTGCAGGGGACTTCAACCACTTCGACCTAAAGCCTGTACTCATCATGTCTCCTGTCCCACCAGAGACCAGACCTGGACCATGTTTTCACTGAGCTGTCCCCGTCCCAGTTGGACCGTCTCTCAATGCTCCAACTCCCCAAACACATACCTGGCATCAAACCTGTGAAACCATCAGTGAGGACAGTTTCAATGTGTCCAGAGGGAGGACGCTCTGTGTGGCACTGTGGACGACCAGACCAGCAGAGGACAGCATCGCACTGCAGCAGTGTGGACGACCAGACCAGCAGAGGACAGCATCGCACTGCAGCACGACAGTCGAAGAAAACTCCAGAAGATTTGAGGGTGTTTTAGTCAGTGAAGAAATTCGTCAAATAACAACTAAAGTTGTGTTGATTAGATAATTCAAAACAATAAATAAATAAGGCTTGAAGACTGAACGTTGGATATTTCACAACTAATATTTACGCCAAATGAAACTCACGTAGTTCTGATGAATCATAGATATCATGTTGAAATGTTTGATCAGTTTGAACCAAAAACAGTTGTCTGGAATGTTAAAGAAAAGTCTTTCAAAATAAAACACACCGCAGGCATTCTGTAAAAGGGCTACTTTTATTTTGAAAGAATCATTCAAATTAGTGTTTCAATACACACATTATCTATTGTGTTTGTGTGTGTGTGTGTGTGTGTGTGTGTGTGTGTGACAGTGGAAAGGTGAAAAAACACTTCCAAAAACAGACTCTAACAAATTGGCTTCACTGTGTCCTGTCTTATTAAAATTTGATTAAAGGTCGTCTGCAGAACAAAGTCCATCACTGATGAAGAAAGTTAAATCTGGGATATTGATGATAAAGTTGGAATATTATAAAAAAAAAGAAAGTCATTGTTTGGGGAAAAAAAAAATCCAAGTATTATAAAGTATAAAGCCGTAATACTAACAAAAATTTAAAATGTCCAGAGAAAACAAGAAAAAATATTTTGTTTGCTATAAGTTGTAAAAGTCAAAATATTCAAAGAAATAAAGTCCAATTTCTTTGCAAAAAAGTATTTTGAGACTCATAATTTGACTCGATGAAGGCAATGTTCTGCCTTTCATTGTCTAATAAATATGCTATACCTGTTCATTAAAGTGCAGTATCGAGAGAAAAGCATCTGCATATTAAAGGTCATAAAGCTGACTTTGACTCCTTCATCTTAATCTTAAAATCTGACTTTTCCCCTCCAAATTACAACTTTATTCAAATAACATTACAACTTATATTTTACAGCCGTCTACTCCTTTAACTCCGTGTGTCATCGTCCAATAAATAACCTTCATGCAGCAAATCAGCTTCACGGACAGAAAGACAAAAGCAAATGAAACTGCTGAACTTCTACAAAGATCAGGATGTTTCTGTGGTGAAACTCTCAAAGCCTCACAGATGAATTCAAATGATCTGACTGAATAAAACTGGAAACGACTGAAAGAAGTGAAACATTTAAAGATTAAATGTTATTTAAACTATTTCAGTTCAGCTGACTGGTGTAAAAGTCGGAGCTCGTACCAAAGTTCAGACTCATTTAAAGGCAGATGTGAATTTCAAAAAAAGGGCAATTTGTAAGAAAAAAAAGAAAAAAAAATACTTTAAAGACAGAAATGTTTGTGTCTTTTGGGACAAAATAAAAAATGAAAGGACGGTCAAGTTTTATCTTCATGTTTCAGTCGTCGTTTCTAAATTAAGAAGCAAAAAAAAACCCAGTAAAAGCATAAAAAACTAATATGGAACATTCTGAACAAATACTGATATATAGATGTTTTCTACCCACAGATTCAACTGGCTGCTTGAAATCATCTGAAAACCACTAAGAAAAAGTCCCAGACTGAGGTCGGTCTTCACAGAACTCAGTCTGGATCGATTCAGACATGTGAGACCAAACTGAAACATTTCTACCTGCTACCTGTTCGATGGTTCAGTCGGCTGCTGTGGCTTTAACAAAAGACCAGAATAATCATCGCAGTAAAAATCAAAACTACAACAAAGAAGAAAAAGTGTGAAAGTGGAAATGTTTTCCTAAAAGTGAATTTGAGCTCTGTGTCAAACACAGTCAAGTTTAACCTTCACATGACCAAAGTGATCACACAGCTGCTTATAGGCATCATGGTCCCAAATCTCTTTTCTTTTCAACAGATTCACGAGTGAATGTTAAAAACTGAGGAAGTTGTTCCGTCTGCTGGATCAGAAGCTTCAACACATTGTCCCCAATAACAACTTCACATCCAGTCAAGGAAAAAAACGCTGGAGAGGTTTTCTTGTAATTATGTGTCAGAATCTTTAAGAAAATATCTTTTTTTAGTTTTAAGATAAAAAACCTCTTAAGGATGAGATATGAGTCTCAGAATAACTGAGATAAATGTCTCTTCATCAAAATGACCTCATTTTGTGATTATGAGAACAAAACTGTAAATTTAAGATGAAGATCAGAAACATACCTTCGACAGGTGTAATGATGACTTTAAAGATTTCACAGCTATGAAATAAAGATGCATTTTCGTTGTTATTGGAGGAAGCAGGGACCTTCTGTAGGACTCAGCATTAAACAAAGGAAATCCACAGGAAGATCAGCGAAGCTGCAGCTGAGCGCTGAGCTCTGTTAGTGCGGCAGCTGTGCTGTTAACAACCAGTGCTAACATTAGCTAACATTATACTGTTTATAGTATATTTCTCTCTGTGCTTCTTCTGAATGAATAACTCTTCTGTGCTTGTTATGGAGAATGTCAGAAGCATTTTATTTTAATAAAATATGTCATTAATCCTCCAATTGAACCAAACGGGGACATTAGAGTTAATATCCAGCCCTGTGCTAATATGCTAATGTTTGCTAGTAGCTGAGCCGTAGGTCCTGATCCAGCAGTGGGGAAATGACAGGAAGTGACAGGTGATAATCATGCAGTGATGTCACAAAGGTGCAAATGTAAAGGAAACCCTTATTTAAGAGACGAGCATCTCAATCAGATACGGTCACGTTAACCTTACACTGGACTTCTTGTCTCATCAAGCTTTAGACTTACAGTGAGAGCTGTGTGGGGAGGAACTGAGCACACTCGCTAAAATGACTCAACAGAAGGGGGCAGTGCTTCCGGGTTCAACTGACTCAACACGCCCTTTCATTGGTCTGGTCTGAGCGTAACCATGGCAACAACAAAAGTCTCTTCCCCCTCCACCTGTGCAGAAGTCAAAGGTGAGATGGTCGGGGCCCTCGGTGGGTTCAGAACTCGACCTTACAGGCGGGGAAGGTCTCCTCCTGCATGGCTACAGTGCTGTTGCTGCCCAGCACAGTGATTGACAGCTCCCTCTGCCTGTCGTGGGTCTCCTGGTACCACTCATGCATCGCCAGCGAATCAAACGTTGGGATTAGAGTCACCTGAGGACGGGCCAGAAAAACACATCCAATCAGAGAAAAGAAGTTCAAGCAAACAAATGTCACTCAGAGTTTTTACTGACCTGAACCTCCGGCCAGCTGCTCTTGCCCTCCAGCAGAGCATCCAGAATGCTCCGCATCACTAAGTCCTTCACGGGGTCGTCTCCACTGACGATGTAATGGGAGGAGCGAAGACATCTGAAAAACTCCAGGTCCACGGTGGAGGAAGCGCAGCCGGACGGCAGATAGGCCAGGTCCACGTAAACTGCAGAACCCTCAGGAGCTGCAGCTTTGGAAGCTGGGAGGAAGTCAGAAGAATGAGATTGGCGCTCCCCACTAAATAATCTTTGTGAATCAGGATTGTTCTTAAACTGGATGTATGTTCTGGGCAATCAGGTATTATGTTGTTTATTGGGAGTTTACTGAATGTTTAATGTTAATGTAACTGAATATTCTCGTTTTGTTTGTCTTATTTTTTAAAATACTGTAAAGACACTGTAATCTAATCAAAGCAGAAGACCTAAGCCCCTGCAGGGTGACACAGGTGCACAACTGGCCCGGTCCAAACATACTGCACTTGGTGTGAAAGTGAAAAGTGGTGCCCAAAATGAAAATAGGTTTGAGAGGATATTGATCTGTTGTCAGCCGTATTAGTAACCTCTGAGGAGCCTGATATCAGGACAGAACAGGTCCCCAACAAGCCTCGATAAATGCACCGGGGACACATAGCTCATGGAGACAAAGTGTGCCTCATCTGAGTCTGCCAACTCCAGGAAGATCTAACTCAAGGTAAGAGAGGCCAAGAGTGTTTGAAACATCTCTGTACTGAATTCAAATGAGGCAAAAATAATGGTTCCTTTCACGCCATGCAGCATCACCTAATATCATGTAAATCATAAGTTGCTTTTGTATTGTACGAAAGAACAAACTCTTCTGGAAATTTGATTAAAAATGTAGAATGACTCCCTCTGTTGAATTATGTTAATCTGGTATTTTTAAGATGTTTCATTTGCCGTTTCATGGCCTAGAAATTTGACAAAAGCCATAAGAAGAAAGTATTTGTGTCAGTTAATGGGGGACAGTCCCATTATTGTTCTTACTATGAAAAAAATTGATGAATCCAACAGAGAGTTTTGGATTTGCTCTGGTTCTTTTATAGTACTCTTTAAGTGTTTGTAGGTCTGCCTACCAGTGGAGGATGGTTTCGCAGTTCCAATTCTGGAGCCTCCAAGTGAATTTCGGGATGACGGCTTTGTGTCAATGCTGGATGTCATCTTTAGGGACCCTGTGGAGCTGCCAACCTTGGACTTTCCATTTTGCACTGCAGCACTTCCAGAGGTCACCTTTTGCATCGTACCTGTTGGTTTCTTGGTCTTGGCAACAGAACTCTTCAGGTTTTTGCTCGAACGGTCAGCCTCTGTGTCAGCCATGCAGGCTCCAGGCTGGGGTGGTAATGGGGGCAAATCCTTGACAGGGGCTGGTGGTGGGTCACTAGAAGAAAGCTGCCCTGCCATGTGGGAGTAGTGTTGACTGGGATGATCTTGTGTCAGACTGGGTGGGAAAAGGCCACTGGAATCGTCATCAGAGTCAATATCTGCCGTAGTAGAAGGACATTCTTCGGTACTTGGCGGGACATCAGAGTCTGTGGCTGTCGGGAGGGAGTCGCTGACTGAAATGGGTGGAGTTTCCTGGCTGTAGGCTGAAGGGCAGTCGCTGCTACTTTGATCCTGTGAGTGGTTGTTGTTGTCTGAGAGGTCGGGCGAGTTACTTGCGGAGACACTGGGACTGACACGCTGCTGATGGTTCTCTGGGGTCTTGGGGTGCTGGAACTCACAAGGCGACACCAAGCAGAGATCAACATTATGTGGAACATCTGAGATGAGTTCTGGCATCCCATGAATGTGTTCCTCTGATCCATTTCCACAGTGGCCAGTATGGTTTGATCTCAGAGGTAAGGCCATCGCGGTGTTGGAGTCTGAGTCACTGGTATGTCCATTTGAGTAGATTCTGTCTCCCATGGGTCCCTTAGGTGACACGGCAGTGGCTGGCAGCATTTGCTCTAAAGAAAAAGACAGGGACTCATCAACTTCTGTAGACTGTGGAGAGCTGACCTCAGCCGGCATGGAGGTCATGGTGGAGGAAGAGTCTTGCATAATGTCTTTAAAAGGACTGAGTGTCAATAGATTGGACTGTTTGTCCTTAGAGGACGTGGAGTTTTCCAGACTTTCCCTTGGGGAGCTCCTACACGATCCTCTCTTGTTGTGATCCTCGAGGCCCCTGCTGTCCATTCCTAAACCCTCAATGATCTGTTCAGGGAACTGATGCAAAGGTACGTGTCCTACACATTTAGAAGTAGAATCTGCAGGACATACCAGTTCCAGAGTCTTTTCCTCTAAGCTCGCACACACATCATCTGGTCCGTTGGCAGCCAGGCCCTGGTCTGTCTCCACACAGCGAAACTTCTCTGGACTCTCTACTGTCGAGGTCTGATTTCCATTGGCCTCTGCTTCATCAGAATTCGTGACTGCGGCAACCTTGGAGTCTTGACTGCTGTTCCCATTGCCATCTATAAGTCTAAGTCCTTCAAATTCAGCCGTCATGTCCTCAGGTGTTGACGCCTTGCAGTGATATGCCTCTTTCTGGTTTTCCTGCTCCTTTGAACCTGGCTTACCTTTTGTACCTTTATTCAAAGTTTCTTTCTTTGGAAGAGTCCCATCTTTCTTTAAAGTCCCACTCTTGCCCAAAGTTTTTCTTAGTTCTGTGCTTGTTGTGGTACTGGAAGCTGCACTTGCCGTTTTCTTCAATTCTTTTATAGCTGGTTTTGCAGTTTTCTTCTCTTCCGTTTTTACATCCTTCTTGCTGTCTTTTTTTGGTTCAGGTTTGTTGTCTTTCTTTGGTTTTGTGCTTAGAGTTTCTTTTTTCACCACTTCTTTCTTCTTATCTCCACTTTCTTCTTTTTTTACAACAGCAACAGGAGTCTTATCGTAGTTTTTCACTTCCCTTTTCTCTTCTTTTGAGACATCTTTCTTTGGAACAAGCTTCTCAGCAGGTTTCGGTGGCTTTGATTTCGCATCTGCATCCTTTAGTTTGGGCTTTTCTTCCCCATCCTTCTTTTCTTTAGGTGCAGTATCACTTAGTGGCTTTGGTTTTGTTTTTACTTCCTGTTTTTTCATATCTACTCGTCCAAATTTGTCTTTCTGCAAGGCACTACTGGGCCTGAGATCCTTGGACTGAGACTTAAGGCTTTCACGACTCTCTGCTCTTTTAGGTTGTTTCTCGGTTCTGGATGTTTCTAGGTCCTTCAAACATACAATCGGATGTTTTAGGAAATCCAGATGTTTCAGTTTTTCAAGTCCATCCAGAATTTTGGTCTGCGGTGTGCACCCTGGGAAAAGGACACGGATGATCTTCTCTTGGGGGCTGGAAGGGTGCCAGACCAGCAAAGCACAAATGGAAACAAGGCATGGTAGTGGAAGATCTGAGCCCTTTACATTTGATCCGTTGTTTGGCCAAATCTGCATTAAAGCTTCAAGGTTCTTGGTGCTGCTGACTGGATTCAGCGTGTACAGCTCCAGACGGCCAACTCCCATCTTTTGAAACAAGATAACTGGTTCTATACTGGGTCCATTAGAGCGGCTGATTGGCTCAGGTTTGATTGCCAGTCTTTGTAAATGCTGCAGAGTGAGTGCAATCTGATCACAACTCCGCAGCTCGCTAGGATCTCCCTGTATGGATTTCAGTCTGTCAGGAGCATTGAGGAAGACCACCCCAATCTCAGGGGAGAGGAGATTCTTCATCCAGTCCTCTTCAGTCTGAGATCCAACAGACTCTTCCTCCTGCTCTGCTACTTTTCTCTGCAGCAGACTGTTCAGCCCGGGTAGATTGTCCACACCAATGTGAGTCAGGAGCACTGAGTCAATTCTGTCCAGATGTCGGACCAATTTCCAGAAGCAGGAGCGGGGATCAGAGCCACCATTCACCAGGATGTTAAAACCATTAACAGCAAAAAAGGCAGAGTCTCCCCTCCCACCCGGGAAGATGTAGCAACAAGGTCGCGAGAGTTTTAGGAATCCCACGGTGCTTGGCGGCTCAAGGAGGTCGAAGGGTGACTCAGGTTCGAGCGACTCGGATAGGTACTCTGTGAACTCCTGCAGACCCTCCATTTCTGGGAGGACAGGGGGAGGGTTGATACGGATGTTTATGAAGTCTTGAAGGTTGTGTCTCTCCAAGACAGAGTCTTTCCAAAGACCATAATTTGGACAGCTGAGGGTGAGGCTGGCCTTCACTGCCGGGTCTGCAGAGCTCAACAACTCTCCAACCTAACAGAACAGAGAGAAATGACATGACTGGTGATGGGCATTCTCGGTGCACATCCAGGGAGAAGCAGGATTATGAAAACATTGTTGGGTCAAACAAACCGCAAACTGCTGATGTGCAGTAGAATCAGCAGTTTCTTTTTTGTCTGTAATTTTTGGACAAAATTTTCTCAACAAAAGGGTTTTATGTCATCATGGCCACTTGCTTACAATGAAATTCAAATAATATTTGTTCATGTTTTGGTTCAGTGTGCTCTATTGACCATCTTTGTTAGCATAAACATCACTTTACTGCTCCCACCCACAGGAAACTCTGTGGTCTAATAACCTTTGAGCCGTTGTCACTGGGGAGGAACGAGATTTGGTGACTGTTGGAAAAACAAACCAAGATGGTTCTGGTGGGTTCAATTTGGTTCTGTGTTTCTATAGAGTCTGAATGAAGTGTGATTTATGATGAGTTAAGAAAGAATTTGCCCCTTGAATTCAGAAGGTGTAAGGCCGTACCTCTGTAAACTCAGTCCTGCTTCCTTCTAGCTTGCTACACAATCCCTTAAGAGCTAAACACCTGCTCTAACCAGTGTGGTGCATTTTCTTACTTCTTCATCAGCAAATATGTGGATGAAGTGGTTGAGAGAGAAGCTGCCTTTCTGTAACACAATGTCTCCAGTGTCTTCGACACACTGACCAGCCAGAATCAACAGTTTGTGTCGGGACGAATCACAAATCAGCCGCCGGACCTGAACACAAACAGGAAACACATCTTTCAGTTATCATATACTTCAGTTAGTTCACAGAGGGCTGATCAAATAACTTCAACAGAAGACTTTACTGAGCCAGACGCTGAAAAAGACAGATAATCTCAATCTGTTCCAAAGATCATAAATGTGTTACTCTGACCCTGTTTATATTGAGGATCAAGGAAACGTTTCAGTTTGTCAAAGAAACCACTGACAGCTGAGAGGAAGCTCTGGATCTATAAAGTTTTATTTCTCTCTTTATTTAGATTGGTTCTCACCTCTGAGCAGACAAAGTCGTGAGCTGGATTCACGACAACCTGAGTATCCAGAATGTCTCCGGTGTGCTGCAGAGTCCGCTGACCTGCGGGGGAAAACACACCAGCTGTTCAGAAAACACAACAACAAACAGCAGACAGAAGATCAGGGTGAGCAAGGACACAGCCAGCTCGTGACTCGTCGCCAGCATCTACCCAGGTGTAAACTGTAAACTGGTGATGGCCCAAAAAGTGACAACATTTTCTGCCCGAAAATGAGGACCAGGGTCCTTCCCATGATGCAGGCTACATTTTTCTATACAAGCTGTGTTCAAGTGACACGTGAAGCCCGTCAGTCATAATCACACCTACTATATGAAGCAGCACTAACAATGAGAACAACTCACACATCTGGCAACATCTATTAAAACTGCTGCCATCAGTCCTTCCTCCTCCTGTCACCAGAGACACAGAGGGTCTGAGTAAAACTGTGTCGAAGGAGCTGCATGAGCACTGCTGCAGAGTGCATGGCTCCAGTGTTATCGGGTGGGGAACCTACTCGGGTGCCAGCTGAAGGCAAACCCTCTTGAGCCCCTAAAAACCTATTTTGCTCATCCACGAACTGAGAGGGTTTTTGTGATGATCCCTTGTATACAGCCAGGGAACAGACAAGCTTGTGCATTTGGTTCCTCACAAGATGAAGGCGTCCGGGCCACGCAGACGCCGCCGCGCTCTGTGACAGCAGCTCTGTGCACATAGAGGGAAGTTGGCTGTTCTTGGTTTCCAGCCCAAATGTTTTACCAAAGCCACAAACATTTTGGTTTTAACAATACCAACAACTTTGTGTCATTTGCCTTCAGTCTCTCTGACTAGTTGTAGTCCTATCACTGGCACCATCCAGTCAGCGACCTCGCCCCTCACCCTGTGTTGTTGTCACATTTCATGGATGTTTATGGAAAAGTCCATCTAAAATTTTCAGTGAACAAAATTCCTTGGTGCCCTCTCGAGGTATGTTGGTCTGCCATGATTACACTGACAGAACATTTTCTTTTGAAGGTACCCGTCTGTCAGTTCCAGTCCAGTGTCCCACGGTCTCAGGATCATGATCAGGTGTCTCTGCAAGCACTTCAGGCAAAGTGGCAGCTGTTGCGATGTCCTCTGTTCTTCAGCACAACGAACTGAAGAGTGTCCATGTGCTTTGGTTGACAGCTGTTTCTCTGATGGAGCTTTGTGGAGATACGTGGTTGTCACAGGACGACCGGGCTACAGACACATGATGATCTGATAGAGTCTCGTTGCTGGAGATGAAAGACGACAGGATATAAAGTCGTTCAGATGAGCTTCAACATCTGCAGCAGGAGAATGACACAGACACAGTGAAGCAGCAGGAGGATGAATCCAGAAACATGAGAGAAACAGCTGGAAACATCTGTTCAGACATCAAGACTCTGCTGGTGTCACTGGCCTCCTGTAGTTTAACTCGTTACCAGCACCGACTCTCTGAGCCGACCTTTGACCCCAAGCCTACAGGAAGTCCTTTGCTTTCTTCCTGTCAGCTGCTGGTGTGGTTACCGTGACGACAGCTGCAGTCAACAGCACCTCTGTTTATCCTCGTCCTCATGAACATCGATTATATGATGACATCACAGCTGTTCAATCAGTGTCTTGATCAACTGCTGCATGTGTGTGTGTGTGTGTGTGTGTGTGAACAGGCTGTTCAGCAGAGCCTCAGCTGACGCTGTTCATGTGTTTGAATCAAACAACTGACTGTTTGTCTCTTCGACACACACAGTTCTGTGGCCTCAGTCTCAAAGACAGATGATGTATCCTGTGATCTCCATCTTCAACTTTGTTTAAGAATCCAATGTTCCTGCAGAACTCTTAAACGCAAACATGAGGGAGGTAAAAACAGAGCAACATCAAACTGTGTTTCTCTATATATAACTTATACATAGAAAAAAACTGCAAACAAAGCAGCTTTCAGAATAAAAGCACAGGAGTGAAAGGTAACAGCAGATCAGGTGTCCTCTGAGAACAGTCGATCCCCTGAGGGACCACAAAAGCAAAACTGGACAACTTCATCCTCCTGTTTTTTCCAGTTTAGATGGGAAATGAGAAACTGGAGCAGGTGTCAAACACCAACATCAGTCTTTCCTCACCTGGGACATGTTCTGACAGGAAGGCCGAGTGTCTCGACACGAACAGTTTCAGCTGCTGATCGAGAACCGAGGCATCCAGATCTACAGGCCAACACCGCACACCTGAAACACACACACACACACAAGAACAAGGATGAGGCAGAAAAATACGCTCTCTCATATTGCGGGTGACAAACAATCTGTGTTCCTTTCATCCATCACATGTTCTCACGTCCCATGATGCAACAGTGCAACAAGTTGACCCCTGACCCCTGCTCTCTGAACACTGATTGTTTTTATATTGTATTTAGTGACGCTGTAAAACTCTGATCAGCTGTTCGTTTTCTGACCTTCAGCTGGATTCTGATTGGACAACTGTCTGACATGTTTCACATTACATCACTGAACTCATAAAACCTGCTCACACGGGACTGTGATAATAAAATAAAATACGATAAGATACGTCAGTCTCTCATTTGCTTCTGCTGAAACCTGAGAGTGAGACATCCTGCGAGTTTCCTCCTATCTCTGTCAGGTCAACTGTTTCCTCCTTAGCAAACAGGAAGCTGATCATATTTAGTAACACCACTTCCTCTTTGTGTGTCAGCAAGCAGAATATTCAACCAAGATGCAGAAGAGCAGCCTGAGCACTGCCCGGCTGAAAACAGGCTGAAAACAGGCTGAAAACAGGCTGAAGCACTTTCCTGCCTCAGTGCACAGTTGTAACACATGATGTGTGTTTGGTTCTTGTGTTCAGACACAGTAGAATTATTGTTTGGAGTTGAACAGTTTGTTCCTGTGCTGCAGATGTTATTGAGGTCCTGTGCTCTGGTTCTGTTTCAATGACCTGCGAGCAGCAACGATCAAGCACAACGTGAGCGAGATGGTGCACGTGAACCTGTTTCTCCAGAGAACAACCTCCCTCACAGGCCTGTTAAAGCCAGATGGCAGAGTGAGTTTGGACGTGTTCAGCCATCAGCGCCACCATCTGGCCAACACATATATTGTTGTGTGAGTAGAGGTTTGAGATATCCAACTTTCCTGTCAAGTTTGGGAGCTGTCGCAGAAAAGTTCAGGGCAGAAGAAGAGAAACACTGTGGTTCCAGGAGCTTCACTGCTGCGACGTCTGAAGAGTTCAAACTAACTTTGGAGGCAAAGTCATTCAGTAGATAAATAAATGCTGTAACCTATAAAACAACAGGACACAATACAATAAGTAAAAACAATTAGACAGCGACAAACTGCAGAGCAGTCGGACTGTCTGTACGAGCAGAGGCGTTGGCCTCAGGGCAGCAGGTCGGACAGAGGACGTCCAGCCTGATGGACCAGGTCTCATCCATTCATCTGGATGCAGGTTCTCTTTGGTCTGCACCTGGAGGGCCTGATCACACTGCCCCCCTTCAGTCTGGATCCAAACATCCAGCTTACTTACTACTTATTACCCTTAATACTGATCCATGTATCAGTTACCAGGCTGATCACTGATCACTGATGACGTCACTTCTTCCTCCAACACCGAACACAGACTCTGTCACTTCAGTTCATCCTTTAAACTGAATCTGATCTGTGCAGACACGCAAACACTGCGGACGAACTACTTCCCATGACTTTATCAAACATTCATAAAGAAGTGAAGCGCGTGTCCTGATCACTCATTGATTCTTGTTTGTTTAAATCACGTGAAAACTTTAAAGGAACTTGTGAAGCAGCGGAAGCGAAAACAGCTACAGTTGGAGGATTAGGGACGTTTCTTTCTGTGCTAGACTGCTAACCTACTTTTAGAGGAACAAAATGAAAAACAGTCAAACTCGACAAAACAAAAAAACATCCGGTGAACAGGGTTTTTCAAAATAAGCGCCTCCTCTGACGGGAAGAATGCTGCAACTTGTGAAGATATGTTTCAGTTAAAAGTAAAAAAATATAACAGACAGCAGTAATTTCAGACACTGGCTGTTCTCGAATCATAAACGTGTGTCCGTTTAGGAAAATAAGATGGACATACAGTACAGATAGTTTGATAAAATAACGAATGAAATCTGTTGACTTCAAGAAGCTTCAAGACAAAAACGTAAAATTTCACCTTTGAACCGTTAAATTAAGACGAGCTGAATCAACATTTTGCCGTCACTTTGGTAAGAAATGATAAACTACGATCAGCTGAATAAAAGTCGTTTTGATGGATCAAAAACTAAAAGTTTCAACGTCAGGAAGCGAAATTAGCTTCGACACGTTTTCTGATTCGTCTCTTTGATCCGGGAACAAGTTTGAACCCGGTGAAAACAGTCCGCAGCTGTAAAATCCATCCTGTCGCCTTCAGATCTGCCAGAGCAGAAGACATTTCTACAGCAGCAGCTCTTCTTCTTCACGGCTTTTATTGTGAAGGCCCTGTCGACTTCCGGGGCTGCAGTTCGGTTCTCGTGTGTCGGTTCGTTTTACCGGGACTCACCTGAGTCTATCTGCCGCAGCAGGAGCTCCAGCAGGCCGGCGGGCCGCAGCGCTCCCACCACCACCAGCACCGAGTGATCCGCCGAGGAGCCGGAGGGAGTCGAGCCGGGACCTCCACCCTGCCGCTCCGCCGCCGCTGCTGCTGATGCTGCCGCCGCCATCTTGGACTGGACAGTCCGCCACTGACGTCACCGGTATGAAAACGCCCCACTGATGTCAGAGGCGGAAAAATGTGGTTACTGACAGACGAGATGACCATTCAGAAAAGAGAACTGAGTAGCGGGGAGGGAGGCTGGCCAATCAGTGGAGAGAGACGCGTTCAGGTGCTATTCAGGAGAAACCAGCACCGACACCGTTTTCGATCTCGAGAGATTTAAGGCCGAAAAACACGTTATCTAGAGGTAGGAGATATTTAAAGGTTATTACAACGTTTACAGCTCTGAAACCTTACTTTAAACTTTTGGTTTCCAGACTTATGTGTAAAAAAAATGAAGTGAACTAAATGGCAGCAAATATTGTGAAATATCTCCGTTTTGTTTTTAAAACTGGATAATTTTATTCAATCTATTTATTTATTCCTTTGTTTGCTTTCTGTTGTGTTTATTTTACATGAGATTACTGTTTGTATTATTTAATATATTTTATAGATTTTTTGTTGTGTTGTTGTTTTTATTATTTATTGATGCAGTTTAGACATTTTTTTGTTGGTTTGCTTTAAGTATTCTGGCATAAACAACAAACAAATGATACATGTTATATTCACAACAGTCATAAAAGAAAAAGAAACAAACCAAAACAAAGGACATAAATTCATCCAAAATGAGACCTGAACAGGAAATGAAACTGTGGATTTCCCCAGTGTGGGACGAATAAAGGTATATTTTAGGTGTATCGTGAACAAGTAGTAGTTCATGATTCACTTTACTAAAACACTCCTAGTCGTGGTTATTAACCAAAGTGACTGAGGGAAACTTTACAAGTTCAACTTTTGCATATAAATGATTAAATGGTTTAAAATAAATTAAGCTAAAAAATAAAACAAAATATTTCTTTATCAGCTGAAAACTTTCGATGTGCTTTCATTTACACAGCAACTAAATCTCAACATTAGTGAAATTTATTACTGACTGTTTTTTTTTCTCAGGTCAAACTGATCTGATGTTGTTTATTATTGTTGATTTATGAATGTGAACTTTCCACTGAGGGGTCACGCTGACTGTTCCAACAGTTGGGCGATGACCTGAATGCAGCACGAAGGCTCAGCTGATTTTTGTGTCTTCCAACATGGCGGCGCCCGTGAGCGGCAGATGTGGCTTCTTCGTGGAGAAAAAGAAACGTTACTGTAAAATGATCGTCGCAAAAGGAAAAATGTTCTGCGGAGAACATGCGAACATGGTGAGTTCACGGACACGTGGCACGTTCACCAACACAGACAGCATTCATACGTAGAACACGAAGCTCAAACATCAGAGAACGTTAATTCTGTTTCTCAGATTGAATCATGTTTAAATCTTTATTAATTTTCAGTTTGGAGACAAAACATGCCTAAAAATTAAAAAGAACTCTGTTCATCTGCATCTTGTTCAGCTGTCAACAGGTGGCGCTGTTGGCGGTTTAGACATCAAACAGCAGAAGAAGATGATTGGCGCTGGGACAGATGATAATAATAATAATAATAATAATAATAATAATAATAATAATAATAATAATAATAACATATTAATAAATGTGACCTGTGCAAAAAACATTTTAGACCGTTGTATTTTTTGCAAGTTTCCCCACTGAGTGACGAATAAAGGTTTCTCTTATCTTATTATGAATGAACCTTTAAATACGGCTCAGTTTCACAGGTGGAGCCAGGTGGAGGCTGCAGCTGAATTATCCTCGTTGGTTTCACATATTCACATTATTTAGATTTAGACTGTTCCATAAGACAAAAAGCCACACAAACACTGAGCGGATGAATCTCCTCTCTCCCTGTCTCCACTCTTCAGTTTGGCCCTTTACGTTTCTTTAAACTCTTCATATTCTGACATTATCCAGGTGAAACACACAGCGTCATCAAACAGAAACTGTCAGAAACAGTCAGAGCAGGGTGAACTGGTTCCTGGTACAGGCCTCTGCTTTCCTTCATGTCCACTCACTGGTGTTCTGACCAGCACTGACACAGGTGAGCTGTGATGTCATGAGCCGGGCGGTAACAGCTTCCTGTTTGCTGTTTTCAGGAGGCAGGAAGCAGCAGGAGGATCGTGTGTCCTCTGGACCCCAAACAGTGAGTCAGCACTAACCAATCACATCATTGATCTGCTGTGTTCAATATGACAGTGTCAGAAATCCGAAGGTGAAAGTGTTTCTAGTTGAATCCTTTCTGTAGTTAATGTGTGTAAATGTTGTAATGGACAGTTTGTGACTTCCTGTGTGTTTCAGCACTGTGAGCGAAGACAAACTGGACAAACACCTGAAGAAGTGTAACTCCAGAGAGAAACCGAAACCTGTGAGACAAACCTCCACCTCCCTTTCTATCAGAGACGCTTCAGTCTGCACCATCATGTCTGTCAATATCGACCCATGAGGCCACTTCATAACGCTCTGGACAATGAGGGGGGGGTACCACAGTGGCTGTTTGTTCAGGACTAATGGTTCTTTTCAGTCTGGATTCATCTCACAAGTTAATGAAAATCAGCTCAAATGACATCAGTTATAAAAACAGTTGCTTGTTGATTTTTGGATAATTGACAAATTAGCTGATGAATTGACTGATTGTTTCAGCTCCTGTTTTCTGCTCTGGTAGTTTAATCTAACACAGCCTCTCGACCTTGCTTTAGTCAGGTTGTGTTTTCTTCGTATAAAGGCAGTTTGGACCTGTTTCTGTTTGACCTCCTGCAGGTTTATTATGTGGAGAATATAAACTCTGGATCAGCTGATGGAGACGAGATGCTCCAACAGGTAACAGCAGACCTGCGGAAAGCCTCACGATCTCTCTGAACCACAGTAACTTGAATAACTTGATTAGTGCTGTTTGTGCCAGGTGAGTCTGTCTGAACACAGTCGCACACAGTTGGAGTGTCTCTTGGACAAACTGAGGACTGCGGCCTCAGGTGAGCGTCTGCTCTGATTTGTTGTTGTTCCTGTGAGTTATGAAATGTTGTTGATTTTTTGTTGTTGTTGTTGCTGTTGTAGGACTGCAGAGTGATGTGGAGGACGGTATCCTGTCTCATCCTGTCCTCCAGGAGGAACTTGACAACCCAAAGAATGGAGACTCCGCCCACAAACACCTGAAGCAGCAGGTACACACAAAACAACCTGAGCACACTTAGAATTAAATTCCAGCTTACGGCCTTGAACGGGTGAACAGGTAATGAGTCTGAGGTGATGCCCTCATAAGCCCCGCCCCCCTGATGAGGTGACACCTGAAGTGTTGTTCCTCTCTCACCTGTCAGGTATGTCCAGTCCTCTATCTTAGGTCACCTGGAGGCACTGGGGCTGCTGGGAACAGGGCGATGCTTCGTGGAGTTCGGAGCAGGTCGAGGGAAGCTGTCTCACTGGATCCATCAATCTCTGAAGACCCACGAGCACCTAAAGACCCAGGACGACCTGCAGCTGCTGCTGGTGGAGCGCTGCAGCACCCGCTTCAAGGCAGGGAACACACTCAGAATCTCAAAGTGCCAGTTATGAAGATGAGAATATCGTCTTCCATGGCCTCCACCTAGGTCACTTTAAAATCTTCAGGATGACTTCATCAATGAGGGCGGAGTCATTTCCAACCAGTAGAGTTTAAATCTGACAACACTCGTTGTGAATCCGGTCTAACCTGTTCAGTTTTGATCTGTCCCGATTCAGGTGGACGGGAAACATCAGGACGCTGGAGTTCAGTTTGAGAGGCTGCAGGTCGACATTCAACATCTGGATTTAAGTAAGAGCCAAACATCTGGAGCCACTGATGGTTTAGAGAGTTGAAATCTTCTGAACTGACTCTGTGAACGTTTCCAGGTAAAGTCCCTCTGCTCACACAGAAGAAGCTCCCATTGGTTGGAGTTGGAAAGCACCTGTGTGGAGCAGCGACAGGTGAGAGCAGCCTGCTTCAGACTCTGTTCTCTGATTGGCTATCAGCAGTGTCCGTCATATAAAATAGAAACATTTACAGTACAAAACAGGTAAACATTGTTTCTGAAATGTTAAGAGCTGAACAGAAGAGGGACAGTTCACAATCTATTGAAAAAAGATGCAGAGGTCCCAGTCTGGTTGATGAGACCACGTCCTGTTAACAGTGACTGAGCTGCTCCTGGAGCAAACTGAAGACTTGACTCAGCAGGTCTCTCTGTTTCTGACCTCAGATCTGGCTCTGCGCTGTCTGTTGGAAACACCAGGACTCAGCAAGGCGGGCGAGCCGCCCCGAAAACGCTTCAAAACCTCAGAACCAGGTGATCCAGAAGGAGACCCTGGTCCTGGTCCAGACTCTGGTCCTGGTCCAGTCCTGGGCCTGGCGGTGGCGCTGTGCTGCCACCATCGCTGTGAGTGGCGTCATTACGTGGGTCAGCAGTTCTTCCGGCAGCGAGGACTCGGAGCTGCAGAGTTCTCCGCCTTCTGTCGGATGTCCAGCTGGGCCACGTGTGGACTCAGACCGACCGACCGGGACTGTCCACCTCGTGACCCCGCCGATCAGAGAGGAGACGAGGAAGAGCACGAAGCAGCAGAGGAGACGGATGCTGTGAACGGGTAAATATTTGACCTCTGACCCCGTCGGGTCAGGAGTTCTGAATTTCTTTATTTTCTCTCTGGTGGTTTCAGGCAGTAAAGGAAAGAGAAGGAAAGCAGGAAATGAACCAATCAAGCCAATCGTTACACGAGAACATCCAACACTGAGCACCGATACTGAGCCTGCAGACAGCTCCGAGGGACAGAGCGCCCCCTGCAGGAGGGAGTGATGCTCTGCTCTTGTTTGTGTTGTTTGCCCCTCACGCTGATCTGGTCCTGAACTGGATGTTTCGTCTGTGCAGGTTCCTGTCGGCTGAGGAACGCGAGCAGGTGGGTCGTCTCTGTAAACGACTGATCGATGGCGGCAGACTTCACTTCCTGGAGACGAAAGGATTCGACAGCAAACTGACTCGTTACGTGGACAGTCAGGTGACTCTGGAGAACGTCTTACTGAGCGCCGTCCCCTCGTCCTCGTCCTGAAGGTCAAACTGCAGAGACACTCACATGGACCGCGGCGCTGACACCAGTCACATGACCTGCCCGAGCCTCCAATGAAGCATTTTTATTTGCAGTTCAGAAGAAAATCACATGTTTTGCAACATTTCAATTAAAGCATTTTTACTTGTGTTCAGTTACATTCAGACATTTATTTCAAAGTAAAAGTGTCCGAACATGAAACAGCAGAGTGACTGTGAGCCTGTTCACGGTCTGCAGGAAGAACGACGGCTAACACACAGCACAAACAGGAAATAGCTGCAACACACGACATAATGGAAACATCAGCTCATAAAAGAGTTAGACGTTGTTTTTGTGACGCTTTCACATCAAAGACTGTCAGTGTCCGTCTTCCAGCTGCTCATTCAACAGAGTTCAATGTGTGAGAGAGTCTTTTCTTCACTGATTCAGAAACCTGGAACCGAGCTCTGAGAGGAAAAAGCCCAGAAGAAGAACCGCAGATTATTTTAATCTGAGTCGTCGCTCGGCTCTGAAACGTTCAGAACAGAAACAGATCATATTTCAATACAGCGTATTTTAATGACAATAAAAATCAACCATTAGGGTTATTATTCTTATTATTAATATTATTAATATTATTAATATTGTTGTTATTGTTGTTGTTATAAACCACTTATTTGAGGACAGGAGCTGAACAGCTGTGTCGTGGTTTCCCGCCTGTGTGGAACCACTGATGATCAACTTTTCTGAAACACTGGCTCGTTTTCTTGCGGCTGCTCACTGATTATACAAAATGCTTCATTTGAACACGTCACATGTTTGGAATCAAGAAAAAAATGACATTTCTAATCTGAAAAATTGAAAATGTGATGTCATGAGTGTTTTTTATTATTTTAAAACCTTAAGCGTCACTTCGCTGGAGCTCAGTGTCCTGGCCCTGGTTGGTGGTCCAGACTGAGCTGAGGAGGACCAGGACCAGGAACCGGATCCAGGACCAGTTAAGCGAACGTGGTCAGAGCTGTATCGTGAATTCTGTTGGTTAAGGTTTGAGTTCGGTGTTTGTCAGGCTCACACTCACTCGTTGAATCAGGCTCAGACAACACAGTGTTAGATGAATGTGAAAGTGCTGAGTCAGTGTTAGATGAATGTGAAAGTGCTGAGTCAGTGTTGGATGAATGTGAAAGTGCTGAGTCAGTGTTGGATGAATGTGAAAGTGCTGTGTCAGTGTTGGATGAAGCACGTGTTAACGTTGAGTTTCCTGGTCTTGGTACTAACGGTTGAAACGGTGCATGTTGAGCACAGCGTGCGCTCTCTTTCTGGCCTCCTGGATGTACATCTGCATGAATTCTCGTCCAAACATCTCTCTGTCATCGTCCTCGTCGTCCTCAGTCGTCGTCTTCCCGCACGGCAGCGCCACGTCCAAAGTCAGCGGATTGTCCCTGAAATTCACAAACCTTCTCCGACAGAATCACAAACGTTTGTTATGAGACGGTTTTAACTTGAAAGGACTTTAAAGAAACATTTTCCATATTACAAAGACAGGTGGACTGACCTGAGGTTGGACATGTCCTCCATCAGTGGGGGGATGTCTCTCAGTCTGTTGCTGCTCAGGACCAGAGTGTCCAGGCTGGCCATCCTGCTGATGTTGTCCGGCAGCTTCTCCAGCTGGTTCCTCTGCAGCCACAGAGTGTGAAGCTTCTCCATCCTGAGGACAAACATATCTCCATGTTCATTGGCTGATGGCAGAATGGGGGCGGGGCTCAGATGATTCATTCACACCTGTGTATGTCTTCAGGTAAGTGCTGCAGTCGGTTTCCTCCCATGTCGAGCCATTGGAGCAGCGGCAGTCCGACCACGCAGTCCGGCACGCAGGTGAAGTTGTTCATGGACAGATCGAGGTGCTGCAGCTTCTTCAGGTTCCTGAACTGAAGTTCACAGGACACAACAGCTCGTCAGAACCCCGGAGATTCAGGTCTACAGCAGACAGGTGATTCAGGTTCAGGTTCTGGTCTAGGTTCATGTGTCGGTGGTGATTGATTTATGCCTCAAACCAGTTTCAGTGAGTGCTTCTGTAGAAGATCTGGTCTAGGTGTGCCTTCGTACCTGGTCTGGGAGCTGGTTCAGGTCCCAGTTCATGGCCAGCTCCAGCCTCTCCAGACTCTCACAGCAGCTCAGCTCCTCAGGAACAAACTGGACTCTGTTGTAGCTCAGCAGGAGTTCTCTGAGCCGGGCCAGCTTCCCTGAGACCAGAACCATGACACCAGGAGACTCAACACAAAACAGGACAATAATTCCCTTGAATCTGTTACGCTAAGAATAAAAATGTATGTAGATGTATTGACCGATCTCTTGCGGGATCTTGGTGATCCCGTTTCGGGACAGATCGAGAACTAAAAGGTTCTGGAAGCTGGAGATGAAGCGAGGGATCTTCTGCAGGCCGGTGCGGTGAATCTGCCACTCCTGGACCTGACTGAGCTGGACCAGACAGCCCGGCAGCGCCTGGTGGAGGGGGGGGTCATGGAAGGAAAAAACACAGGAACATCTTATGTATATGTTTGATGATTTGGCATCACTGACTCAGAGACAGCAGGTGTCAGTGGTCCCGGGGCCACACCAGGTAAATCCACCCACAGTCCACTTCCTGTGTGCAGGACGTTACCTTCCACTCCTCGTGTTCGATTCGGAGGATGAGGCGTCCGTCTTCAGTCTGTAGCTTCTGTTTCAGTCGAGCCAGAGCCGCCCGGTCCTCCCAGGCCCCGACACTCAGTCTGAGCCCAGAACGTGGACCCCGTGAACCAGGACAGAACAGAGAGACCAGGACTCAGTCTGAGGGAGAGAAACACCCAAACCTCCACCTGCTCTGGTGTTGGATGGGTTCGTAACCTCTGGACAGAACCCGGCTGATGGTTCCCACCTGTTCCCGTCTACGCTGAGCTAAGCTCGCCGTTCCCCTCCACCTCCTGACTGCAGGCTGACGTCCAGCCAAAACCTCATGATCCAACACATACCTGTAGTGTCAACCAGTAGAGTCTGACCTGCCTGTCGCCCTGCACCGCGCCGTCCTCTTCCTCTGCTCCTCCTCCTCCTCCTGCTCCTCCTGGATCCTCCTTATCCTCGTCTCCCACAGAGCCTTGATGGAGCTCACTGAGCCGCACGCCGCCACGCCCACCATGATGACCACTTCCTGACAGCCACGTGATGTCACAACAAACAGGTGGACAGGTAGGATGACCTCTGACCTCTGACCTGCAGCTGCGTCCTCCCTCTCACCATCCTGTCGTGTTCGTAATTAGTGATATGATAAATGAATGAGTGAAGCTTCAGGAGCTCATTAATGAACAGACCATCATTCAAAGAGAAAATATATGAACAAAAATCAGCTGAAAAGTTATAACGTCCATGTTTATGTGATAGACATATATAATGTCATATTATCTCTGGTTTCAGTGAGACAACAACAGAGACGCCAGGATCAAAGCTCCCGAAAAATATTTCATTGATCCTCTGATCTTATCGTGTGTGTGTGGTCCAGTAGTAATACAGCAGTAATACAGTAGTACTGTCAGCAGTAGTACTGCAGTGTGCTGGTGTAGTACTGTTGAGGAATGCTGTAGTTTGTGTGTGGTCCAGTAGTAATACAGCAGTACTGTTACTAGTAGTACTGCTGCAGTACTTCTGAGGAATGCTGTATTATGTGTGTAGTTCGTAGTAATACAGCAGTAGTGTTAGTAGTACTGCAGTAGTAGTGCAGTTCTCACCTCGTGGCAGCGCAGTAACAGTCCTTCATGCTGTGTCTCTTCAGCTGAAATCTGACCTCAGATCTGCTGGATAATTTTAGCCTTCAGGTCACATGACCCTGCTGACACAATACACAGTCACATGATGTACTGTGGAAGTATATTTAAAGTACAGGTACTATTTAAAGATACCTCTTGTGTCTGACACCTCCTTTACTTGTACATTGTGACCTGCTGATGTTTGATCCTCGTTTCTAATCAAACATCAAGGCATGAAGTGTTGATAAGTGTTGTCTTTCTTTACTACAGTTGTTCATACTCTAAAGTGTAGTTAGGCTGTTAAATACTTTTTAACCTCTGCTTATACTGTTTACTGCCTGGAACTATTTCACTGCTCTGTTGTCTTTGCAGCTGGACGAGTGACAACAAATTAATGTCAAAATAGTCTTTGATCTTTCACTGAAAATGTATTTTATTTTCATATATGTGTCCTGTATTTCTACTGTTTCATACATAGAAACTCATTCTTCACACATTTATCAAACAGTCGTTTAAGGTTTGTGCACTTCAGCTTTATTCAAAGTTCTCACCAGGGTTAAACAGTTCAGACAATTGTGATTGAATCATTTCAAAAAACGGATCTACATGTTCCCAAAAATACAAAACCCATCTGCTTTTACACCTTTACACTGAGTCTGTTGCTAAAAACAAAATCACAAAGCAGGAAAAACTCTCTAAAGACAAAATGAGACAAACAGTCAAGTAACATCCAACCAACACCATGTGCATTTCACCCAGCAGCCACCAGGACAGGAGGAGCTCCAGGACAAACCAGCGACACATCTGCTGCTTGAGAGAAGAACAAGCTGGAGTCTCTTCAACGTTTAGTGGAAAAACAGCAGCTGCTCAGCATCTGATGAAAACCTGATGGGGGTCAGTCTGAGAGCCACATCACTGCAGCTTGTTCTCCAGCAGCTGGTGGATCACAGGAGGAAAGCCAAGACCACGAGGACCAGTTCAGCTGAACCCTCGGTTCACTCGGAGTGGGTATCAGGACAGATCCAGAGCCAGAGGGGCGGCCAGGCGGCCTCAGGTAGACCTGGGTCAGCGGGGATCCACAGAGGGACAGAACCAGTGGAGGGCTGATTCTCGCTCCCCAATTTGTTTTGGATTTCAAAATGGTTTGAGGTGTGAAGCCGGGTCATGGTTTTTAGCTCAGACCTCGGGGTCCAGCAGGACTTCAGGCTCCGCAGCAGAGAGATGTTTGTCTCATTGTGTGAAACAGGATTTTCAACATGAAGTCATTGATAAATACGAGCTGTTCTACAGGAAGATATTCAGTCTTCTGTCTTACACAGCTCTTACTTTCAAATTTACCAGTAAAATACAGCATCAGCTAATTTTGGACATGATTCTTGTCACTGAAAGGGCGAATGAACTAAAGACGGAGGATTAGAAACATTTAAAACAAACTGAAAGTATGATTCAGTTCAGATGAGTGAAGAGTTGAACCCTGGTTTATTTTAACCAAACTAACCACGTCTAAACTGCACTCTGTGTGTTTGTTATTGGTCGTCATGGAAGCACCATGATTGACAGGCTGAGCCCTCCTCCTCCCAGCGTCTTGCTCAAAGGCAACAAGGAAACAACAGTAAGTGAACACGAAGGCCTCAAACAGAAAGAGGAAGTGAAGGCGGTCTGTTAGTGCGGTGTCTCCGTCCTCCCCGGGGCTGATGGGAAATCTTCCGCTTCCCCCTCTGTTTATTTGAGGTCCAGCACCATGCTCGCTGGGTTCTCCAGGTACTCCCTCCACAGGTTGGAGAAGCGGCACATGGTGGCTCCGTCGATGATGCGATGATCCGCCGACCAGCTGACGTTCATGATGTGAGCTCGGACCACCTGACCGCCGGCGTCGAACCGAGGAAGAATCTGACGGACAAAGACACACAGGATGGATGAAGTCTGGACGATTTTTCTAAAATAGAAAACCCTGATGTTGCCGGTGCCTGGAAAGTCTGGAACCCACCTGGATTTTTCCCAGAGCTCCGATGGCGACTTCGGGAGGAAGAATGACCGGTTTAGCATACGTCCCCCCGATCTAAGTCCAATCAAACACAGAAGCACATTAGTGTCCATCCAGATGTGCAGCAGCAGCAGGTGGTGGGGGTCGTACTCACCGATCCGATGTTGGACAGGGTGAAGGTTCCTCCGGTGAGCTCGCTGGTTCCCAGCTGACCGGCGGCTCCCAGAGTCTGCAGGCGGTTCAGCTCCTGGGCGATCTCAAACACACTGAGCAGCTGCACGTTCTTCACGTTTGGAACCAGCAGACCCTGACTGGTGTCCATTGCCAGGCCGATGTTATGAGACGCCTGAAGCACAGACAGAGATCAGCGAGGCAGCAACATGTGGAGCCACAGCTCCGACCGACCCAGACACACATTCACATTTAGAGCTGCAGCGACGGGACAGGATCAGTAGCTGTGGTCCGAGCTGCGAGCACATCGACCAGGGGGACCAGCTGAGACGGCAAACACACTTTTAATATGAAGAGAAGAATCATTAACAGGAAATTTAACTGGACGTTTGTGTCAATGAAAGAACAGCAAACAAGGAGCACTGCTGCAGGAAGCAGAAGGAAGCAGAAGGATCGGCCTGTGTTTGTTTGTCACGGTGAAGTTTCATCCTCGTCTGTCCTGACTCACAGAACACATGGAACGAAGACTTTCAGAAAAGTATGAAGTGTATTTTTGTGTATTTTTGGTCAAATGAAAGTTCACCTTCAAGCACTCAGTTTGTTTGATTCCAGTACAAACCTGCCGTCCTCACTGAGAGCCGCAGCTCCAGGACTGACAGAGCAACCACAGTCACCTGAAGGCCAACACCAGCCTGTCTGTGCCAGATCTGAAGGAAGTCTTTCAAAGCCATGCTGAGACACTGAGTTCATGAGAGCAGGACGTGTGTGTGGACGGACAGGACGTGTGTGTGGACGTGTGTGTGGACGGACAGGACGTGTGTGTGGACGGACAGGACGTGTGTGTGGACGTGTGTGTGGACGGACAGGACGTGTGTGTGGACGTGTGTGTGGACGTGTGTGTGGACGGACAGGACGTGTGTGTGGACGTGTGTGTGGACGGACAGGACGTGTGTGTGGACGTGTGTGTGGACGTGTGTGTGGACGGACAGCCCACACACACGTCTCCACCCTCAGTAATGTCGTGGAGCATAAAACACATTGGAGGGGTGATTTTCATCTACAAACCTTGACATACACATGTGCTGCCACATGATAGATCGATGGACTTTATTTGTCTGAAACTGGGAAATTCTTGTAAAAACATTCGGCTCAGTGGATTCTTATAAAAACACACCAGCGAGTTTGTGAATACTGGCTTCAGGGAAATGAGATGAGATGTGTTCACGGCCTGACTCATGAGGATGTTTCCTCTTGAAAACAGCAGAACCACAGGTGAGAGAAGAGGCAGTGAGACTGGGCTGTCACCTTGTATGTGATGTTCTGGCAGCCTTCGTCCACCGAGGCGTTCAGGATGGGGAAGTGCAGCAGGCCGAGGGAGGCAGCCTGAACCAATGAGAGCGCAGCATTAACATCAGCACCAATGAGGATCAGTACGACAGTGAGCGTGTGCTCTGCAGGCCGACCTTGATGAAGAAGGGCATGAAGCTCAGCCTGACCCCTCGACCGTCAGCCACCGGCTTCAGTTCACTTCTCAGAGACACCAGCCGAGTCAGGTCGACTTCGTCACAGTAACCAAAGTGAGGAATCTTCAGAGCGGCCGTCATTGTCTTCACCATGGCTTTGTGGAAACCTGGAGACAAGCAGACCAACCCTCAGCAGGAGACGGGCCGCAGTGACCTGGTTTTTCATCTGTTTCCATCAACAGTCACTTCTTCTTACTGTGATTCAGCTGTGACTACGATGATTTAATTAACCAGAAAATGACATTAAAGAAAATAACATGAGGGCTTAACTTACTGACGACCATCTTCATCAAGTTTCTAATACAACTGGCTCTGACCTTTGAGGGGCTCCGTGACGTCCTTGCCGGTGAAGACGGGTTTGGGAGTGACGGGTGGAGCTTTGGCGGCCGGCGGGCTGCTGGCAGGCCTGGCGGCAGCAGCGGCGGGGGCCGGCGCCGGAGGCGGAGGCTGGATCTCCTGGAACAGGGTTGGAGGTAAGATGGCTCCCGTCTGCTTGGCCAAGTAGTTCAGGATGTCCTCCTTCAGGATCCGTCCATCTTTACCCGTCCCCACCACCTCACTGAGCTTAATCTGAGAGCCACACCAAACCAGTCAGTTACACGAGGGACAAACTCAGACCACCGCGACCAGACCGGGGCCAGACTGGGACTCACGTTGTTCTCCATGGCGAGGCGTCTGACAGCGGGCGTGGCCTGGGTCTTGTGACCTTTGATCTCCTGGTGGGTGTGCTCTTCTCGAGCCATGGCAGGCGTCTCCACCACGTCCTCCTCCTGAATCACCTCTGAAGGACAACAGTCAGGTTTTAGTCTGAATCACAGCAGAACCACAGCTGAAAACCTGGTGCCAGAATAAATGTCTCACCTGAACTGGACTCTGTCTCGATATCGACCAGTGGTTTTCCCACTAAGGCGATGGCGTCCACATCGTAGTAGAGTTTCTTGATGACTCCATCGTAGCGGCTGGTGATGGTGACCGACGCCTTGTCGCTCTGCACCTCACAGATACTGTCGAACTGGGACACCTTATCACCCTCCTTCACATACCTGTGAGACAAAACCATCCCATTTACTCAAGGACAAACGGAGAACAGCAGGATGGAAACGGCTTCAGTCGTGTCTTTGGTCCCTCTGGTGGCTTTGGCTCTCTGCCGTGTCTCTATCGTGGACTCTGTGGATCTTGGTAGTTTTGTGGTGTCGTTGTTTATGTCGATACGTACCACTCCTTCACTGTCACCTCCATGATTCCCTCTCCTATGTCTGACAGTTTGAACTGGACGACGGGTCCTTGACTCACTGCGGCACAAAACACAACAGCGGCCTCATCAGTGACATCACCACCACTTCCTGTGGACGTGCGCGTGTAGGCCGGGACCGAAGGAGAGACCTGATCTTTATTAAACCTTTATCTATTCGTCATGTTGATCTGTGGAAAAAACTTTTTTGATAAAACCAAGGTGGCGGGTTGCCATGGTAACTAAAACAAGTCTATAAAGACACGTGTTTCCTGAATTCCTGAAACTGGACCTACATGTTCTGAACTCTACTGAGTCTCCGAGTGTGTTTGGCCCACTACAAACTTCAGGCTCTTCAGTGGAAAACTCTTAAAAACACATTAAAGCTTCTGCTTTTTAAAGCTACAAAAGAATCCCCAGAAGAAGACCATGAAGAGGTTCTGCTTCCTGCCGGCCTGGACTTACCGACAGCAGTGTGCAGCGTCCTGCTGCTGAACATCTGGAGGTTTCTGTCACATCTGAAGGTGCGTGGCTGTAGAGTTGTGTCAGACCTGAAGCTCTGCAGCCGGAAACAGCGGCGGCGGTACTGCTGACCCAGCTGCCAGAGAGAGAGAGCAGACCACAAGCAGGAAGATCAGCTGGACAGCACCGGCAGGCAGAGTCCTCCTGCCGCTTCGGCACGACCACCACTGTCAGGACACACTACGGATCCCAGCAGGTGTCACAAAGGACAAAACATTTGTGTGCACGAATCAACGTGATCAAATCAAACCAACAGCCAACCAGTGGAAAACTATTCACTGATGTGGAAACGTGTGGACACAAACTGATCCAGCACATGCGCAGATGAGCAAAGTGAGAGAGAGAAACGTTCAGAGGAGCTTCAGTTCCACTGTTCATTGGACCAATGACGCCTGTGGGAAACAATAAGCTCAGCCTCGGTTTCACTGCAGTCAGCTGCACATTTACGACTGTTTGCAGAGACATTTTCTGTTCTGTTGTGTTCATTTGTTAAACGATTTGAAAGCAGTTCTTTACTTTATCTGATGATGATAAAGTAATCATCATCAGATGTCTGACTTTCAGGTCTTGCACACACTTCGTCCCGTCATGGCAGGACAATCACAGGTGAAGCGAACACCATTAAAACAGCGGTTGTTTCGACGAGGACACCTGCTGGAGCTGGTTCAGTCTGTGGCTGACTCCCAGCAGAACACTCTCACGCCGGGCTGCTCGTGTTTCACAGCCTGACATCCACCAGAACTGTCACACTCTGCTGCGCCTCAGTTAGCTGTTAGCTGTTCCTCCAGCTCGTTCACCTGCACGATGCTAACGAAAGCTAACCGGGACTTTGGCAGTGAGCGGGTGACACTGACCGGCTGTCAGTCGGTCAGCAGGCGGCTGGTTGCGTTCCGTCCTGTTAGCATTAGCATTAGAATTTGCTTGGCAGTAGATGTCAGAGCAGCTAACAGGCTAAGCTAACGAGCTGACTAGGTGACGGAGTGGTGACGTCACTAGGCGTAAACCTGCGTCAGCAGCAGAAACAACCAGACAGAAAGTTGAAACAGTGAAACTGCGACGGATGAAATGTTATTTTCTCACCAGCCGTCTGAACACAGCGAAGGAGCCTCTGGTCACCGCCGCCATTTTTCCTCTGACGCTCTGACGTCACCGCTGCACGCCCCTCTCAGCAGCCAATCACCAGGCTTCATCTTCTTCCTGAGACTTATTGATGCTTACTGATGCATTCCCTCCACCTACTGATGAGGAGTCTGGAACAGACTCTTGATTTACAATATTTCTCATCTTCTCTCAGTCATTTCAGTTTGAGTCTAAGATACTGAGACAGGATTCAATGACACGGAGTTATTTATTTATATCTATTAGACCAAAGTCAAAGTATTTTATCCTCCGGAGGTTTTCGATCAGATTTTATTTCTTTCTTCCTCCTATTTTAACAGAATAGAATTAAACTTGTTGTGACCAGCTGAGTCTTTTTTTATTGTCTCATCTCTCCTGTTTCTTCCTTCACACTCGTTTCTCTCAGTTTCCTCTGAACTCTGTAGAAAACATCATCCTTTCCTCTCAGTGTTTACCTTCTGTCTTGCTGAAGTTTGCTGACATATCAATGTAATGAATTCTGTGTAATTTGTCTTGTCCTTGTGTCAAACTGTCTGCTGGCTGTCACAGTGACTGTCACTGTCTTCTATCATCTGTCTCCTAACCTGGAAACTGATTTCTGCTCCGAGATCAGACTCTGGAACAATAAATGCTTCTCTGGGTTTGTTACCTCAACAAAAGGTCCTTAAATCCTGTTGTCCTGTGTCCATCCGGAGGCTTTTGTCACCCTCCTCTCTTTGCTGGATGAGTTCAACCCATAATTCAGTGACACACAATCATGATCTAATACTGTGGATCTGAATATAGATCTAATTAATTGGCTTTCGCAGCAGTTCTATCTGCGTTTGTCCCATTTGTCCACTACTTCATGAATATGTATAGTCCATGTAATTCTTTCATCAAACCAAGTAACTGGTTCACTCTCCCTCTCTCTCTTTTTTAAATATCATTTTACTTTTTTGCAACCTTTCATATTTAAGAAGACTCTGAAAACTGAGTTCCAGCATTTTTATTTGACATTTCTTTGTCCACCATGGTTCAGTCTTTGTGTGCTCCACAGTGACTCTGCAGTGAGTCTACAGCGACTGTTCAGTAACTCTACTTATCTACAGTGACTCTGCAGTGCGAGCAGCAATCACGCAGCATCCTTTCAGCTTGTTGTTGTTCTTCACACTGCCTGCAGGAGGCTGCACCGGTGTAACACATGGAAATGGTCTTCAAAATAAAGGGTATATGACGTTCCAATAAAACCAACACAGTTCTTCAGATACAGATACCTTTAATCCATTTTAAAAGATTCTTCAGCGATGCTCAACACACGTGTACACAAACATACATACACATATATTTGCACAACAATCACACATTATACACAAGAAAAACAAACAATGCTAAAAGAGTATTTTACACGAACAGAAAAAATGACTAAATGTTTCCTTGGAGACAATGTACAGGGTTTATAATATACATATATATTATAAACTTTTTGGTTCTGGTAATATCAATTACAAAAACAAACACGTACGCACTGAATCTTTAGTAAACATAGTGCACTGTCTGTGTGTTTATAACAATAGATGTAATAATTCATTGAGGTTTTATTTCTTATGTTTCACGTTGGGAAACAATAAGAAATAATTAATTGACCAAGATCAGAGCAAAACATATTTAACATGTCGTTCGTTCATCGTCCAGCAAAGCACCGAAACAATTTTATTTTATTTTGAAACTCATCGGAAGTGGCTGTAGTTATTGCAGAAGTTCAGGAGAAGAGGCAGAAGCATCACAAACAGAAGAAGCAGGATCACAAACAGGCTCCAGCTCAGCTCAGCGGTTCTGTGAAGACGTCTGGTCTCGGTCTCCGTGAACATGGACTCGGCGGCGCTGGAAATCGACGGCAGCGTGATGGAGGGAGTGAGTATGAACTTTAACTGCCGGACTCATGAGAGTTACCGCGCTGCTAACATGCTAACAGAAGGCTAGCAGCTAGCAGCCGGTTAGCCGCCGGTCCTGAGCTGACTGATGTCTGTTCTGGTCCCCGGTCTCGGTTTTCTGCAGGGCGGACAGATCCTGAGAGTCTCCGCGGCGCTCAGCTGCGTCACCGGCTCCTCCATCAAAATCACTAAAGTCCGAGCCGGCAGAAGTTCACCGGGGCTCAGGTGAGTTAGCAGCTCCCCGGCTAGCAGGCTAACGTTAGCCTATTCATTGAAGTTGGGTCGTCGGCGAAACTTCGTTCGCCAACATTAACAATAAAAACAAAATGTCTGCGATACTAATGTTAATTCTAATGCTATTAAAGCATTATATGGTATATTTCTGTAGCAGCAGACCGGATTCTGGCTGGTTTCCTTGTTAGCTCAAAGCCTCCCGGGTTTCTTTGGATGCTGCTGTATTATAATCAGTGCAGCTGCGGAGGAGCCCAGACTCCATTCAAAAGTTAGATCAAGTAAGATGTCTGGCTCACCGGCAAACGGACAAAACCTCTGAAGCCACTGAGCCGCTTTTTGATTCGGCATTGATCCTTCTCATTTAGTTGAATGAAAATTTAACACAAGGCGTCAAACTGATCCTCCGAGTCTGCTCTGATCAGCGACCAGTGCTGCCAATTCAGGGTATTGGTTGAAAAATGCTGCGCTGTGCCGAGTTTACTGGAAGAATCTTGTGTGTCACAGAGTTCAAAACAGTCAGATTTGGGTCATGTCTTTTAAAGTCTTCCGTGTAAATTCCATGTAAACGGTTTCATGACGCAGAAAGACATTAATCTAGAAACACAGTAAGTTCTTGTTCATTGCATTTTAATCAGAGGAATCAACATTTTGGTGAGAAGTTCACAGGCGAATGTTCAGTGTTTTATTTGACTGCAGTGTTTTAAATATGTCATGTTATGATGTGTGTGTGTGTGTGTGTATTCAGACCACAGCACCTGAGCGGCCTGCAGCTGGTCTCAGATCTATGTTCTGGCAGTCTGCAGGGAGCCACCATCGGCTCCACCGACATCAGTCTGAGTCCAGGAAAGATCCGGTCTGGAAACCACACGGCTGACACGCAAACAGCAGGGTGAGACTGTCTCTCTGTCTGTCCTCTTACTGACAGCAGTGTGAGAGTAGTTCAGAGCTTTACTGGCCTCTTGTATACAAAAACACTGGAGCCCGTGATAAAGAATTGATCAGCGGTTGTGATTGTCCCTGAGAGAAGAGTCCAGCTGTTCACATCACTGCTGTTGTTTCCGTGATTCATGATTGGATATCAAATCAAACATCGTTCACCTTTAAGACTGATGTTCAGAGCAGCCCACAAAATGTAATGTCCTGTTTTTAGTGCAGACTGTTCAGTCGAGCAAATTGTATTTGTTGATTAAATCTTATATGTAACGTGTATGTATGTATGTGTGTGTGTGTGTGTGTGTGTGTGTGTGTGTGTGTGTGTGTGTGTGTGCGTGTCAGGAGTGTGTGTCTGCTGCTGCAGGCTGCTCTGCCCTGTGCTCTGTTCGCTGACGCCTCCTCACAGCTCTGTCTGAAGGGAGGAACTAATGCAGAGATGGCTCCGCAGATCGACTACACAGTCAAGGTCTGACAGTCAATACACACAGTACTTTTTCCAAAAATCCAATTTAAATGATTTTTTGTTGTTTTGGTTATTTTATTGACTTTATACTCATCTGTCATCAAATTCTTCATTATTGGATTTTTTTTTAAAACAACTGAAAGAGCAGATTGTGTTCATACTCTTTGCATCTCAGATTCTTGGATTTTGCTCATTTCTCTCCTTCATTCTCTGTTAAACACCGGCTTTGTTTAATGGCAGTGAATTTTAGAGCGCCCTCTGCTGGATCACAGAGAAGCATCTGGCTGTTGTGTGTAAAAACTGTAAATTCTGATTTCAAGCGGTTCAAACTTAAACTTTTTCTCCATGTTCCAACGAAGAGAGACCAAATGCAAAGATGTGACAGCCTGAGTACACAGCTGCTGTGAACGGAGCAGTTATGTACTCACTCAGTGTGTGATGGAGGTTGTGTTCAGTAGCTTCTGTGTTTGTTGTTTTCTTCAGGTGTTTAAACCAATCGTGGAGAAGTTTGGAGTCCATTTTGACTGTGACATCAGAATGAGGTCAGTGTCCTGTATGTACTTGTCCTGTAGAATCAGTACAGCTGTATGCCAGCTGTGTGTGTGTGAGACTGACTGTGTGTGTGTTTGTCTGTGTCAGAGGTTACTACCCTAAAGGTGGAGGTGAGGTGATGGTGACGGTCAATCCAGTCAAAGAGCTGCAGCCCGTCACCATGACAGAGAGAGGAAACATCACCAAGATCTACGGCCGAGCGTTTGTCGCCGGGGTCCTGCCTTTCAAGGTAAAGATAAGACGTTCCTTTATTTGTCCCAGAATGGGGAAATTATTATAAGAGTTACCACTGCGGCACATGTCACTGTGTTTATACGACACAGGCACAGACAGGAAGTGACACCATAATGGGGCGTACAGACGAACCCATGTTTGAAGTTCAGGTGAAATTAGTGATGTGTTTCAGAACACATGAAGATCATGAATATTAACAACTCCTGGAGTCCAGTCCTGAAAATTCTTGAAAATATGAAATATCTGCTCAATAAAGTTTCAAGGACTGAAGGTGTTCAGAATCAGAAATAAATAATGAAAATCAGATGAATATGAACAAATTCAATTAATTCAATTAAAAAATGTCAAAATAAAGTGACAGAATTAGCAGCTTATTGTGACTAAAGTTTGATTCATCACGATAAGTTTTCATGTAAATTTAAAAAATCATTTCTATTTTTTCCTGCATTAATGTTTCCTTGTGTATTTATACATTGATTAATTCTATGTCTCTGTTTATTGCTCATCTCTGTTTCTGGCTTCTCTGTGATGCTTCGTCCTTCAGACATGTCACAGTGTCTCTTACTGGCAGATGTAGAATAGGGAAATGATGCATTCAATGTCAGCCTTGGGAGTTAGGATGATCTGTAAACACTCAACAACAACACATTATCAGATCATTAAAAATGAGAGCAGCTCTATTGTCGGACGTCAGAAGGTCTTGAATATACGTTGTTTAAACACAAGCAGCCGAACACACACTTTGTGTTTCTGTATGAAACACAGACTGGAGAATGACACTGGTGTGACTGATGATCGGTGTCTCCCACTGATGGTGTGTTTGTGGGTTTAGTTGGCTAAAGACATGTCGGCAGCTGCTGTTCGGACCATCAGGAAGGAGATCAAAGAACTCTACATCAACATCCAGCCGCTGCAGGAGAAGGACAAGGCCTGTGGGAACGGCAACGGCATCATGTAAGCCCCGCCCACATTCTGACATCACTGCCGCGTTCATGAGCGTGTGACTTCTCTGACTGCACTCTTTGTGTTTCAGAATCATCGCTGAGTCGTCGACAGGTTGTGTGTTTGCAGGTTCGGCTCTGGGGAAGAAAGGTGAGAACAAGCTAGCTGCAGCCTGCGCTCTGAATGCATGTGTGTGCACGTCGAGGGGAGCTGCCCATCAGCTGCACTGTGTTTAGCACAAACATTATTGTATGAAGGCTGAGGAAGAAACAGAGCACATGGCTTTGATCTGTTTGTCACTCTGGAATGAAGAAGCTTTACATCATCAGGATGAAAACAGAGTTAATATGAGCAGCTGGTAAAATAAACATGTCACAAAACAGAACAAAGAATGAAGGTCATTTAAAAAAAGGTGTGTGTGTGTGTGTGTGTGTGTGTGTGTGTGTGTGTGTGTGTGTGTGTGTGTGTGTGTGTGTGTGTGTGTTTTCAGGGGTGTATGCAGATAAAATAGGTATCGAAGCTGCTGAGATGCTGCTGAGAAACATCAGACACAACGGCTGTGTGGATGAATTCCTGCAGGACCAGGTGAGACACGCACCTTCTGACCTCACCCTGATTCACGACTACAGTTTAATAAGAAGCTGATCAGACTCAAAGATGGCGTCCATCCTTAGTGAAAATAGCTTGTTTAGCCTTCCATGTTGTGCGGCGCACTGCACATGCTCAGTAGTGTTTCTCCCCCTCAGACCAGAGACTTTATACTGAGACGTCAAGGTCCTTTGTGGACTGAACCATAATATGACGGGCCGCACTAACAGTGAGCTCGTCTGCAGTCGGAGGCATCCCATCAACAGCTGGACAGGCGTCTCCTGATGGGTGTCTGAGGAAAAGGGCTCACAAAGTGGTTTCAGGCCAGTTGTGGAAGGAAGCCGTCTGTGGGTGAAAGCAGCTCTGACCTCTGCCCTCCTCTTCCTCCTCAGCTCATCATCTTCATGGCGTTGGCGAAGGGAAGGTCTCGGATTCGAACCGGCGCCGTGACGCTGCACACACAGACGGCCATTCACGTTGCAGAGCAGCTCACTCAGGTGAGAGATGCTGCAGATGGTTCACCTGACTCCTGTGTTCTGTTACAAATATACGACTGCTGATTGTTGTTGTTTCAGCGTGTTATTTAACTTTGGTTTAAAATTCATTTCAAATGAGATGTGACCTCAGCTGGTGATTGTTGAGCTGGAGGAGGCCCCAGACTCACAGCCTCCATCAGCTCACAATGAGTCTTCATGTTGCTTTTCTCATTGGGCAGAAACTTCGTGAACAACAACATGAAACTTTATTTCAATAGAAATGTATTTTCATAGACATAATCAAATATTGGCTGAACTTGATGTCACATCCTGTTTTTCTCTTTAATGTTTCTGTGACAGAAATGAAGTTTGAATTGCAGCCATCTTGTTATTGTCTTGTTGTCTCTGGCTGCTGGACTGAGTCTGTGCAGCTGATGATGGTTTATATTGTAATGAATGAGTTTGTCCTCCAGAGGCCACCGTACTAAAGCTACATGTAAACAGGAAGTGGTTGAATAAAGTAGTGCTGTGTGTCCCACAAATATTAGAACTAATTCAAAAGTTGATTTCTTCTCTGATAAGTTAATTTATTGGTTCCAATCACTAACTCATTCTTTTGTTTCATTGGTTGGTTTTACACATATTGACTATTAACGTGGAGGCAGATCAGAAGGAAGCTGCTGTTGAATCGTTAGGAAAGAAAATGAGAAACAGGCTGATTTACTGTAGAGTTGTAACAGCTGTTACATTAAAATGCTAAAAAAAGGTGATTAATTTCTGATTTCAGACACTGAAGGATGCAGAGTGACGTCAGATCTGTTCAGTGTGACTTTGTTTGTTTGAACATGTTTGTTTCTTTGTTCTCCATCTTTGAACACATCATTAACATTCATGTATTTGTTTTTCTATTTTCAGGCAAAGTTCACAATAACAAAGTCTGAAGACGAGCTGAGCAGCAACGTGACCTACATCATCGAATGTGAAGGATCAGGAGCAACAAACCCCAACCTGTAGACACACACTGAACTCTCTCTCTCTCTCTCTCTCTGTCTCTCTCTCTCTCTCTCTCTCTCTCTCTCTCTCTGTCTCTGTCTCTCGCTCTCGCTCTCTCTCTCTCTCTCTCTCTCTCTCTCTCTCTCTCAGTAGCTGCTCCGTCATGGCCGACCCTCTCAGCTTCTGTCTCAGGGCGTTTCTTTGATAAAACTGTAATAAATAAATAAATAAAACACTTTCCAACATTGACTCTCAGCTTTCTGTGTCTCAGTCTGTCCACTCAGTGACTCTGTTCATACTGATGCAGCTGCAGCAGAGGTAGAGACTTCCTCCCTCTCTCCTTATCTCTGAATTCTCTGCTGATGAAAACTGGCAGCTAATGAGCCTTTGATGAGCAGATCAAATCCACCTGTGTGTCTGAATCCCAACTTCAGTGGAAGAGAATCATCTCAAGGAAATCTGAGCTTTTTTTTTTTTTTTTTAATAAACAAATCAGTTCAGTTGGTGAATGACACAAATTTAATTAAATTTCACTCCTGACCTAAAAATAGTCCAGAATCTTGAATATTTCTTGTCAGAAGTCCTTCAAACCTTCAATTCTCAAACTTTCTCATGTTTTCCAGGTTCATGTGAAACTGAGAGATTTCCCAGTGTGGTCTGATCTGTGGGCTCCACTGCGAGTGAGTGAGAGAAGGACCCAATATGAACATGACAGATTCATCCGGCGGGTGCTTCCTGCCGTGGCTGTGAAGAACTCTGCAGCCTGTAGAGGGCGCCAGCAGCACTGAGAACACCTGCTGGGAAGAGTTTTACCTTTTACCAGGACTCACCTGACCCGTGGCTTTGTGGTTCATGAGGTGATGTGTTTCAAGTTTCATAACTGGAAGAGTGGATGAACATCAAAAATGACATATTTCTAAAAAGATGTTTAAAGTATTTCTAGGTGAGTATTTCTATTTTATAATATACTTGTAAAATGTTATAATTTTTACTTCACTATGTTTATCTGACAGCTTTGTTTCTCAGATTCAACATATATAATTAAATATAATCAACAAATAAAAGCTATGAAGTGTTATTACAGGTGAAACTACCAGCAAAATGTAAAGTCACTAAAATGAGCTTCATCTTTACTGGCTGCAACTTTAAAGTGATGCTGAAGTGAGTGAACACATGAATGCATCAATAATATATATACAGCATATATGTTCACTTTAATGAGCAATTTTACTTTTGGTACTTTAAATAGTTTTGATGCTGATACTTGTACTCTGAGTATATTTACACTGCGCTATTGATGTTTGGACTGTTTTTCCTTCTCATGACCAGAGACCAACCTGATGTGTGACCTCGGCCGATTCTCTTTGCCACACAAAACAGCAGGAACATCTCCTGAGTGTAGAGGGAACAGTCTGAGAACTAGACTGAAAATAAAGTCACATTTCCATTTTTCATGGAAGACATTTTGAACACAAGTGTAATAACTAATAACGTTATGATCATCAGATGTTTTTAAATCACGTTCATGACTTGTAGGAGTTAATAAACAAACGCTGACTTTCTGAGTTCAGAGGACAGTTTGTGAGAAACAAAGTGGAGAGATTCTCACTTTTAATAATATGAGACACTTGGTTCTAACTCACCTGAGACTTTTATTTTATTCTTTCACAACCTCTCACTACTTGTTTTTCTTGGTCCCCAGCAGGTTTTCTACATTAAATTCTGCTTGATGGGTGTGTGGCTTGTTTTTGGTTCTTATTTGAACAGGCTGCAGTGAGACAGGACATGTCTGTCTGCCTGTCCATCCAGCTGTGTCTGTCTCTGCAGGATGCAGACAGGTGGCCTGTTCTGGACTTTCCCTGGGGGACCTGGACTTCCTGTGGTCCCTGCCTTGTTTCCGTGATGTCATCTTGCTGGTGTCGTGTTGATTGTCCCTCTAACCTCCTCCACTCACCTGCAGCAGGTGAGCTGATGTACAGTGTGTACAGCAGGAAGTCCAGCTCAGACCTGAATGTGTGTTGAAACCTGAGGACGCTGTAAGCTCACACCTTCATCCCCTCTGGAACCAGGAGTAACCCGATCTGGGTCACCTGACGCCTTCTCAGCTCAGACCAGCTGCGTCCTCACAGTCTGCTCGCCGCCCTGCAGCATGGCGGATGGCGGGGCCTGGAGGACGCACCAGGACAGCCCCCGGATCATCCAACCAGGCCCAGGACCGGGACCAGCTCCAAACTGTGTGTGGATCTCTCTGATTGCAGGTGAGATTCTGACAGACATTCATGGACTAATCCGGGTTTTAAACCTGCAGTCTGATACCTCAGAGTCTCGAGTCAGCCAATCAGGTGAGATTATTTCCAACTCTGTTCACCGTGTCTTCAGAAGTTTCCAGAGTTGATGTCATGTGCTTGGTTCAGTTTGGGTAGGACGAGGTCAAATAAAATTCCAGTGAATCATCTGGTTTGGAATTGGCAGGTGTCATATTTGTCTTGTTTGAGGCCACCTGAGAACAGGTGGCGCTATTTCACCTCCTTGCTGTGAGGGATGGGAAAATATCCAGACTGAGCTTCGGTGTCGGTGGATCTTTCTCACAAATCTGAATCCATAAAGGGACCAGTAACTTTATTATTAACTTCATACAGTATTCAAAACTTTGGTTTATTAAATCAAACAAAAATAAATGCACAGTTTAAGAATTTGACTAAATGAGTTGTTTATGACAGTTGTTTTTGACAAGTTTATGATTTTGAGGTCATTAGTATTTATATTGTAGATTAAACACGAAGAATAAATGAAATATAAATATAATATATAATCTAATAATCCTGCATATGCATATATGATACACAAAAGACAACTGAAACAAAAAACCTACATATCAATATAGAGTATTTTTATTGATATGAAATTGAGAGCGTGAAACCCTGAGAGAAATTTCACAAAAACCAAAGGAAAATAAACAAAAAGAGACGTCATATTTGTTTTGAAAATGTTCATACAGTAAAATAATGGAATTAATGAGACTCAGGATTCATTATCTTGATTCTTTTTAGTGGCGACATGTGACAAAAAAATAAATAGGAGATTCTGTTTTGTTCTGCAGAGAGAAACCTCTGATCTCAGTGCTTTACACTCACAAAGACATCCAGCTGTCGATATCTGTGGATTATTATTTTTTTTTAAAGAAGAAAAAAAGAGGAGAAAAATCACCGAAGCACCTTAAACTTGAGTCTTTGGTCTTAAACGTGTCATTTATTGAAGATGTTTGATAAACATTCTGAAAGCTGGGTGTTTTCCAGCGGACCGTGAAGGCAGCAGCGTACTCGGATTGCTGATTGGCTGTTGTCGCTCTGGGAGCGGCTTCCGTTGCTAAGGTAACGTGTCTTAAGGAAGATTCAGCCAATCAAAGTTTTAAAAAGCGTTTTCGCAGCGTCGTCAAGCAACTGCGGTGCGAACATGCTAACATGCTAAACCGGGAACGCTTACCGGAGAAAACACGGAGAAGAAACGATGGAAATGGTAGAAAAGATTCATCTGTGGGCGAAGGTCAGCCACACAGACTGATGGGAAACTGAGGACAAAGTTTTTAACTTTTTAACAGACACCGTCCGTCCGCCTGCTAGCACCGCTGCTAGCCTGCTAACGGCTAACAGAGCTATTAGCAGTTTCAAAAGTTTCTGAGGAGGCCAGGAAGTAGACGGGGCCATGACGGTGGAGGGAGTCCGGCACGAGCCGGTCCTGAAGACCCTGTTCAGGACCACCGAGGAGGCGGATCCGCCGGGAGCCGCCCAGTTCATCAAAGGTGACTTTAAATATAAGAGTTTATGAACAGTTAAATTAAAAATACAGATAAAATAAAAATCTGACTCTTCAGTGATTTTACTTTAAACAGTTAAATAATGACTTTATGGAAGTTTTTTAAAAAGTTTGTTTTAATAATCTAGTTTGAAGATGTTCAAGACTTAATCACATGTGAAAAGAATCTATTAATTATATTAAAAGTGAAACCAACGTTAAAGATAAAGATAGAATCATTTATCTGGAATAATGTAAAGTTAATCACTGAATGAAAACACAGGTTCACATTTTCTCATGTTGATCTTAAAGGCTGAAGCAGGTTTGTGTTGTTTTCATCCTTCATTTTATTACAACTGTACAACAAATACAACTGAGTTTACCTGAACACCAGCCTCACCTGTCCGCGATCAGCTGATCAGCAGGTGATGGTTGACTGAGTGTGTGTGGAAATTAAAACAGGAAAAATGCTAATCTTGATCCAGCTCATTGATGGTTCTCTGCGGATCAGGACAATGGATCACAATAAATTATTAAAAAGTAGTTTTATTATCATCTTGTCTCAGTAAAGTTCAGTTCACATCTTGATTGTCCCTGGAGGGGACTTTTACTTGACACTAGAGGAGAGTACAGTAGTGGGATCACTTGGCAAACAACCAAATGACAGAAGCTGAGTCTGGTCATGACAAGTATCAAACGGCTGAAATGGTCGACATGTTAAAGTGAAACCTATTGCTCTTCAACCTGGGACCTGTATGGCTGTCCAGAGGTGATCGCCCGCCCCGTCTGTCACAGGTAGATACCTGTGACAGACGGGGCGGGCGATCACCTGAAAAAGCTGCAGCCAGTTATTCTGCCGGCTACATTAACAACGTGGGACAAACACTCTTTGTTTCCCACTGCGAGGTTCAAATATGAAGAAGTCAAAGTAATGTTGAAACGGCCGTCATTGTCCACACTGGAAGAATTCAGTCTGTGAGTGCGGTGAGCTCTCTGCGCTTTGTGTGGCTCTTCCTGCAGATGGTTCATGATTAAAGTTCTTGTCAGTTGCTGTTCCCTGGTGCTTGTAGCACTCTACCTTCTGCGCAGCTCAGCCCTCAATCATAATTGGAAAGGTGGAGTAGGAACTTTTCCAGAAGCCAATCAACCTCTCAATCCTGAGCAGACGGATGAAAACAGTGTCGCCTGTGAACGTCAGGAGACGCATGGAGAGTTTCTCCTACAGGCATTTCAGAACATCCAGGATATACAACAGTGGGGACGGGACCCAGCCCTGAGGTGTGACTGTGGGTGACAACAACAATCTTCACTAATACAAGTTTGTGAATGTGTATGTGAACTGACACTCAAGCTACAAGTTACAGACACACCGAGTACGTGCAGGTTGTGTGCTCCTGTATCCTGTGGAACTACTGTATCAGTGAAGAGTTTCTGCTTCTACGGGCTTCATTCCACTGAAATCTGCTCAGAGTAATTTAACCCTTATCTGTAATATTTGTACATTATGAAATTCTTCAAATCATTCTTCCGATAGTTTCCGATGGTTCTTGCATCAAAACTACAAAGTAAATACAATTTTGACTAAAAAATGGAATCCGTTAACGGCACGTTTTCATTTGTTTTTGCATTCGGAGGCGGAGAGTTCAACTGATCTGGGTTCAGTTCTGATCAAGTTTGTAACCCTGAGTGTCTCTGTGTCTCTGTGTCTCTAACAGAGCGTCTGTACTTCGCCACGTTACGCAGTAAACCCAAAAGCACCGCCAACACTCACTACTTCTGCACAGATGACGAGTTCCTCTACGAAAAGTAAGTCTCTGTGTGTGTGTGTGTGTGTGTGTGTGTGTGTGTGTGTGTGTGTTGGTATCTATCACCATATTTGTTCAGTGTGTTACATGTTTTCCACTCTGGTGGAATATAAAGTTTTATTCTGTTTGTATTCTGTTCTCACACGTAGCTTGTTATTGGTTTGTAAACGTTTACAAGTTAAGTTCCCATCAGATCATATGCGATGGCTGCTGTGTCTCAGGCGGCTCCTCAACACTGTGGTTTTATTTTGGGTGTTGAAGGGAGAACATGTTTCCCCGTGTGTTGCTGGAAGGACCCACACCGGTGGTCTGACGGCTGAAGTGAAAGTGACTTTGGATTCTGTGCCTGTACTCCTCATTTTCTTCTCATCTTCTGTCCTCTTTTCATCTTTCTGTTCTCTTTGTTGTCCATGTAGAAGAAGCTAGCAAACACTGACAATGAGGCTGGATGTGAGTGAAGCGTAACCGTGTTAACTGATGTGCACATGTGCTGTATTAAGACAGTAACTAACATGAAAGACCCGTCTGAACACAAAGAGACAAAGAGACTTTAGGCAACGCTCCTGAACGCTCCTGAACGCTCCCTCGGCTCAGGGACATGTTTTGCATCAGCGATGGTGTTCTTGTTGATACGATGGTCCTGATCCCAGATATCAGCCAGCAGCTGGTTTTAATACCTGAGCTCAGGGTTTAGTGTGAGGCTCAGTCAGTGAGCTGGTGACCTGCAGCTCACTCTTCAGGTGGCTCAGAGATGGACTGAATCTTTGATGGTTGGACTTGGACTTTCTGCTGCTTGTCATCATGTTCAGTGTGAGTCCACAGTAAAAGATCGACTCTGTGTCTTCTGTGTGTCTCCAGTTTCTATGCAGACTTCGGGCCTCTGAATCTGGCCATGTTGTACCGATACTGCTGCAAACTCAACAAGAAGCTGAAGGTGAGTTTCTGCTGCTCCTGCTGACCCACCCCCAACAGGAATGTCCAGAATGCAACAGGAGCGATCACATTCAGGCTTTCACGCTCATCACAACAGGTTCACTCACTCACACTCAGTCACTCTGCCGTGTTGTCACCTCTGTGTTAACTCAGTGTTTTGTTTTGATTTGTTGTCATGGTGACGACATTCCTCCGGTCGACTGTTGTCAATCGTCATGGTGACCAGCCGAC
>JBBMOC010000169.1:80774-101652 GCA_037975185.1 Centropyge bicolor | reverse complement strand
ACACACACACACACACACACACACTGACACACACACAGACACACACACTGACACACACACACTGACACACACACACACACACACACACACACACACACACACACACACACACACACTGACAGTACATTTACTCCACTTTACTCAACTATTTCTATTTTGTATTTCGCCTCCACATCTCAGAGGTAACTCTTGTACTTTTTACTCCACTACTTTTGTCTGACAGCTTTAGTTACTAGTTACTTTCAGATGAGTTGTTCCTTCCTGTCCAGTGAAAAGCTCGTATCTCCAGATGTTGGTGATGAAGTGAAGGATGAAGTTTTCCTTCATGACAAAATGAATCAGCTCTGTAAAAAAGTCCTGGACTCAGAGCTGAAGCCGGCTGTTTGTGGAGATACGAGGTTCTCACAGGACGAGGCTGCAGACACATGAGGATCTGATAGAACTAGCAGCCAGATGTGTTTGTAGCCTTCAGAGGACACAAGCAGAGAAATGATGAAGTGAATAAATCTGAGGAGACAAACGTTAAGTTGCTGAGTCATGATTGACTTCGTCACCTGGTTTGTTAACGAAGAGTTTTGTTGATGAGTCAACAAAGTTCTCTCTAATTGGTCCATTTGTGTCAGATCTGACTGACTGTGTTTCTGGTCTCTGTCCTGTGTGTCTCTGCTGGCTCCAGCCTTCCCATCAGCCCCTGTGATCACAGGTCAGGACCACCTGAGGTTGGGGGCGGAGTCAACACTCACCTGCCAGGTATCTGACCTTTACCCCGCCGAGCTGCTGACCCTCACCTGGCTCAGAGGAGACGCCGTCCTGCAGAGCATCATGGGAGATCCTGGATCCAGCTCGGTCCGGTCTGAATACAGATTCACCCCTCAGAGCCAGGACTCCGGAGGAAACATCAGCTGCAGGGCCACGCTGGACCTGCAGGACCTGCCTGCTGCGGACGGGACCAGAGAGACCACCGTCCCCCTGACCCTGCTGTGTGAGTCGTCCAGTCTGATCCGGAGCCGCTGGATGTGACAAACTGAGCAGGAAGATTTCCTCCTGTGTCTGATCCATGAGGACACACGGGGAAGTCTTTCCTCTCATCCAGTCCACATCCAGAACCTTTGAAGCCTGATTCACTTAATGCAGATCCAGATTTACTGAACAGTTAGACACAGAGTTCAGAGGTTCACATGATCCGTCGAGTGTTTGGACTCAACTTCAGGATCAGGTTTAGAGCCCGTCGGTCTGGACTGAAGGCATCTGTCTTCAGCTGGTGTGATTGGCTGTTTGGTAGTGAAGTGCACCTGGGGGGGCGGAGCTGAGTTCCTTCCTTCAGTTTTTAGAATGAGATACTTTCAAGTGTGAGCTGATTCAAGCAGAGCAGGAAGATCCGGTTCAGGATCCCAGCGGTCCAGAGGAAGGAGGGCAGCAGCTGCTCGGGCGGCTTGTGTTTCTTTACAGTCAGGAGGGTTAGTGGGCCCTGAGGACGTGTTAACGGTCTGAGTCACCCACTCTGTCTCTGACAGCACGAAGCGACTGTTGCTGCAGATCTGATCCTGAAGCTGAGCAGGTGTAACTGTCAGTGTTTAACCACCGTCCTCCTCACTGTGGACCTGGAGCCGCGGCAGGTCGGCCCCGTCCCTCACTCTGACAGATCCTGTCTTCTTCCTCCTCAGACGCTCCGGTTGTCACGACGACCTCAGACTCTGTGCTGGTGATGGCCGGCTCTCTGCTCACGCTCGCCTGCTCCGCCGAGGGAAACCCGGAGCCGGCGGTCACCTGGAGCTTCAGGACGGCGGGCGGCGGGTCCGAGCCGCGGGGCCGAGGCCGGCGGCTGCTCTTCAGGGCGGTCAGTCTGTCCGAGGCCGGACGCTACGAGTGCCAGGCCCGAAACACGGAGGGGACCCGGACGGCCGGCGTGGAGGTGACTGTTCACGGTGAGAGCCAAACGCCGAGCACGGCGCCGAACCACAGACTGTCTGACCACACGTGTTTATTCACTGAAGGGTTTAGTGACGCGGAGCGGTGCACAGACTGACGGCAGCAGGACCGGTGCTGGCACGCTCTCCTCTGATGTTTAGAAGCCTGTAGATTGTCTCTTCATGGATTCCTTCCTGTCTCCTCACAGCTGGAATCAAACAGCCAGCTCAGATGAAGCTTGTCATTCCACCGGAGGCGCTTCGGCGTCGCTCTGCTCGCTGCTGCTTAAAATACCAGCCCAGTCTATTTCTGACAGGAGGCACATGGAGCAGCACCGAGCAGACGGAGCCGGGCAGGAAGGACACACGTCACAGACACCACCTCTGCTTCACTGTTGTCTGTCTCTCGCTCTGACACACCTGTCTGCCCCTCCCACAGCTCCGCCCACCAACACCTCGCTCTCAGTGAGTCCAGGTGAGGAGGTGATGGAGGGTCAGCAGGTGACGGTTACCTGTCGCTCAGACGGAGCTCCGCCCACCACGCTGGTGCTGATGAGAGAGGGGGTGGAGCTTCAGAGAAATGACTCCACCTCCTCGCTGTCATTCAGCCTCTCCTCCGCCCTGCTGGAAGACTCCGCCCATTACCAGTGTGAAGCCTCCAACCAGTACGGATCCCAGCTGGTCACCAGCTCCATCACTGTCACAGGTACTGCTCTGAGTTTTACCTGCACAGAAACGTTAACACTTCACATCACATTTATATTTATCATATGTGTCATATGAGTCTTCACAGACATGGATGCTCCAAACTTTAAGTCGTGTTGATGCCATGATTTTTGTCAGGTGAAAAAAATGTCTCTTCTTTCATGTGGAGCTAAATGATAAGGTAACAAATACAAGAGCAGATTTTCTGCTCAGCCTGTGAATGTGGACTGAAGGAGTTCAGCAGAAGGCTGCTGGGTTTGTTGTCCTGTTCAGACGGAGACGCACGAAGCCGATATCATAAACTAATGTTGACATGTGAACTCATGGTGGACGTCGCCTCCTCATCTGCGTCCGTTCTGTCGTCAGCTCACCCTCTGCAGGTGGAGGTGAGTCCTCCGCTCTCGGCTGCGGAGCGGGGTTCAGCTCTGGTCCTGACCTGCAGAGCCTCTGGATGTCTCCACCCCCCCACCCTCACCTGGAGGACGGACCGGGACGGCGCTGCCCTCCAGAGGACGCAGCAGCAGGATGGGCTGTCCCTGCTCCACCTGCAGGACCTGGACCTGGAGGCTCAGGGAGTGTACAGCTGTGAGGCCCAGTGCGACTCCGTCACCAGGACCGGAACCACCCAGGTCCACGTCTTCTGTGAGTCCCACACACGAGAAGATCACAGCTCATGTGAATTACAGATGCACCTTGCTAAACAAGCCAGCGAGCTAGCGCTAGCATTAGCTTAGCTTAGATCTACGCATGCGTCATGAGTTAATGATGTTAAAAGAGGTGAAGAAATGACTGAGTGTGAGCCCGTGGGCAGGTTTCATCCATGGCTGCCTGTCGACCAGCGTGTCTCCTCGCTGAATATGAACTCATTTTAATTTGGACAAAATGAAAGAAGTGCATTTCACACATTAGTGTATTTAATTGTATTCATTCTTAATTGTAAGTTAAATATTTTTCTGTGAATCTGTTTTATTTCGAGTGACTGAGAACGAGACATCATTTCACATAATAATATAATAAATTGATTCTCAGATTTCATTGATTTGCACAAACAGTCGAAGCTGATCCTGAGACCTGAGCAGGTCTCAGTGGTTCACAGGCCGTCTGAGTCTTGGACTTCAGTCAGTCAGAGCTGCTGCTGTTGCTCAGAGCAGAGAGGTCAAAGGTCAGGGAACATGTGTCTTCCATCTAAGCGGAGGAGGACAAAGTCCGATGTCCTGACAGCTGAATCCTCCTCCTCAGAGCTCAGACAGAGACGAACGGAGAGGAGGCAGCAGCTTCCACAGCTTGAACCCTGTGTCTCTGGAACTCTTCCATGGTCTTCACTCACATGTTTGTGCACTTTTACACTTCTGGCAGGAACAAAAACCCCCTTCTTAGACTTTATCACAGAGACACTGATGGACACGCTGGGCGATGAAACTGAACGAGAGTTTGTCCACATGAGTCATTTTCATTGGTCAACATGTTTTTCTCTCAGTTCCACACTGAAGCTGTCATTAAATCAGGTGTTCTCTGAATCTGTTGGTCACCGGAGGGTTAATGACAGACTTTGCTCCCTCATCTGGGCAGTGGTGATGAGGAAGACAGGAGGACAGTCAGGACTCAGGTTGACCTGAAGTCCAACAGACTGGTTTAAAGGATCAGCAGGGATGGAGGTGACACAGGTTCTGTTGCTGCTGGAACTCTGCGTCGCTCCTGGATTAGTCCTGATATGGCTTCTTTATGTCAGCGTCTGTTTCTGCTGTGTTGTTCTTCTCTCCAGCATTTCCATCTCACCTGGTTCTGGAGGATCCTAGTCCTGTCCTGCTGGGCCAGGAGGCCGTCCTTTGCTGTGGTGTCAGCGACGTCTTCTCAGCCAATGCGCTGAGGGTCCAGTGGCTGTCGGGGAACACGACGCTGATGTCGGAGTCGTTCGGGTTCTCCGGTTCCTTACGGAATGTCTCATCTGTTCTTCGGCTCCGGGTCGAGGACGATCAGCGGGTTCTGACCTGCAGAGCCGATCTGCTGACGGAGGATGGAGACGTGTGGAAGTCCAGAAGGACCAGCGTCTCCCTGCAGGTCCACTGTGAGTGAGGCAAGACAAACCTGTTCATGACAGAGCGAAGGCTTTTATTGTGAAGCAGCTGCTGTGACGCACTCAGCAGAATGATCCACGCAGTGTCAACACTGCTTTACAGGGAGTCTGGGTTTATATTAAAACACATCAAACCAGTTTGTTCCCTTCAGATTCGATTCTCCAGAATCCTGCAGGCTTGACTTGAAAGGTTCTCACAGAGGACCAGTCGCTCAGTCATGACTGTTGGACTACTGCGTGGGCCACTGATCACATGAGCTCAGAGATGGCGTCACCTGCAGATGAATGAGGACACAGCCTGATGCCCATTGCAGCCACAGTTTACTGTGTACTGTCTTGACCATGAGCAAGACATCGATGGCCTGTCCCATGGAGACAGAAAGAAATGGCCTGAACAAATTGTGATCGAGCCCCCGACACTCACTGTTCTGCAGATGTACAAGAAGAACGAGCTCCCAACTCCACCCATAAAGTGCAGAATGAACATGTATGCAGATGATGTAGTTCTTTACTGTTGAGTGAGAACCACAGAGGAAGGTCAACATCCAACACAGGATGTAGAAAGACTTGCCTCATGCTTTAGAGCTAACTGTCCGTCAACATTTAGAACTAGACCTGGGCTCAAAATTGTAGTTGTTAAAAACTTGTTTGTGTTTCAGATCCTCCGAGGGGAACCTCGCTCTCAGTGAGTCCAGGTGAGGAGGTGATGGAAGGTCAGCAGGTGACGGTCACCTGTCGCTCAGACGGAGCTCCGCCCACCATGCTGGTGCTGATGAGAGGGGGGGTGGAGCTTCAGAGAAATGACTCCACCTCCTCGCTGTCATTCAGCCTCTCCTCCGCCCTGCTGGAAGACTCCGCCCATTACCAGTGTGAAGCCTCCAACCAGTACGGATCCCAGCTGGTCACCAGCTCCATCACTGTCACAGGTACTGCTCTGAGTTTTACTGAAGAAGTTGCAGTTAATAATAATCATCGTCATCATCAGTCATGTGCTGCGAGAAGGTGGAAAACTGAACACAGTTTTTCTTTTTTGGAACAGTAACAAGGACATTGGTTTTGTTGGACAGCAGAGTCAGGAGCAGTTCAGAGAAAAGGGCCTGCAGGATGGCCCATTTTTATCACTTCACATTTTTTCTCATGTGAATATTTGCAGCTGGACAGAAAGACGACACTGCTGACAGAGATCTGAATGTGGAGCTCTGACTAAAAATATAACAGTTGGGGGTGAATGGAAATAAATACCAGAGAGTGAAAAGCAGTGGACTCAGGACAGAGCCGTGCAGCACTTCATGTGGACAATCTGTGATGAGAAACTTTCCAAAGATTTTGGATCCTCCTTCACATCTGTTCAAAGTTCAGTTCTTCTTTTTGATGTCTTTTGTTTTCCTCTGCTCTGACGGCTGTTATCTGACCTCACCCCCCTTCACATGATGCCGAGTGCTTCTCCAGACAGAAATAAACTCTGACTCCACTGTTGAGTAATGTGTCAGACACTTACAGCTTCCTGCTGCCTTCAAATGCTGAATCAGACCAGACTCTGCCGAACTCGTTCTCAGCCAGATGTTCACTCGGCTCTCTGATCAAATGTTCACTCAGTCCAGGTGTGTTAACAGCGTACACACCTGGAGCCCCTCCCAGCCGACTCGGGTGAAGGCAGGGGTCACCAGTCCATCACAGGGCTGCAGTGAAAGTTCCAAATGTATAAATACATGGTTTCCAATGGTGACACAATGTTCCTGAAGTTAAGACTGAAGCTGATATGATGCAAATTCTATGAAAAGAAAAAGTGAACCACAAGGACACTCACATCCAGTCACATGACTTCCACCAGTTGATGATGTGTTGGCTAAAGGTTTGTCAAAAGGTCAACACGTTCAACTCAGCAGGTTTCACAAGCTGTTGTTTCCGATCGAAGCGTGACTCTGTCGTTCTGTCCTACACTGATCCTATAAATACAGAGAAGAAGTCTCGCTGATGAAAATCAAACAAATCAAACATGTTAGAAAAACAACAACAGTTGTGGCTTGATAAGAAGCTCTTTCACACAATGTTTTCAGAGGTGATTTAGAACATGTCACTGACAGCAGAAACAGTCAGACACACGACAGGTCACTGCGCCCCCTCCTGGTGTGAGCAAACCTGGACAAGTTCTGATACTTTGTGAATCCAGATTAGGAGGAACATCCTCACCATCATGCTGGAACACGGAGTGACAGTAAACACATTGCTCCTGTCGTCACTCAGCTTCAGGAATGAGCAGCCGTCTGATCTGCTCAGGCTCCAGCTATTTTTACTTGAACTCACTTCAAGTGAATTAGACACCTTTTAAACCCCTTGCTTCCTTCAGGCTCCAGGAAACATCGTTTCACTGAAATATGGCCGAAAACAAGCCTCTAGATCTGCAACAATTAGTTAATTACTGAATCAAATGATCCATCAACAAAACATTAATCTGCAACAATTTGGATAATCGTTTAATCAAATGGACGTTTGGTCAAACCTTCTCTGGTTTTGGCTTCTCAAACAATTTGATGTTTGTCATTTCTGACAGTGAACTGAATCTCTTTGGGGTTTGGACTGTTGGTCAAACAAAAAAAGACATAAAAACCTTTTTCTGAAGGTCTGAACCAGCCGTCATCCCTCTCAAAGCAGCGTGTCATCACAAATCTTCAGGCAGCTTCACGTCACCTCTGCTGTTCTAAATGGCCTCTGTTTGAATCGTGTGACCAGTTTCTTCTTCTGCTGTGACTTTAATCTGGTTTCTTGTGGTCCAGCTCCTCCAAGGAACACCACAGTCCTGGTCCTGCCGTCTGCGGTGGTCCAGGAGGGACAAAACGTCACCATCTGTTGCCAAACCATCAGCTTCCCGCCGTCGGCCGTCGTCCTGAAGAAGCTGACCAACGGGACAGAGCTGTATTCCCTCAACGGCACCTTCCTATTGGTCAATGTCACGGCTCGAGACTCCGGGCTTTACCAGGTCAACGTGACCAACAGCCTGGGATACCAGGTCAAAGTGTTCAGCATCAGCGTCAGAGGTCAGTGGCACGGGTTTACTCTCCTGTTTCTGTCTGTCTGAGGGTGGAAATGGTCCAGTTCAGCTGCCTGAGTTTTATTTTGACACAATAAATTAATGTTTTTATTTTTGGAAACAGATTTGTTTTCAGTTGAAAACAGTATTTTTGTTTATTCTCAAGTCTTTGTCTCCTTCGTTTCATGCAGAGAGAAGCACCAGCCTTCCTCCCAGTCTCAGCGTCGTCGTCGTCCCAGTCATCTGCGTTGCCACTGGGCTAGCAGCCGCCGCTCTGCTCCTCGACTACCTGAGGAGATCCAGGAAGAAAGGCTTCTATCAGCTGCCCCAGTCTGCTCCGACTTCAGCCTGAGTCGAAGCCTGGGCCACCGCCTCACAACACGGGGCTACCAAGTTTCAACATATGGCTATCAAGTTCGGAGATGTGGCTACTTCTTCCAACATGTGACCACCAAGTTCAACATGTGGCTAAAACGTTCCAACATGTAGCTACTATGTTATAACATGTTGCTTTAATATGTCAACACGTGGCTTTCATGTCCAAATATGTGGCAACTACATCCCAACATGTGACTACCACTTCCCAATATGTAGCTTTCGTGTTCGGACACATAACGTGTTACTGTGTGCAAACATGTGGCTACCACCTTCCAACTTGTGGCTACTAATTTGCAACATGTGATTTCAATATTCCAACATGTGACTTCCCGGATACGTGGCTACCATGTCCACATGTGTTTCTGTAAAGCTTGGCCACTTGGCCACCACGACACAACCTGCACCTACAACCTGACATGTGGCAAACGAGCTCCAGCACATGGCTGCATCATTCCGAGACACCCCAGCATGTGACTACTGGACACAACGCTACCACATGTTGACTTGGCTACCACCTCCCAGTATGTGACTACTGCAGCTTATCATGCGGTTTCATCATTCCAGCATGTGGCTACCACTCCTCAGTGTGTGGCTCCGTCGACCTGCAGCAGCTTCGCAGCTCCTTCCTTTTTCCTTTGAACTGTTGCTAAGTTGAAGTCGAAGCTTCAGCCTCAGCTTCCTAACACAGATTAACACATATACTTTATTGTCCCAAACCGGGAAATTCTCAGACATAACGAACGTAGGAAAAAATCCCTCTGGGTCTCTTTGAAGGACCAGAGGACGGCTGGAAACTCCTGGAGCTTCACTTTCACTTTGACGGTCTGTGGGTTTTCTCCGAGCTGGTCCTGCCGCCGGTTGGGTCCTGCTGCACCTTCAGTTTTCACGCTCTGCACACACAACCATGCTGGCTCCATTTGTTTGTGCTTATGTGGAATTTTCTGCTGGCTCTCTTGTCTTATGTGAGTCGAGTGTGTCCTGTTTCTGTGTGTGTGCTTTTAATAAAGATATTTATTTCTTCACCTCTGTCCCGGAGCTCGTTGGAACATGATTCGATTTCCTGGGAATTTCCTGTGATTCAGCATGTGAGCAGCTTTCCCTTTCACTTCTGTCAGATTCAGAGTTTACTGGAAGTCTTCAGGAGGTCTCAGCCGGTAACCATGGCAACATCTTAGCTGCCGCTCAGACCCCAGACTCCAGAGACTCTGTTTGTTTTGGAGGAACCGTGTTTGACTCTGAGTTAAAAGCTTCACATCATTAAAGCGTGAAGCTTTTCCAACCTCTGCTTAAGAAGAACAGTCCGGACATTCACCTTCCTGTTCGAGGCCAATCTCAAGTCTTCTGCTTCTCTAACTGATCAACTGATCACTAAAAACCAACAGATCCACTCCAGTGTTGAGGATGTCAATGAGAGTTTGGACCAGTTCAAATCATCTCATATGATTGATTATTGCCCTTTAATCAGTCCACTGGAGGAACTGGTCTCTGGCACCGAGCTGGACTGGTTTCATTCAGAAAGCAAATGTTTTGTTGGTTTAGATCAGAGGTTTTCGGAGCGGGAGTCAGGCCGGTGAAGGAAGTGAACAAACATTTCATCAGTTCTTCCATCGGTAATCAGACGGCGGTCACACAGAAGAGCCCACGTGAGGTCTCTCTGAGGTCAATAATCCAAAGTGAAAAGTGTCAGCAGTGAGTGAGCTGCAGCAGTCTCTCTTCATCAGGACGCAGGCAGAGAGCAGAGGCTGGGATCGGGCTCTCTCTCTCTCTCTCTCTCTCTCTGTTGCTCGTCCAGCTGAACGCATTCATTCTAGGTTCTGCTTGTTTTTGTCCTTCACCCAGAGCTGGTTGGCTCCTGGGCTCGTTGTCATGGAGACCAGAGGACTTGCGAGGAGAGGTGTGAGGAGACGACTGAATGTGGATCAGCTGGTGTGAAATGCTGCTCACTGCTGTTTGTTCCTGGAGATTCACTCAGAGTTCACATGGAAAGTCGAGCGCAGTCAGTTTGAACTCAGATGAATGTGTCCGCTCTTATATTTAACTTTCTGGTGTCGTCCACGAGGCGCCTGTTGGTCCTGACAGCCTGTTACATTTGAATGTTCAGAGGTCAAACAAAGTTTCTCTTGTTTCCTTCTGAGCAGAACAAACAGTGTTTCTGTCCATGTGAAGCAGACGATGCAGATTCAGCTGAAACACTTGAAAAGAACGTTTTGATAAATGTGTTTCTCTCTGCTCCATCGGCTGTTTTTCATTCGTGTGGCGTTCGGCGTCCTGCCGGGCCTCCGCGACCTCTGACCTCTGCTGTGTAAGAGAGGACGAAGCGTTCTGCTGCGTCTTGTCATTTTAATCTGCTGCTGCGCTGGTATTTCCTGCCTGGAGGAGGAGGAGAAGATGGAGCTCTTTGTCTTCCTGAAGGGCCTCCGTCAGCTGCTCAGGGTGGATGTTTAGAGACTGGTTCAGAGATCATCATCATCATCATCATCACAGCTTCTCTTCATCCTCTCAGGTCCAGGAAGACTCCTGTTCAAACAATCCCAACTTTATTTGAATTCAAGGTTTTCACAGATCTTTCATTTGAAAACACAAGTTGAATTTTTCCACCTGACCAAATGACACAAACATCAAAAACATTCATATTTCTCACAGTGGAGGCACCAGAGAGCACCAGGATCTGGACTAGTACAGGACAGCACTGCACTGGTCCTGGTCCTGGTCCTGGTCCTGTGCTACGAAGCCAGTTTAACCTACTCGATTTAACTCGGGGTCACCATGGCGACTCGGGGTCGACAAGCTCCGGCTGCCTCAGCTGGAGTTAGTCGTTACTAAGACGGTGATGAAGATGTTGGTTTGTTGAGTCTGTGTTAACTTCATCAGAGTCTGTTGTTCAGCAGCGCAGACACAGTTTCTGTGTGATGATTCGTGCTCTGTGATTTGTTTCTTGCCCTTCGTTTTGAACCAAGACCAAGACCAGTGTAGACTGACTGCATTCTACTGGTCCTAGACCTGGTTTAGTCTTTGGCCCAAGGACCTGTTCCTGCTACAGGTTTGGTTTTTGTGTCAGTTCTGGACCAGGACCCAGAACTGCGCAGACGGTGTATTTCAGACTTACATTAAGAACTCATCTGCTGTTAGTCGTGTCAATGTTTGCAGCCTCAGAAACTGTTGGATCATTTTTCTGGTCATGTGACAGTTTTTTGTTGTTGTTGTTTCTTCAAGAGGAAACAAAGTAGAAGATGTTCAACAGTTCAAACGGTTTAAAGGCTCATTGATTGAGCTCATTGATTGAGCCTTTAGGGACAGAAACAAATGAAGGTTCTGTGTCATTTCTGGTTGTGTCAATCAGACCTGAAGTTCCGCTAATGTCCACTAGGTGCTGCTGTGCTCAAACTTCACTGAAGTGAATGTGAAAACCTCTGAGATAAGATAAGATAAGATAAGATAAGATAAGATAAGATAAGACAAGATAGACCTTGATTCGTCCCACAGTGGGGAAATCTACAGCGACTTCTCTGTACAAACACAGCCAGGACAGTTCTTACACAATAAGAGTTTTCTTCTGATCACTGTGCTTCTTCTACTGTCTGTCTGTGGGGAGATTTTCAGAATAAGAGCTCCATCAAGAAGATATTAGGAACTGTTTGCACAAAGCTTTCATTAGAAGTGGAATTTAGAATTTTAGGGCAAGAAAATGGTCAATATTCCCCCCACTCTTTATTTTAGAATATAGAATAAGTCAATAGTGAATAAAAGACTCATTATTATAAAGCCCTACATAATATGACACACTGAAGTTTTTTGTTGCGATGCAAATTAAAAAGAGGAGGAGAAGAAGAACTGCTGGTACAAATAATATCTAAAAATGAGCAGGTGCTTTCATGGTGCTCAGCTGTCGCTCTGAACTTCTTCAGGATGTTTCTCTGCAGACCTGCACTTTGACCTCCAGCCATCCCATGATTTCCACTTCCTGTCCCAGCTCTGACCTGCGGCCGCTGGTCTTTAATCACAGGTTCTAGTCCGTGGTGAGGACAACGGAGCTGCTGCTGATGGAGCGTCGGCGTCTTCCTCTGATGAGGTCACTGAGGTTTGTGGTTGCCATAGAAACCAATGAACGTTTCCCCTCATCTCTGCACAGACTGACAGATTTCAGGACTGACCAGCTGAGCCGTCCCATGGTGATCTATTCTTGCTCTGACAGAACAAAGAGGAGAGCGAATCCTTCATTGAACTTGAGGCAAAGATACATCAAGTGGTGAATCAGGGTCAAAACTCAGATCTGATAATCCGATAAGACAATAAAAATCTTAGAGATTCAGTTTAAAGCAGAAAGAGGACTGAAGTGAGGAGCAGCCAGTTTCTCACAGAGAAACGAGCTCATTGTGATTATTACTGAGGAGAGAAATGAGACACACTCACATTAACCTGTATGAACCAAGACCATTTCATCACTTCCTGGAAAATTATGGGGGATATACCAGAGAGCAAGTGAAGCACATGGAACATATTCATGATGTTTAAAAAAAAAAAAGAAAATCATAAAAAATCATATTATAAGTTATATATTTTATACTTAGCCTATATTCTCATTATATCTCTATCTGTTTTATATTAATTTGTTCAATAGATGTGATCAGAACAGGTCATATGTGATACAAAATTTGTTACTAAGACACTGGAACTGTTAGATGGGTTTAAATCATCATTAGTATCAAAAAACAAGCTTTTTGAAATGACCTGCTTCCCTCACTTTGGCTGCAGGTCACACCACCACACCAGGGTGTTTAGTTTATGTTGCTTAGGGACTGAATGAGTTCAGGTCCAGCGTAAAGCTGTGTGAGGAAGAAACAAGGACATTCAGCTTCTTTTGAGTTCAGTCACTGAACATCAGACACAAACTGTCTAAATAAGGCTTGAAGAGTCTCTTATTGTTGTTGTTTTTAATCGGAGATTTCATTGATAGTTATTCTTTTAAAACCTTAATTTGCTTTTTTTGTTGTTTTGTTTTTTATTTTCAAGTTTGTCTAGTCTTCCTTTTCACAGGTTCACAGGAGTTGTTAAAAGTTCTTTATTATTATCATTGATGATCTTGTTTTATTGATGCTGTGATTTGAAGAAAAAAGAATAAACATGTAATAAATTCCTCCATGATGAAACTTCACTCTCTGACGCCCCCTGCTGCTCGCAGCTGCCACTCAACAAGGAAAGGTCACGGATTTATTTTGAAATGTAACGGAAACACATACACTGTGAATCAGGAAAGAAAAGATTTTGTAAACTCACAACTACAAAAGATACAAAATACACAGTGACATGAAGTTTGACATAAAGTCATATAAACACTCTTAGAAATAGTACTACAGTACAGCAGTATTTATTGTAGTAGCGTGTGTAGTAATATCAGTGTATGAGTAACCGGAACACTTAAGTAAACGCCTTTATTGTGAAACCTGACCCAGCCGGAAGTTGATATTTAGCATCCCGCAGCTAATTCTGAGTGTGTGTGTGTGTGAGTGTGTGCGTGTGTGTGTTCAGGTGAGTTCAGGTGTGAACATGTTACCGTTATCAATTAAAGACGACGAGTACAAACCCGCCAAGTTTAACCTGCTGCTCAAGCTCTCAGGATGGTTCAGGTAAACTCACCGCCGCTAACTGAGCTAACAGCGGCTAAGTGAGCTAACAGCGAATCGAGCTGTTAGCTTGATGCTAACCGGCTAAACAAACCCGAACGTTTGCCTTTGTTAAACGGTGTTTTGTCTCGCTGTCAGTCATTAGCATGGATTGTTGACGGTGTGTGTGTGTGTGTGTGTGTGGACGTGGCTGTGGCTGTCAGGTGTGTGTGAGTTTGTCTGGTTTCTGGCTCCTGTGGTCAAGGTTTTCTGATTGTCTGCTGTTTCAGGTCGATCCTCGCAGACAAAACCTCCAGGAATCTATTTTTCTTCCTCTGTCTCAACCTGTCCTTCGCCTTCGTGGAGTTAACATACGGAATCTGGAGTAACAGGTAGGCTAACAGCGTTAGCATGAGCCGCTATGTCTGTTTGTTCTGCTCAGGATGTGCCACGTATGTGTTAGTGTGTGTGTGTGTGTGTGTGTGTGTTAGTGTGTGTGTGTTAGTGTGTGTGTGTGTGTGTGTGTTAGTGTGTGTGTGTTAGTGTGTGTGTGTGATTCAGTCTTATTAATGTGGAAGCTCCGTCAGCCTCCTCACTTCCTGTCAATCACATATTAATTCTTATGACTTCATGAGCATCTGCGGAAGAATCAGATCTTTCATTTAAAGTCATTTATTAAAGTACAGAAATGTTATAATCAGGATGCACTTGAAGTATCAAAGGTAAAGGTTTTTGTCCTGTCAATTATAAATTGGTATTTTTTGACATTATCGGATTATGAATATAGAGGTGTCAGTGTTTTAACTGAAGTGTGGTGATGAGCTTCACATCCCTGATTTTTACTGTCAGCTGTTGAACTGATGTGCTGACACATCCTTTATTACTATGCAACATTAATGCTGCTCAGATGTTGGATGTGACTTTGAACAGTGTGGTTTACAGAGAGCTGCTGCACATCCGTTGGTCAGTACTCACACAGAGACACAGACCAGCAGCTGTCTCCAGCTCTGCTGAGATTCCTCATCCACCACTTCGTCGCTGGCACAATGAAGAACTAGAGTCCACTGTCCAGGTGGCAGAGCTCCAGGCTCAATTGACTCCTGCTCGTATCTGATTACTGATAATGTCCACACTCATTTCACGTGTCACTGCAGGCAGTACCGATACTACCCAGGTACAGATACAGTACTGAGGAGACGGCTCCGTCCTCCTGTGGACGCTGAGCCTCATGTATTCTCTTCACATTCAGCTCAGAACAGACCACTGTTTTCTTTATGGAACACAACTAATTACATTTAGACAGAGAGAGAGAGAGAGAAGATATTTCCATTTCCTGCCACTTTATACTTCCGGTCCACTTTGATGTGTGTTTTGTGTGTTTTCTCTTTCTTCAGTTTAGGTCTGATCTCAGACTCCTTCCACATGTTCTTTGACTGCACGGCTCTGCTGGCAGGTCTGGCAGCCTCCGTCATCTCCAGGTGGAGATCCAATGACAGCTTCTCCTACGGGTGAGACCACCAGTCTGTGCTCTGTTAGTCAGGTCTGACAGAGCTGATCTGGGCTCTATGATCTTTATTGTCCTGCAGAGGCTCAGTGTGTGTGTGTGTGTGTGTGTGTGTGTCTGTTTCAGTTATGTCAGAGCTGAGGTTCTGGCCGGCTTCGTCAACGGACTCTTCCTCATCTTCACAGCCTTCTTCATCTTCTCTGAAGGAGTCGAGGTAACTCGTTACTAACTCAACTAAACCTGATGCTAACCCTTAACCCCAGGTCTGAAACCTCATACAGCTGTTGGAAGTTGTGAAGAGCAGCCAGAATGTTGTGGTTCTCACTCTGTTCACTTGTCTCCCTGTCAGAGAGCTCTGGAGCCTCCTGACGTTCACCACGAGAGGCTGCTTCCTGTCTCTGTGGCTGGTCTGCTCGTCAACCTAGTCGGGATCTTTGTTTTCCAGCACGGAGGTCACGGACACTCACATGGGGAAGGAGGTAATATCTGCAGAAGACGTCTGTCCTCACAGATCAGTAGAAACTCACTGGAACTATGTCAAATCTTACTGCAACTCTGAAATCTTACAACTTCATACGGCCTCACTGCAGCTGTGCTGAACCTCACTGTCCCACCTGTGTGTCTCGCTCAGGCCACGGTCACAGCCACTCTCTGTTTAACGGCAGCCTCAATCATGGCCACAGTCATGGTGGACACGACCACCAGAACAAGCACGTAGACCGACACGGCCATGGAGGACACGGACATGGACACGACCATGGAGGACACGGACATGGACATGGCCATGGAGGACACGGACATGGACATGGCCATGGAGGACACGGACACAGTCATGGTGGACATGACGAGCCACACTGTCACGGTGAGTATGCACTGAGCGATGAATGATAATGGACTCAGTTTTTGTCTGGATGCTCTTCGCCTCCACCTCTTCAGTGTGGTTTTAAAACGCGCTCACCTTGGCATGTATTCTTTTAAATGTAAAGTTAAGCTGAAGTGTTTCTCCTCTGCTGTGTTTTTCTTGCAGATGAGCAGCTGCACACTCCGGGAAAAGGTTCCAGTAAACAGATCCTGCAGGGTGAGAACTGATCATTCGTCATCATCTGCTTTTATTAATAGAAATACTTCTTACAAAAACACATCTATAATTAAATCTGAAGCATTTGTGATGGATTTAAAAAAATATTTATTATTATTGAGTCTCGAAAGAGAAAGTAGAGAACATGTGTCGTGTAGGGCTTTAGATCAGATTTTGGTGAGACTCTGGTGAAAAGAGAGAAATGCAGACAGTCCAGAGTCCAGAGTCCAGACCTCCACCAGGCCTCTCCTCCAACAAACTGTGAGTTACTCATCTCACATCCGGCCTGACGTTGGTGCAGCAGAACATATCAGGTATAGAAATAATCCTCAGATGCTCTGGTTGAAGATGAGGCCGATTGCTGGAAATGCCTTCTGCTATGTTACACATCCTATGGTACAATGGTAAATCCTGCTGAAACTGAAAACAGAGCCGTCAGTAAAATGAGCTTTTCAACAATTGTGATTCGTAATAATCACAAGAGACAGCAGTCATACATGTGCACAGAAAATCTGACTGTAGGCTGCGGGGACACACACACACACACACACAAACCATCCAGGTGTAAAAAGGAGTTTGAGAAATAAAATGTAACAGAGAACGATGCCTGACCGGCTGCTCCCTGCCGGGACGGGGATATCTATGGGTTTAAACACATACGCATATGTAGTTGTGTATACAAGAAGAAAGACAGAAGAAATAATCCTAATGAGCACACTAAAGTGCGCGTTATGGACCGAGAGTTTGTCATGTGATGAACCTTTAATATATGATTGGAGACAGCGAGCAGGACTTTGTCTCTGATCAAACATTCACACAGTTCAAATCATCCTCCAATAATTTCCAACTTAAAGTCTGAATCCTACAATGAAAGTAAAACTGCTCAGTGTTCTAGAGCAGAGAGGAGCAGGAGCCACTGGGGGGCGCTCACACATCATCATTTATCCAACCAGCACCAGGGGAGAGTTGTCCTGGAACGTGTATTTCCATCATTGGTGATTTTCAGTCTCTCCTCCTGTGTTGTCGGCTAAATAAACTCATTATCTGTAGACAGTTTAAAAGAAGCTGAAGACTGTGTGTGTGTGTGTGTGTGTGTGTGTGTGTTGCAGGCGTCCTGCTGCACATCATCGCTGACACTCTGGGCAGCGTCGGTGTGATCATCTCTGCTCTGCTGATGCAGAAATACGACCTGATGATAGCTGATCCAATATGCTCCATGCTGATCGCCCTCCTCATCGGAGTCAGGTGACGCTCTTCATCCTCACTTTCTCCTGTACAAACATTCTCTACATTCACTTTCAGAGATTTTTATTCAGACTGAATTGATTATTTTTATTGATGTAGATTTAAGAGCTACGACATGATACACATCAGAAACGTTACTGTAAGACAGCATGAACATTTGAGCTGCTTAAAGCTGGGGGGTCGACGTGGGCTAGACAACAAGTCTTTACTGGTTAATATGACCACGGTCGTAGAAGTAACTGTAGTACTGTGGTTACTGTAGTAGTACACTGTATACTCTGTACACAATGTGTCCTGGTCGCCACCCTGTTGATTGACAGCTTACTTACAGCCTCTAAGACCAGAACAGAGTGGGCGGGGCCTTAATCATCTGCTGCCGCGTGACCAGCTGAGACCATGGTGTGTGTGTGTGTGTGTGTGTGTGTGTGTGTGTGTGTGTGTGTGTGTGTGTGTGTGTGTGTGTGTGTGTAGGGGGTGGGACCAGCTGCATCTTTGTTGTGGGCGTCCTTCTCAGCAGTCAACCAATCAGCTTGTCTCTCTGTGTAATGACAGACTGAAGGTTTAATACACACAATGGACTGCAGCTGTGTGTGTGTGTGTGTGTGTGTGTGTGTGTGTGTGTGTGTGTGTCAGGGACAACAGGAAAGTGAACAACAGAGTGACATAACTTCCTGTTTGCCTCCTGCTGTTTTTACAGTGAAAGTTGGTTGTGAAACCATCTCAGTTTGATCCTGATGCCTCTAAAGGAAGGAGCCAATCAGAGATGAGTTTGGCTGTTTGTTTGTCTGTCATCAGGTTCGATTCCCGGTGAAATCAGAGTAAACGACTTAGGAGACGCAGACCTGAAGTCTTGACTTTCCAAGTCAAAACTTAGCAGACTTTTCTCCAGAAGACTTTTTGAGCAGGATCAGCAAAGGAGGAAAGAAAAGAAATGAAGGGAGAACAATCAAACAGACAGAAGGTGACAGAAGACGAGAACACGAATCAAACTCGGTTGATCATTGAACAGATGATTCTGAATTGACCCTCTTCCTCCTAAACCAGCCTGTAATATGAGGACTGTTGTTCTAAAGCTCAGAAGCACCCAGAACATTTCCAATTATTAGACCTCCTTAATGATCTCTCCAACTTTCTGACATAGAATCAAAGGTAGAATCTGAGAACTCAGCAGCTTTAGAATGTCCGAGCCCCCGTGAACTCAGCACTGAGGAAACGTTTGTCTCCACTCCACAGTAACAACAGCTAAGGTCCAGTAAAGACGGGCTGTGATGGATTTCCTCTCAGGTTTCAGCTCTGCAGGCCGATTCCACAAAAATGACCTGGAACCAGCGTCTGTCTGGAAGGAAGGAAGGAAATCAATTGGAAACCTGATGGATGCTTTGGAAAATGGTTTCCACTAATGTAAAGAATGTGCAATTAGTTGTTAATGGGCTCCACCAAGCCAAACCACGGGTATGGAGCTGGAAATAGTTCTGGAGTCCGGCTCGTCTCGCTGGTCCTCTGGATGTAAATGCAGCGGTCAGATTTCCCAGAAGCCCCGGTGATAAATGGAGTTGATGTGCGCTGATGTGGTTTGATAGGCTGGAAGCGAACGCAGCTGCAGATTTAAACAGTCAGCAGAGCGGAGCTGTGGTCAGCTGAGAGGCCTTCATCCAACCACAGGCATCAGGTTACTGCAGCTGCCAACCGCTGCACTCCGGCTAAACATCCACCCGTTCCTCGAAGTGATGGGAGCTGAGCTGCAGAGCTCCAGGCAAAGATCTGCACAGTCTGCATTTACACATCGTCTCTAGACCTCACGAGTCACTTGTAACTGTAACAGTAGTACTGTTTGTTGTAGTTGTAGTGGCTGTATTAACTGTGGTAGTCGTAGTGATCAATCTGGAGGAGCTGCAGTCACTGTGATGGCAGCATTTTGATTAGTACTGTTTGTTTTTGTAGTAGTGACAACAACTGCAAAGTAGTACTACTCTAAGCAGTAGTACATGTATCTGCAGTGTGATGGGGGTGCATTTGGTTTTTTGAGCGCCAAGGTTGTGATGTCAGAGGGGTGGAGCCTCTGAAGCAGAAAGCACCATCAGCTGTTCACACATGCTCAGTCTGTCCTGACCGTGACCTCTGACCTCTGACCCCCAGCGTGGTGCCGTTACTGAGAGAGTCCATCGGGATACTGATGCAGAGAACTCCTCCATCTCTGGACCACGACCTGCCAGAGTGCTACCAGAGGGTGAGTCCAGGCTCCGCCCACCCAGACCCCGCTTCCAGCTACACCTGAACACCAACGTCTGTGTATCTGTGTTGTTTCTGTGTCGGGGACGAGTCTAATTCCTGGAGTGTTGTGTTTAGGTGCAGCAGCTGCAGGGAGTTTACAACCTGCAGGAGCCACATTTCTGGACTCTGTGTACTGACGTTTACATCGGAACACTGAAGCTGCTGGTCGCCCCCGACGCCGACACCCGCTGGATCCTCAGCCAGACGCACCACATCTTCACACAGGTAGGGTGGCTGTAGTGGTGCTTCGATCCCTGGACTATGTGTCAAAGTGTCCTTGGGCAAGAGACTGAACCCCAAACTGCCCTGATGGCTGCTCCATTGGTGCGTTGCTTTGGATAAAAGCATCTGGTAAATGGAACTGTAGAAATTGTACCCAAACACACCACAGCGTCGCGCAGGTCCCCTAACGCACCACAGCTTCACACAAGTACCCAAACACACCACAGCGTCGCGCAGGTCCCCTAACGCACCACAGCTTCACACAAGTACCCAAACGCACCACAGCGTCACGCAGGTCCCCAAACGCACCACAGCTTCATGCAAGTACCCAAACGCACCACAGCATCACGCAGGTCCCCAAACGCACCACAGCTTCACGCAAGTACCCAAACGCACCACAGCTTCATGCAGGTCTCCAAATGCACTACAGCTTCATGCAAGTGCCCAAACGCACCACAGCTTCACGCAGGTCTCCAAACGCACCACAGCTTCACGCAGGTCTCCAAATGCACTACAGCTTCATGCAAGTGCCCAAACGCACCACAGCTTCACGCAGGTCCCCAAACGCACCACAGCTTCATGCAAGTACCCAAACGCACCACAGCGTCACGCAGGTCCCCAAACGCACCACAGCTTCACGCAAGTACCCAAACGCACCACAGCTTCATGCAGGTCTCCAAACGCACCACAGCGTCACGCAGGTCCCCAAACGCACTACAGCTTCATGCAAGTACCCATACGCACCACAGCGTCACGCAGGTCTCCAAACGCACCACAGCTTCATGCAAGTACCCAAACGCACCACAGCGTCACGCAGGTCTCCAAACGCACCACAGCTTCACGCAAGTACCCAAACGCACCACAGC
>JBBMOC010000169.1:57702-60786 GCA_037975185.1 Centropyge bicolor | reverse complement strand
GAGACAGAGGACAGAGACAGATCAGACTGAGACACAGAGACAGAGACAGATCAGACTGAGAGACAGAGGACAGAGACAGATCAGACTGAGACAGAGGACAGAGACAGATCAGACTGAGAGACAGAGGACAGAGACAGATCAGACTGAGACACAGAGACAGATCAGACTAAGAGACAGAGGACGGAGACAGATCAGACTGAGACATAGAGACAGATCAGACTGAGAGACAGAGGACAGAGACAGATCAGACTGAGAGACAGAGGACAGAGACAGAGCAGACTGAGACACAGAGACAGATCAGACTGAGAGACAGAGGACAGAGACAGATCAGACTGAGACACAGAGACAGATCAGACTGAGAGACAGAGGACAGAGACAGATCAGACTGAGACACAGAGGACGAAGACAGATCAGACTGAGACACAGAGACAGATCAGACTGAGACACAGAGGACAGATCAGACTGAGACACAGAGACAGAGACAGATCAGACTGAGAGACAGAGGACGGAGACAGATCAGACTGAGACATAGAGACAGATCAGACTGAGAGACAGAGGACGGAGACAGATCAGACTGAGACACAGAGACAGATCAGACTGAGACACAGAGGACAGATCAGACTGAGACACAGAGGACAGAGACAGATCAGACTGAGAGACAGAGGACAGAGACAGATCAGACTGAGACACAGAGACAGATCAGACTGAGAGACAGAGACAGATCAGACTGAGACACAGAGGACAGATCAGACTGAGACACAGAGGACAGATCAGACTGAGACACAGAGGACAGATCAGACTGAGACACAGAGGACGGAGACAGATCAGACTGAGACACAGAGGACAGATCAGACTGAGACACAGAGGACAAATCAGACTGAGACACAGAGACAGATCAGACTGAGACACAGAGACAGATCAGACTGAGAGACAGAGACAGATCAGACTGAGACACAGAGGAGGGAGACAGATCAGACTGAGACACAGAGGACGGAGACAGATCAGACTGAGACACAGAGGACAGATCAGACTGAGACACAGAGACAGATCAGACTGAGACACAGAGGACAAATCAGACTGAGACACAGAGGACAGATCAGACTGAGACACAGAGACAGAGACAGATCAGACTGAGAGACACCGATGATGTTTGTTACGAGATAAATTCACTGCTGGTTTGAGTCTGAGCATGTTGATGACGAACAGTTGAATTTGTGTGGAGTGAAGGTGAAGAACAGAGACGAGCTGAAGGCTGTGGAAACATCACATTTATGTTGGAAACTTTGTGGGACTGAATCACAGTAATGTTGATGCTGAGGTCACAGACGAGGTCGAACCAAAGCGTTCATGTAAACTGTAACAGCAACATTCACATGAACTCATGCCTCTGTCTCTGGGAGGAATCTGCTGGTTTTAGGGAGAAAATGACGCCTCTGTGGTCACATCAGACTCTTCGTGTGCCGACGCTGCAGAAGCCGCTTCAGTCCTGATACGTGGACAACAGTACTCACCCAAACGGGTCGCCCACCACCAGGAAGGCCACGTCCATCACGTCCGCATCCTTCAGGATCTCATCAGCCCCCTGTTCCACCAGGTCTCTGTCAGCCAGGATCAACTCCTTCCCATAATACTCCTCCTGAGGACATCGAATAACAGTTAACCAGTGCCAATTTCCCAGAGGGAACCTCCCAAAGGGATTAATAAAGTACTCTGTCTGTCTGTCTGTCTGTCAACACAGGGCTAGACTAGCTAACACAAGGCTAAAGTAGCTAACACAAGGCTAAACCAGCTAACACAAGGCTAAACTAACCAACACAAGGCTAAACTAGCTAACACAAGGCTAAACCAGCTAACACAAGGCTAAACCAGCTAACACAAGGCTAAACTAACCAACACAAGGCTAAACTAACCAACACAAGGCTAAACCAGCTAACACAAGGCTAAACTAACCAACACAAGGCTAAACCAGCTAACACAAGGCTAAACTAACCAACACAAGGCTAAACTAGCTAACACAAGGCTAAACCAGCTAACACAAGGCTAAACTAACCAACACAAGGCTAAACCAGCTAACACAAGGCTAAACCAGCTAACACGAGGCTAAACTAACTAACATACGGCTAAAGTAGCTAACACAAGGCTAAACTAGCTAACACAAGGCTAAACTAACTAACATACAGCTAAACTAACTAACACAAGCCCAGACCAGCAGCCTGCAGGTCTCTGCACCACATCTGTATACAAACATCTGTCTATGTGACAAGTAACGAATAAAAGCATCAGCCAATACATCATTAAGTCAAAACCACATATATCAAATCCACAAACATCACTTTGATCATTTGATGATGGAAACGTTTTCCTTCTGATATACATTCTTATCAGAAAACATCATCATGAACAGTGTAATGATGTTTCCTGTCGTGCGGCTGAACAGACTCACTGAGTTTAAACTGAAAAAAACCTGTTGGCACATTTAGAAATGTGGATAATTCTTGTTTCCATCGAGGATCCAGTTTCTTCTGGGAAACCAGTGACACATTATTGCAATTTTTGGTTGTACTGTTTTTTTGGGTGATTTTCTTGTTCCAGTTAAATATTAAGTCAAAATTCAACAGCGTCAAACCTTCTTCTTTCATGACTGATTTCAAAAATGGTAAAAATGTGTCTGTTTGTTGTTTGTGTCTGAGACGAGTGAACAGGTAACATTATTAATCTCATTTTCTTTACATGAACCCTTTATAGGGCACTCGCTGAAATACTTTGAAATTCTAACATTCAGAGTGTTACTGGAGGACAGAACAAAACTTTATTTCTGTTGTAACATTTTTCACAAGTTTTCACTTGTGTTAATTTTGCAGAAATGACCAAAAACAATCACTTGCCTGATAAAGGGTTAACTGGCTTTTATTTTTGTTTGATGTATTTTTCTTTACTTTTGTTGCACATTTTTATTGATGGGTTTTGATTAATTACTGATATTCTGTGTTTTGTCTCATGTCTCCATCCTGATATCTTGCGACGTTTATGCTCATATAAATAAAATTGATATTAAAAAATAAAAGTGACACACAGAAGACACAG
>JBBMOC010000169.1:50202-55202 GCA_037975185.1 Centropyge bicolor | reverse complement strand
ATTCAATTATCATTAATTCGGCTGAGATGCAATGAACGAATTTATTGTCAAATGAATCTTATCACAATAAAAGACTAACGTGATCCTTGTTTCTCTTCTGGCTGCCGCCGTCAACATTCAACAGAGTTCAAGACAAATAAAGGGTTAAAATCTGCGTGGAGTTTGGCGGATTTATTCACAAAGCACAGAAAAAGAGCTCATATTTGTAGGTAATTGAAGCATCTTTTCTGCATCTCCTGTGACAACATGTTTAGGATTTTTTTCACTTTCTTTCTTTCTTTAACTCACTCTGAGTCAAATTCAGTTCGTAGATTTCCTGATGGTTCATGATCTGAAATAAACCTGAGGTTTTTCCAGCCAATCAGAAACAGGGAAGCAGCTGAACTCTTAACTCTTGTTCTATCCTCTTCTCGGGGGCGGGGCTAATGACAGGATGGGGCGGGGTCTTTGACTGAGCTCAAAAATTTTAATTTTTTAAATTTTAATGGGGAATTTTCCATTCAGGTTGCTACTACAAGGCGCCAACACCCTGGCCGGGAATCAAACCCAGGTCTTGGCAGTGAGGGCACCAGATCCTAACCACTAGACCACCACACTCTTTCGCCTTTGAAGTACTTTAAAAAGTTTTATCAAGTTTTTTATCAAACTCTGAGTCGCAGCTCCAGTTGATGATCTTTCTGCGAGAAACCAGAAATGAGTCTGTCAGAGATATATATGTGTCACAGTCTCTGGCAGTGTTGGGAAAGTTCACTTTCTATATGAACTAGTTCAAAGTTCAGTTCAAACCTTTTAAAATGAACTAGTTCAGTTCATCGTTCATAATTCAAAATTGTGAACTAAAGTTCATGCTTCCCCAAAATGAACTATTTCGTTCTTTTTTAGTTCTTTTTTTTTTTTACGTTGCCACGAGCTACGAGCTAATTCCTGACTGTATGGGAATTAGTTTCTCAGTAAACGCACCCTCCTTCCTTGCACACATGTGAATTGTGACGAGACTGACGACCGCCGATGACGAAGTTGGTAGAGCGACAGGCAGGACTTGCGGTTGCCAGATCGGGTGGTTATCCGCGACATTTTAATGGTCGTTTACCATGTGTTTTTACTGTTTTAGCTTGGTTTTTCGCCAAGGGCTCTTGAAATCTGGCACGAACGTAATCTGAACGAAATCAGAGTGCCGTTCAAGAAACAGCAGAATGAGTGCGTTCACAATTTAACGTTCATCAAGCAAAAATGAACGGGACGTTCACGTTCACCCAAAATATGAGTTAGTTCATGAACGAACGTTCTTTGAACGCGTTCGGGTACAACACTGGTCTCTGGTATGTTCGTGTCTCATGTGTTCATGTGTCCCAGTGTCTCATATGTTCCAGTGTCTCCTGTGAAGGACCAGCTCATTGGTCTCATGGATCTCGGGGGTCTACATTGATGTAGCAGTGGAAGCGCTTCTCTGTCTCTCTGGTTGTTTTCATGGTGGTCAGCGTGTGAAAGCTGTTTAGTTGTGAATGAGTTGGTGGGAAAAACTGCTTTACCTCTCTCTCTCTCTCTCTCTCTCTCTCTCTCTTTTCACAGTTTGTTTCTTCCTCGTTCACCCCTTGTTGTGGTAAACAACCACGTGATCCCCCCAAAATCCCCTTCACTCTTCAGTTAATGACTGGGATGGTTGGTGGGTTACATAATGGAGGGGGGAGGGGGGAGGGGGGGGGGTGCAGAGGAGGATTGTGGTCTTTTGTTGCTCTGTTTCGGGGTTTGTTCGGCGCCAGTCATCCAGAGAATCTCTCGGTTAACTGTTTCTCTTCAGCCTCAGATCCTGATGAAAATTCTGATCTGGACTCTGTGTTTGCACATTTAAACGTTAAGTCCTGGTTAAATTGTTAAATGTGGTTTATATGTAACAACAGCTACTTCAGAAATCTGCAGCCCTGATTTTATTTTGAAAGATCCCAACAGCCCAGAGACTTTATATTTTCTGAAAACATAAAGAATTATTTAAAAGAGTTTTCTGTTTTGTATAATGAGCCTCTGTGTTAATACAGTACCTGACAAAGTTGTGTAACAGTGACCTGTGTGACATCTGTCATAACATTAATATTCTCTTTTCTTTTTATCATTGATGTCAAAGAGTTTGTCGTTTCAATCTTATATTCTGTTTTTAGACTTTACAATAATTCAGGGCTCATTGCTGTGATTAGGATGTTCTGCAGGACAACCAGCACATCGCGTCTTCATGAAGGACCTCTCAGGTGAGTTCAGGTGTCACATGACTCGTCTCTGCTGGAGTCAGACACAAACAGGATTAAACAGATACAGAATGTGAACAGGATTAAACGTGTTTGTTTGTCTGAAGGTTTAATCTGACCTCTGATCAGCTCACAGTGATTTACCCTCCGTCACATCACTGTTTCATTCTGCTGCACTCCTCATATTATTAGTCAGTAATGGAAAGTTTTATATTATTTTGATTCTTTTATTGTGAAGATCCAGGCAGGAAATGTGATTGAAAATGACATCATCACACACTTGTGCCTCTGATTCACTGAAGAGATCCAAAAAAACATCATGGTGTAAATTTGATTTCTGAATTACTTTTGGGCATGAGAAAGCAACTAAGTACATTTACTCAAGTACTGTATTTAAATACTAATTGTAAGTACTTGTACTTTCCGCTTCTCTGTACTTCTACTCCAGTACATCTTTCTACATATCAGTGGCAAATATTATACTATTTGCTGCACACGTTTCAGCGTACAATTACTGAACTACCTGTGTTGTACTGCCTATTTTATACTTTTATTCTACTCTAATAAATTATTTAAGTATAAGTTTGTCAATTCATCCATCAAATAAGATAAAATTAAACTTTAATTAAACTTTTTTATGTTTTTTTGTTTCAGAGTTCAATGTTAGTTTGTGTCAGTTTCATTAGATTCATTTTCTTTACTTTGGCACAAACATGTTCATGCTCCTGTTGGCTGACATGTTACTGTCTCTGCCTGGTGCACTGGTCCACTGGTCGTCTGGTCCACTGGTCGTCTGGTCCACTCGTCCACTGGTCGTCTGGTCCACTGGTCGTCTGGTCCACTCGTCGTCTGGTCCACTGGTCGTCTGGTCCACTCGTCCACTCGTCCACTGGTCGTCTGGTCCACTGGTCCACTGGTCGTCTGGTCCACTGGTCCACTGGTCGTCTGGTCCACTGGTCGTCTGGTGCAGTGGTCCACTGGTCCACTCGTCCACTGGTCGTCTGGTCCACTGGTCGTCTGGTCCACTGGTCGTCTGGTCCACTGGTCCACTGGTCGTCTGGTGCAGTGGTCCACTCGTCCACTGGTCGTCTGGTCGTCTGGTGCAGTGGTCCACTCGTCCACTGGTCGTCTGGTCCACTGGTCGTCTGGTCCACTCGTCCACTGGTCGTCTGGTCCACTGGTCATCTGGTGCAGTGGTCCACTGGTCGTCTGGTCCACTGGTCCACTGGTCGTCTGGTGCAGTGGTCCACTGGTCATCTGGTCCACTCGTCCACTGGTCGTCTGGTCCACTCGTCCACTGGTCGTCTGGTCCACTGGTCGTCTGGTCCACTGGTCATCTGGTCCACTCGTCTACTGGTCGTCTGGTCCACTGGTGCATTGGTCCACTGGTTCACTGGTTCACTGGTCGTCTGGTCCACTGGTCATCTGGTCCACTGGTCGTCTGGTCCACTGGTGCACTGGTCGTCTGGTCCACTGGTCATCTGGTCCACTGGTCGTCTGGTCCACTGGTGTACTGGTCGTCTGGCCCACTGGTCCACCGGTCGATGTAAGACAGTACCATCTCGGCTGCATTGTTTAATTCTCAGTCAAACAGCAGAAGATAATGTAGATAGAAATGACAGAAATAGAATCATCTGTCAACATTACAAACAGGCACAGACGAACCGGGCCGTGATGTAGAAGCCGATCAGTTCAGACGTGGAGACGTCCTGAGCCTGTGACAGCTGTCAACAGTGGTTTCATTTCTCTGGGTGTTGCTGTGGTTCGAACTGTGGTTTGAACTGTGGCTGTGATGATTACTGAGGCTTTGACACATTTGATGCTTTAATGCTTCTTCGGTACAAACTGCAGGACGGTTAGTGACAGGAAGTCACGCCTGACAGATGCCGTCTGTCCATATGTGATGTACGTTGTGGTTTCTGTCCTCTGAGACATCAGAGCCTATGGTTGGAAAATGATTGGAAGAGAATAAGAACACAGAGGTGAGTGAAGTGACTGGATGTGCTCTGTTATAGATCATATCTGTGGTTATCTGTGTCTGTCCTGCTGAAAGCTTCAGTGTGTCCTCAGTGACGTGAGGATCAGACTCAGCAGCACGTCTGAGGTGAAGCAGCAGGACGTCGACTGTCACAGCGGATGAGACGTTCAGCTGGAACAGGAAGTGAACCATCACACACCGGGTGAAACTCCATGTGGAGTTTTTCGCAGGTGCATGAAGTCACATGTTTGTGTTGGCTGAGTGTTGTGGTGTCATGGTACACACCTTTATATCAAGTACTGCGAGGGAACAGAAGTACTGCGAGGGAACAGAAGTACTGCAAGGGAACAGAGGTACTGCGAGGGAACGGAAATACTGCGAGGGAACAGAAGTACTGCGAGGGAACAGAGGTACTGCGAGGGAACGGAAGTACTGCGAGGGAACGGAAATACTGCGAGGGAACAGAAGTACTGAGAGGGAACGGAAGTACTGCGAGGGAATGGAAATACTGTGAGGGAACAGAAGTACTGCGAGGGAACAGAAATACTGCAAGGGAACGGAAGTACTGCGAGGGAATGGAAGTACTGCGAGGGAATGGAAGTACTGCGAGGGAATGGAAGTACTGTGAGGGAACGGAAATACTGCGAGGGAACAGAAGTACTGCGAGGGAACGGAAGTACTGTGAGAGAACAGAAGTACTGCGAGGGAACGGAAGTACTGCGAGAGAACGGAAGTACTGCGAGGGAACGGAAGTACTGCGAGGGAACAGAAGCAGCAAACAGAAA
>JBBMOC010000169.1:40759-47361 GCA_037975185.1 Centropyge bicolor | reverse complement strand
AGCAGTATTCCCAGTCAGCAGCAGTATTTCCAGTGAGGAGCAGTATTCCCAGTCAGCAGCAGTATTCCCAGTCAGCAGCAGTATTCCCAGAGGGGAGCAGTATTCCCAGTCAGCATGTTGTAATGTTTCTTATCGGCACATATGAACCATGTTATTAATGCGCCCAGTCCTTATCAGATGAACCAAACTCAACACTGGAGACTCAGTGAGAACAAACTGAGGTCAAAGTAAGAACCAGCTGGAATTATACTGGGAATATATTAACTCACACTGGGAACGCTGGGAACATCCAGTCCGAATGTTTCACAGCAAAGTTGAAAACGGGCTCACACTGGACTCTTACTGGGACGATAACAAAGGCACGAACAGTCAGACTCCACTCGCTCAGTCGACGGGTCCAGAGTCACCTCGAACCCCGGCTGCAGAGAACCAGCTGTTCCAGCACTACCAGCTGAAACAATGGAGCCGCCTGGACAGGAAGTGAGGTCACACATCATACAAAGCACCTCTCGGGCCGCTGCCAGCGTGAAGAACATCACGAGTTCTCGAGGTGTGAGGCGTCTATGATGTCACATCCTGCTGTGATGTAACAGCGGCCGTGACGCGCTTCCCGTCCCGAAGCATGGACACAATCCTGATCCTGGATCTGATGGGGGCCCAACCTGTGAGAAGGTTCATGAAGCGTTATTCAGGCACAGATCAGAAGCAGCGCACATCTGCAGACGATGAACCGAGATGTGAAATACATCACACTCACATTTAACACAAACACATTGGGACAGACGCTGGCCGTGGCTCCGAGACCAGACGGAGTGGTCCCACTGGGAGTAGACTGGGACTGTAGTGAAGTACAAATATTGGTTCTATTCTGAATCATAGTGGGAGCACTGGTACAAACTGGACTGTGGCTGCACTGGGAGTAATCACACATGGTGGCATCATAGGACATCAGGGTCCGACTCCGTGTGAGGTCTCACTGCAGGTAAATCCAATACATTCACTACATTCCCAGTTTGGCCCCGGTCTATTCCCAGTGTGCGGTTCTCACACACAACAAAGAGTCTCAGTGAAGTCAGCATGTGAAACACAGATGGTGGAGAAAGACAAGAAACTCAGAATACACACAGAGAAGTAAAAAGTACAGTAATTCCCAAGTAAAGTACAAGAACCTCAGAGTACTCGAGTAAATGTTACTTAGTTACTTTCCACTGCTGACTAGAGGACCCCCCCACCCCCACGTCTGAGGCCCCCGGGAGCCCCGACTCCACCCCTGCTGACCCCACAGATACGGGGGGGTCAGAGGTCGGTGGAGTCAGTCGGGGGGGTCAGAGTGCGTTCAGGGCTCAGCTGCTCGATTCACACACAGGAAACAAAAGATCAGATATTTGTTCCATCAAACTTTCATATTTCAGCTATTAAACCAGTGTGTTTTCATTTCTTTGACATCTAAACCAACAGAAAATTATTGATTATAATCATTAAGAAGAGACTCATTTTATTTCACCTCATGTTCCCACTTCATTAGTTTGTTTTGATTTATTCAGTTCTCTTTTTTACATTTGATTGTGTTTGACAGGACATGTTGTTTGTTTACAGTATATAAATAATATGTAATATAACACACTGACACACACACTGACAGACACACAGATACACACACAGATACACACTCAGAGAGGATGATGAAGATGCTTTTCCTCCTCCTCTTCCTCTCGTTCGCCTCATTTTTCGTTCCTTTGTTCTTCCAGACAAAAATGATCAAATCAATAATGATGATTATTAATCAATAGTGAACGTTGATCAACAGTAACAGATCAGTTTGTCAGTTTTTCACTGTGTGAAATAATCTAATATTCCACTGTCTCATTTGTTGTCAGAGCTTTGAGGGACTTTCTTCCTCCACCTGGACTCTGTTCTGCAAACTGCTGATGTTCGAGCTGCTTCACATCTGTTCAGAGAGGCAGCACAGACGAGAAAAGAGCAGGACGTCAGGACATATACGACATATATATGACATATATATGACAACATGTAAACACATATATATACTGTAATTATATACAACATATATACTGTAAACAAACAGCATGTACTGCAAACACATATATATATTGTAAATATATACAATATATATACTGCATATGACTACATGTAAACACATATATATACTGTAAATATATACAACATATATACTGCATATGACAACATGTAAACACATATATATATACTGTAATTATATACAACATATATACTGCATATGATAACATATAAACACATATATACACTGTAAATATATATATATATAACATATATACTGCATACGATAACCTGTACTGTACACACACACACACACACACACAACGCACAAAATGTAAACACATATATAAACTAAATAAACAACATATCTGTGTGTGTGTCTCGGTGTGTGTATCTGTGTGTGTGTGTGTGTATCTCTGTGTGTGCATGTCTCGGTGTGTGTGTGTATCTGTGTGTGTGTTTGTGTATCTCTGTGTGTGTGTGTGTCTTGGTGTGTGTGTGTATCTCTGTGTGTGTGTATCTGTGTGTGTGTATCTGTGTGTCGGTGTGTATCTGTGTGTGTGTGTGTGTGTGTGTGTGTGTGTGTGTGTGTGTCTCTCTCTCTCTCTCTCTCTGTGTCTCTGTATGTGTGTGTATCTGTGTGTCTCTCTCTCTCTCTCTCTCTCTCTCTCTGTGTCTCTGTATGTGTGTGTATCTGTGTGTGTGTGTGTGTGTGTGCATCTCTCTCTGTGTCTCCGTGTGTGTGTGTGTCTCTGTGTGTGTGTGTCTCCGTGTGTGTGTGTGTCTCGGTGTGTGTATCTGTGTGTGTGTGAGTATCTCTGTGTGTGTGTGTCTCCGTGTGTGTGTGTGTCTCGGTGTGTGTATCTGTGTGTGTCTCTCTCTCTCTGTGTGTCTCCGTGTGTGTGTGTGTCTCGGTGTGTGTATCTGTGTGTCCGTGTGTGTGTGTGTGTGTCTCGGTGTGTGTATCTGTGTGTGTGTGTCTCTCTCTCTCTGTGTGTGTCTCCGTGTGTGTGTGTGTGTCTCTCGTCCTCTCGGCTCCTCTTCGCTCTCGGTTTCTTTCGGACTCTGACTGAAGGTAAATTTTCTCTTTTCTCTTCGTTTAATCGTCTTTTTTCTTCTTGAAATTTGGTCTGAAGCTTCGGGAAAAACTGGTGTTTGATTTGGATCAATTAAAGTTTCTCTTCAGTTTTTGAACGAGCAGCTTCGCTCAGGAGAAATCGGATTTTTAGGAAAAACTCTGAGATGAAGAATATTTAAACTTGAAGAAAGCAAAGATTGAACAAAGACCGACAAGTCAGTTTAAAAAGTTACCGGAGAATGTGAATCGTTTTCAGGCTGAAAACGTCTTTAAATTGTTTTATTCCGGTTTGTTCTTCAGCCGAACTCCGTTCAGAAATTTGCAGTTTTAAGGCGCCGCTTTGTGAAACACGTTGTTTTTCACGATGTTTGTTCAGTGACGAGCTGCTCTGATTCACAGAGTTTTACATGTTCTTCAGTCCGATCTCTCAGAGAAAAGTCTGTTTTTATCTCCTGAAAGTTTCCTCAGATTTTATAGAGATTTTACTCTGAAAGTCACTGAAAGAATAAAATTCATGTTTCCACATTAAAACATGTTTGTTGATGACGAAGCTTTTATGAAACTTTCATTGGTCCGTTTGATGAATCTTGAACTGAAGCTTTGGTGAAATTAGAGGTTTTATTCACTTCTGTCAAAAGATAAAGTCTAAAGTTCAGTCTGAGAGTTTCAGGAGTTTAAAGGTGTTGTTCAGGACGTTTGTCTGATCTGAGACCAGTTTCTGACCCCAGTCCGTCTCTGCAGGACCATGTCCCCCTCCAGCAGCCGGACCCTCTCTGCTCCACTTCAGGGTGACCACCTGACATGAAGCACTGAAGTTTGAGGACGCGGCGCCCCCTGCTGGACTCCCGCTGCAGCTGCAGGCCATGGCTGAGCCCAGCTACTCCGACCTGATCGCCAAACACTACAACTACACGGGCAAGTTCCGCAAGACGCAGCAGGACTCGGGTCTGAAGGCCGACTCGGTGGTCTTCATCATCGTTTGCTGCTTCATCATCCTGGAGAACATCCTGGTCCTGACCACCATCTGGAGGACCAAGAAGTTCCACAAGCCCATGTACTACTTCATCGGGAACCTGGCGCTGTCCGACCTGCTGGCCGGCGTCGTCTACACGGCCAACATCCTGTTGTCGGGCGCCAACACCTACAAGCTGACTCCCACGCAGTGGTTCTTCAGGGAGGGCAGCATGTTTGTGGCGCTGGCGGCGTCCGTCTTCAGCCTGCTGGCCATAGCCATCGAGCGACACCTCACCATGCTGAAGATGAAGCTGCACAACAACGGCAACACCTGCCGCGTCTTCCTGCTCATCAGCACCGTGTGGATGATCGCGGCGGTGCTGGGCGGCCTGCCGGTGATGGGCTGGAACTGCATCCAGAGCATGACGCAGTGCTCCACCGTGCTGCCGCTCTACCACAAGACCTACATCCTGTTCTGCACCACTGTCTTCAGCATCATCCTCATGGCCATCGTGGTGCTCTACGCTCGCATCTACGTGCTGGTGCGCACTCGCAGCCGCAAGCTCGTCTTCCGCAAGGTGTCCAATGGCCGCGGCAACGCCGGCACCAACATCAAGAGTTCCGAGAAGTCGATGGCGCTGCTGAAGACCGTCATCATCGTCCTGAGCTGCTTCATCGCCTGCTGGGCGCCGCTCTTCATCCTCCTCCTGCTGGACGCCGCCTGCGAGACGCTGAGCTGCCCCATCCTCTACAAGGCCGAGTGGTTCCTGGCGCTCGCCGTCCTCAACTCCGCCATGAATCCGCTCATATACACGCTGACGAGCAACGAGATGCGTCGGGCGTTCCTCAAGACGCTGCTGTGCTGCACCGCCTGCATCCGGCCCAACGCTAAGTTCACCGGGCCGATCATGGGGGCAGAGTTCAGCCGCAGCAAGTCAGATAACTCCTCCCACCCCAACAAGGAGGAGGCGGAGTACTTGCCGAGGGAGACGACGGCGGCGTCCTCGGGGAACGTGACCTCGTCGTCCTAAATGAGTTGTAGAGTGTCAGACCTAGAGTTTGTCTTTGTTCAGGAAACAGGCGTGAACAGCACCTGGCCATGGGCCGATTTGAACCTTCAGCTGGTTAGGACTCACAGCACTTATGGAGACTTTCAGACTGGTTAAACTGGGACCAGTGAACCCTCAGATAGAGAGGGTCCACACTTTGTAAGAAGCTCACACCTGTAACGTGTCACGGAGTCACAGCAACACACCTACAGGACGTCCGTCAGTTCACCTGCTGGATCTCTGGATGAGTTCAGCTTCAACTCACTTGTCAACGTGGATCATGGTTCAGGTGCATTCAGAGTCCAGTCCTCATGATGCTGGACGGTTCCCTGCCTGGACTCTTAAAGCATGATGAAGGTTTAGAGCAGCTGTAACTAGGAGTTGATCAGTACAATCTGGAAACAGATCTGAGCTCCATAGAAAGTGTTGTTGATCCTTGTAGAGAAGAATCAGACTTTGTACTGACCCTCTAAGAACAACTAGAACCTGTAGCGCTTAAAAACTCAGCTGTCAAATATTTAAGAACAAATTAATTCATGGAATTTTTGTTTTTCTTCCTCCACTTCCCTCAAAAACACTTTACATGTGAAAACCCACATACGACCCAGAGTTCAGGTGCTTCTCAGAAACTGAAGGTTTGCAAGAATTTCTTTTTAAATTTGACACTAAAAATGGAGGAAAACAGACAAACATCGTAGAAAAGCTGCACAATCAGAACTATGATGCAAACTCTTATTTCCTGTTTAACGTCAATGTTTCAGCCTCCTTCAAAGTTTCCCAGAATCCCGTGTGCTGGTTGTTTCTCTGCCTCTGTGTTTCTGTCCTGAAGTCAAACCCACGTCCACAGAGTCCGACCACGGTTCGTTTGGTCCAGAAGGAGAAGATGCGCTGAAACACTGATCCTGGAATGATGCAGCTCTAGTTTTTCCATCTCTCTTCTCAGTTGTTCAAAGCAGGTCATGATACTGAAATAAGGCCTGAGTCAATGGCAACTCAACTTATTTCTCATCCAAGAAGTTCCCGTAGTTCTGAAGAAGCTTCTTGGATGAGAAGTGAAATGAGAAACACCTGAACTTTGAATTGATGTGTTTTTGTTGTGACGGTTTTGTAAAAAGTTAACTGTGTAAAAGTTAGAAACTATTGGTCAGAATGTATTTTCTACTTCCTGTCTGTGCTGTTCTTGTCAGTAGTGATGTCAGTGTAGTCAAATTAATTTATATTTGAAACCAGGAAGTTTCTCAGATAGATGAAACAAAGTTTTGTTTTGTTCAGTCGTGTTTCACAAATACAGAAGCTCACTTCTGCCAAAAGATATCAAAAGATTAAATAAACTGAGGAACAATTAAAAAAAATAAAACTGTCTGAATTAAGACATTTCTGTTTAGAAAAAGTTCAAAGATACAAAAGTAAAACAGCAGCTGAGAAAAACGGTCTCACCTGTTTGATCAAATCACATGACCGTCATCAACAGACGTCGAGGTCTA
>JBBMOC010000169.1:30759-35759 GCA_037975185.1 Centropyge bicolor | reverse complement strand
CAGCTGGAACCGAACAGGAAAGCTTCACTCGGTGTCACAGGAACTGAGTCTGGACTGGAGTCTGGATGGGACCTGGAACCTGGTGTGAGCGAACGTGGACTCACAGCTGTTTCTGCAGGTACTGCTGGCTGGACTCGCAGGCTTTGGTTTGACTCTGAGCTGCCAGCATCTGACTCTCCGCCGCCGCCTTCAGGCTGAAGCAGGACGTGGTCTGATGGACGTTCTGGGTCACGTTCTGCTGCAGGGCCTCAATGACGTCTGACACACAAACAAACAAAGAAACAAACAAACAGCTGCTGAGTTTGATGTTACTTCGGTTGTTTTTATATTGGTGTTCGGTCTCAGGGGAACTGTGCGTTTTAGAACTACAGCTCCCAGAATTCTGTTGGAAACACCGTTGGTAAAAAGCACAAAGTGAAACACAGACAACAGCCTCAGATGATCGAGTGAACCAGGCCAACTCTTCTTCCCCCGTGTGTTTATCAGTGTTAGTCGTCTGTGCTGCCCCCTCCAGGCAGACAGCTGAAACTACAGCAGCAGTGACGTTGAGAAAAAAGGTTGAAAGTTTTTAGGCTGACTTTGCTTGATGTGTTTCTGTAAGTGTTTGCAGTATTTATATTGAAAACATGGTCGTGAGCTGGGCTTTGATCTGAGCTCAGGTCTGAAGGATTCAAACTGTTGTTTGTTTCTGGACACATTGTGGATGGAGGAACGACCAGAAACACCATCATGTTTTTAACGGTTAGAAAACTACAGTACCCATGATCCTCGGCCGCCGCCGTGCAGAGGGGTCTGGGGGTCAGGGTCTGAGCAGAGCTTGGTTCAGACCTGCTCCTGGATGAACTTATAAGGGAAGAGTGAGTCCAGAGCTGCGTCACTGTTATGTCAGGAATGACCTGAGCCGCCAGCTCGTGTTTTCTGAACTTTAGCTTGTTTGTGATCAGATCCTGGATCAGATTCAGCCTCGAGAGCTCAGAACTCCTGAACCAGAACTGACGTTTATCACAGAGTCTGATTCACTACGTCAGAGGGAGGAGCTGATCAATTTAATTACTTTATAGATTCAGAGTAGAAAACCTGAACTAATCATCCAGTAAGAACTCAGCACAGACAGTTACTGCATTATGAGTATTTATACTGCATTATGCGTACTCTTACTTTTCATACTTTAAGTACAATCATGTGCTCATACTTATGTGTTTTTATTTCAGCAAGGTTTGAATGCAGGGCTTTGACTTGTAGTGTATTGTAGAGTATTTTCACAGTGTGTATTAGTACTCTGACTGTAGTACAGGATGTGGATACTCAGCAGTCTGTCGAAGCACTGAGACTGTCGAAAGAAGCTGAAATAATCTTAAAACTCTTTGGTTGATTTGCCGCCTTTCCAGACCTGTGTGATGTCATCGGGAGGAGGAGCCTCACATCGAGTCACTTCCTGTACCTGTGTCAGGTGGGTTGTGTGGTTGATGCTGAGACTGATGAAGTTAGTGAGTCTGTTCAGTGTCGTATTTTTGTACTCGCTCCACCTGACGCCGCTGATGTTATCGGCAGCTGCCTGCTCACACAAACACTTGGCTCATATCTGCTTCATGCAGGAATTCATCACTTCCTGCCACTGTTCAAACAGGAAGTCACCTTCATTAACGGGTGTCCCTGCTTCCCATCAGGCTCCTGTTCCTGCGGCTACCGGGGAAAATAACCGACAGGTCCTGGAGTCTCTGACACGTTCTGACACAAAGAGAGAAGTACTCCATCCTGTACTACAGTCCGAGTACTGACACACACTGTGAAACTACTCTGATACAAGTTAAAGTCTTTGCATTGAAGTAATGATGCATTGATGTACTTGTGAGTATCATCAGGGATCACACACACACACACACACACACACACACACACACACACCAATGGATTCTAATGGAATCATTTTCTACAAACATCAAATGTTTTCACCTGAAAAATAGAAAGTAATAAGTTTAATTTATAACAAAACATCATATTTTATAAAGTCTATCAAAAAGTAAAAAGTCTTTGACCTTCTTACTTCCTGTCTTTCTTCTTCTCTCCTTCTTCCTGTTCCTCTTTCCCTTAATGTTTTCCTTTTATGTTTCCTTCTGTCCTTCCTTCCCTCTTTCCTTTTGACCTATGTTCCTTGATTCCTTCTTCACTTTCTTTTTGATTCATGTGCTTTCCTCCTTCCTCCTTTCCTGTCTCTTATTTCTGTCCTTTCTTGCCTTGGTTCATTGTTTTTATTCAAAAATGTAACTTTCCTCATTTCCTTCTTTCCTTCCTTCCTTGGTTCCTTCCCTCTGTAGCTGAGAATCATTGGGATCTTTCACATAATTAAAGGAGACTTTCTCTCTCAGGGTTTGTTTTTTCAAATCCACCCAGCGTGTGTTTGTTGACTGTGACTCACACGTCTCCATGGTAACGGGGGAAAATGCAGCTAAGAATACCGGCTGGCGCTTCCTGAGAAAGTCTCCTTTCATGGCTGTGCCGGAGCTTTTCCTGCGGCTGAACGTTACCTTCCTGCAGGCGGAGCTGGGCCGTGAGGTTGGCCTCCGTCTGACGGAGCTGCTCCACGTCCTCCAGCAGGGCGCTGATGTTCCCGTTCAGGACGACCTGCGGGACCAAACAAACACACCCCAGAGAGGAAAAACACGTGAGTGAGAGCCTGAAGGGAAACAGAGGGTTAAAGGTCAGCAAAGTCTTTACTCACACACGCGTTCAAACATCACATCAAAGGTTTGAGATGGAAACTTCAACTCCAACGTTTCTGAAACATTTCAGCCACAACATTCATCTGCATTCTGGTTCTTCTTCAACATGTCGGCTCACAGAGATCAGGTGGGTCTGAACACACGTGGAGAACGAACCAAATCCAAGTGACCGTTTACACAAGAATCATGGTTTCCACAGTTTCCAGGATCTGGTTCAGACACTCTTCTTCTCAGCTTCTAATCCCGTCCTGACTGTTTTAATCAAGCGGCAACCTCCTGCGCTGAAAAATGAAGCCAATGCGGAAGTGCAAAAAAGCTGCAGTTCCTCGAATAACCACTAGAGCAGGCTGCAGAAGGGAGTCAATTACATTTGAGCCCCATGTTAAAATGTCCGATTTTACCACAGAAAAAAACATATTTACAGCCTGGTTCAAAACATGGCTCTAGTCTCATAAGCTGTTTTTCTACTCCATGACAACTCTGGGGGGGGGCGAATTTTTTTATAAGGCGTTCGTTTAAAATATACAGCATACATCATTATGCACAATTCATAGCTGTCAATCTAAGTGGCGCCACTTTGATTGACAACTAGCCACTGACGGTCTAAAGGGCGTCACCCCGGCTAATTCTAGTCACTGAGTTTGGGAAAGAGATGGTCGTGGGGTTAGCCGGCTAGCAACGATATTTAGCATTTAACCTAGCTGGTTAGCCGTAGCTAGTTTGATTATTTCGAATAAAGCGGCTTTTTTCAGCCAATAGCGTTCATTCGACCCGCCTCAGCTCCGCCCTTGCTCCACCTCTTTGTCCATATTTGGAGTAACTGGAGGTAGGCTACCAAGATGGCTACGCACTACGATTTGCTTCATTTTTGCTCTTTAGAAACCTATGGGTGACGTCACGGACACTACGTCCATATTTTATACAGTCTATGGTTTTAATACATATGTATGTGTATGGGCTGAGAGAGGTGCGTTCAAGGACGTAACGACACGTGAGAGCTGAGCTCAACACCAACATCTTCAATACAAGAAACAACCAGAGCAGAACCCAGAGCAGAACCCAGACTAGAGCCCAGACCAGAGCCCAGACCAGACCAGAACCCAGACCAGAACTCAGACCAGACCACAACCCAGACCAGAACTCAGACCAGACCAGAACCCAGACCAGAGCCCAGACCAGACCAGAAGTCAGACCAGAACGCAGACCAGACCAGAACCCAGGCCAGAACCCAGACCAGACCAGAACCCAGACCAGAACTCAGACCAGACCAGAACCCACACCAGACCAGACCAGAACCCACACCAGAGCCCAGAGCAGAGCAGAGCGTGCCAGGCTGTGGGCTCTGAGAGCTGAGCCGCTGATTGAAAGCAGCTCCGTGTGTGAACGTCTTTCAGAAACATTCCTTTCTCTGAACGCAGCAGTTAAAGTTAGATCAGCACTTTAAACAGAGTCGTGCACGTAAAGGAACATTCCACACAAACCAGAGGCCTCAGACACTGAAACAACAGCAAACTGACTCTGAGCTGATAAGACTCAGGAAGCGAGAGCACAGAGCTGTGAGTTCACAGGCCCATACTGAGTCACTGATCAGCGATCAATGATCATTGATCACTGATCGCTGATCGCTGATCATTGATCACTGATCATTGACTGATCGCTGATCACTGATCGCTGATCATTGATCATTGACTGATCATTGATCACTGATCATTGACTGATCGCTGATCGGATCAGAAGCTTCTGATCAGGACAAACATGGTCTTCATGTTCTGACTCGAGACAGGAAGCAGATGAAGAAGATTGCAGCGAGGTCACGTCATGCGTGATGTTTTCATTTGTTCATTCATTTGTTTACTTTGTTGATAAAAGACAAACGGACACAAAACTATTTCAAGTTATGTTGTTTAATACATTTAAAGTTGTTTCCATTTAAGACTCAGTGATTTGAGCCGATTGGTTTAATGTGAGTTTCATTTTACTGTGAAGTCCCAACAAACTGTGAGACACCTGGAGCGGCTCGACAGGAAGTGACACACAGGAAGCAGCACTGAAGCTTGTTTTCATAAAGCTCATCACTTCACTCTGTGTGTGTGTGTGTGTGTGTGTGTGTGTGCGTGTGTGTGTGAGAGAGAGAGAGAGAAAGAACACAGCAGCATCACACTGATACGAATGACTGATTTCAGGACAGACAAGCACAACTGATCTGCTTTGAAGGTAGGCAAACAGATAGAGAGACACACAGACAGACAGACAGACAGACAGACAGACAGACAGACAGAC
>JBBMOC010000169.1:23259-28259 GCA_037975185.1 Centropyge bicolor | reverse complement strand
CAGACAGACAGACAGGCAGACAGACAGACAGACAGACAGGCAGACAGACAGGGAGCTGTTTCTGGCTCATGAGCTCTTTCTGAGGAATCTTGTTTTCATACATGCAGGACCAGAACACAGCGTTTGCACTGACTTCTGGGAATTGTAGTCCCAGCTGGCAAACTGTCAGAACTTTGCATTTTCCAAAAAACACTTTATGTATTGTCAGACTCTGTGAACACAGACGATACTCAGGATTATGGTGGCTCCACTGTGACGAGGAGAAAGTTTCCCTTCCCAAAGAAACGTGAGAAATTCTGCAGCTTTGACAGGATGAGGAGGAAAAAATAAGGGAGTGGAGCGGAGGGAGTGGAGCAGAGGTGAAGGCAGGAGGAATGAGTCAGGAGGAGGAGGAGGAGGGACGAAGGCAAACACTCACTTTTTCCAACCAACAGCTCTGAGAATATGAAGCTGGAAATGTTGGGAGCAACTTAAAGCCTCACAGTTTAAACAGTGAGGAAAGTGAAGCAGTGCCGGTTCAGAGCTGAACTCTGGTATTTATTGATCCCAGAGAGCTGCTGCTTCTCTGGAGGACACATGGAAGCTGTTAGTGTTTTGGTGAGATGGGTGGAGACGCCTCGGTCCTGGCATCCAACAACCAGCCTATTTTCAGCATCAGTTTGGTAAAAAGCTCCAGCAAAAACATTCCCATCATTTTGTGTGTGTGTGTGCTGATGGACTCGGTGTCTCCTGGTCTGAAGTGAATCTGGTTCACAGCAGCCTGGTGACTCAGATCCTCGTTTGATCCGATGATTATTTCATCAACTCCAAATATGAGACGTAGCTTTAAGAAACTAGAAATCACCTGGTTACACTGAGACGATGAGCGGCCTCCCAGCATGCACTGGGGGAGCACTCTGGGTGTGTATCATCAAAAGGTCTCCTGCCCACAATCAGGATTTCAGCCTGATGTTAAAGACAAATCCAGAAATGTGTCGGCCGTTTTAGCGAATGTGTCTCAGTGTGAATCGATTATCTGATTATGGTCTCTGTCACAATATGGACTAACATGAGAGACACAGTCTAACAGTGAACCGGAGAGTCTCTTCAGAGCCAGTCTCACAGGAAGTCTCACAGGAAGTCACACCGAGTCGTCTGTGACAGAGAGCAGGTGGAAGCTCAGAAACTCACCTTCTCCTGCCGACACTCCTCCAGCGAGGCGTTGGTGGCGTTCAGGTGTCCCAGCAGCAGCAGGAGCTCCGCCCTCTGCCGGGCCTGCTCCTCCCTGCCCGCCTCCACCAGCTGCTCCAGAGCCTCCTTGTTCTTGTTCCACACCACCTTGGCCCCCTCCAGCTTCTCGGTGGCCTCCTGCAGCTCGGCCCGGCACTGGGCCGACGGCTTCAGGTCCGGGGACGTGGCCCACACCACGATGACGATGAGCGAGATGACGGACCAGAGCGCCAGCAGGGCGATCACCGCGTTCTTCACCTTCTGGGAGGACTTGGAGGAGGCAGCCATGAGAGGAGAGCTGAAGAGCAGCGCGGAGATGAAGACGGAGGCGAAGGAGGCGAAGAGGACGAGGACGAGGACGAGCTGCGGAGCCGACAGCTGCTCTCGCTGAGTCTCTCTCAGGTTGAGTGAGCTGGACTTTCCCTTCACACAGGGGGACGGCAAACCCAGGCCACACCCCCTGCCTCACCCACCATGCCCCCCCCACCACACTCCTGCTACCTCCCCACCCTAAACCTCAGCCTCCTCCTCCCCTCAGTGAGGCGTTACCGTGCCAACGACAGGAAAGTCACAGCAGCAGAAGGAAGCACACACACACACACACACACACACACACACACACACACACACACACACAGACACTTCACACATAAGCGAAACTTTCCACGAGCCGTGTGTGTGTGTGTGTGTGTGTGTGTGTGTGTGTGTGTGTGAACACTGTGTCTTTCTGTTTCTGTTTCTCAGTCATGAACTTGGATGAACTCTGTGGATTTTTGGCTGCTGCAGTTAAACAGTGTTGAAGAAACGAGAGTCAGAGAAACAGAGAAGCAGCAGAATCAGGTCGAGCGTTGCTTCATTCCTGCTTCGCTCTCTCACTGTTTCCTGACGTCCTGCCAGCTGCTGGCACACGGCTGGCACAGGGCCCGCCCCCTCCGCCTGCCCGGCTCTGATTGGCTCAGAGCTGCAGTCTCTGTACTCCCTGAAACAGCCAAACAAACATCTGCGAGTCGCGCCAGGAGCCGTCCGAGCTCCGGGCCCCGGCCCCGGCCCCGGCCCCGCCCACCTGCAGGACGGTCACCTGTGAGGACGGAGCTGCGGCTGGAGCACGAGAGCTGTCTGTCATCGCTGCTTATTAGCTTCAATGGGTTTCTGGGTGCTGGAGGTCAGAGGTCGATCCAGCTACACTGTCAGAACCGACTCCACCTGTGGCAGTGGCCAAACCACAGACGTCACCAATAAAGTTCTCTCACACATTTAGCAATGCTGATAAAAACTGGTGGATTAAATCATCAGGTTCTGAAGGTCATGTGACCTCAGCTGTCAGCCTGTTACCTGACTGCTGCAGAAAAGTCCAGATGGTTCTAATCTACAGATGCAAACAGCAGCTGAAACACAGTAACTCTGATGACATTCAGATGTTTCACTGTCGACATGAAAAATGAGCCTTTCAGGCTCAAACGCTGCCAAAACATTCGGATCCTCGAACCGAGCAAAAACAAACAGGAAACCATCAGGAAAACTTCTTCTGCTCTCACACACTGGATTCTAGCAGGAAGGCCAGTTACCAGCCGACCTCTGACCCCGCGTCTGGGTCCAAACACAGCAGGTGCAGTGAGTTCAGCCGAGGTCACAGGTGAGCCGTTAGCAACCGAAGCTAACATGCTAACATACACGTCTTCAGACAGAACAACCGAAGCAGCTACGTGTGACTTGTTTCCATCAGCTGAAGCTTCATTTTATCGTCAGACTAACTCTTATTCCATTTTTACAGAATGACGACGGAGTTTGTTTCCATCAGTTCCAGAAAGAGAAGAAATGTTTTAACGTCATGATGGAGGACGATGAGATCCAAGACCCTCCAAGAAAAACCTCAAAAAACAGGGTGTGTGTGTGTGTGTGTGTGTGTGTGTGTGTGTGTGTGTGCACCTCGGTCGGTCTGAATCCTGTCATCATCCTGCAGTCTCTCTAGCGCCCCCCTGAGGCCGGCTCATGTCGTCACATGATGTCCCCCCTCAGCCTGATGAGAGCTCAGCGTGTGCCACACTGCCCCCTGCTGACAGGATGTTGACAGGATCTGTTCATGGAGCTGCAGCCGTTCGTCTGCTCAGCTCTTCCATCTGTTGTTAGAAACTTTGAATAACTGATGGATTGTTTCAGTCATTTTTAAGCAAAAAGACAAAACAAAAGTGACGATGTTTTGCTTTTCTTTATCAGTGACAGTAAACGGAGCCTCGTTCGACCTGTTGCTTTGATCAAACCAGAGATTTGAAGAAGGTTTAACATCTTCCAGAGCAAAGAATGAATCAGTTCATCGAAACATGAAAAGGAGTGAGAGGAGCCGTCCTGAGACGACGGGTTCAGAACACAAAGATTTGAATTTACAGCCACAGAAAAACGGAGCCAATCCTTCCAAAACTGATTTTTCAATGTTCAGAATTGATATTTATTTTTGTGTTTAGTAAATCACTTTTTCTACCAATCACTGAATCAACATATGGACTCTTCCAGCTTCAGCTCTGGAGAAACTGTCTGTTGTTCTTCTGAACGTTAAACGGCTCTCAGTCTCCGGGGAGAGCGACAGAACAGCCCTGATGATGTCACCACCTCTGCCTGGTTTGACGAGCAGCAGCAGCAGCTCCCGGCTCAGTCGACCATGGAGTCCGCGCTCGTCGCTCTGGTCCTGCTCTCTGCCGGCGGTGAGTCCGCCCCCCTCTCTTCACTCGCTCACTCCTTCAGACAAACGTCGGTGTCGTCAGTAAAAGTCAGGTCCAGATCAGATGACCAGTTCAGTCTGTCGCTCTGCTCTCACCTTCTCGTTTACCTGTAGACTTCTATTACTAATCCAGACCTGCTCTTTTGTTGTGAAGGTCTCTGGAGGCAGCAGCATGTCGCCGCCCTGCTGGTCGCCACAGTGCAGGTGAGAGTCGGGGAGGACGCCACCCTGCGGTGCCCCCTGCTGGACGCCTCCAATGTCACATCCGCCGCCGCCGCCCCGTCCATCCTCAGCTGGTACAGGAAGCCGGAGGGACATGGTCCTCAGCTGCTCCTGTCCATCAGGTCCGGCAGCGGGTCGGTGAAGTTCGGCTCCGGACTCGGACCCGACAAAGTCTCGGCCGCGGCGGACGGCTCGCTGCTGCTCCGCGGCTCCCAGCGGGGCGACTCGGCGGTTTATTACTGCGGCCTCAGTCAGGGTGACGAGCGGGAGCTGAGGAGCACAGAGGCATGATGGGACATCAGCTTCTGTTCACACTGGCTTTACTTCATTTGTCCAGAAGGTGAAGGTCAGAGGTTCGGAGCCCTGAGCTCGTGGTCGGTCACTCAGTCCTTCTGTCTTTAACCTGCTGTCACTGTTGGATCCTTTGTCTTCTACCTTCATCACTGTTGATTTGCTAATAACTGGAATCCTTCTGTATTTTCATGCCTGAATTTCCCTCGACATCAATAAAGACTCTGATGTCTCCACATCCTGCTGTGTTTCATCAAATCATCTGACTTCATGAGTCGGTTTCTGACTGAGTATAACACTGTGTGAGGTGAGAGACAGATCGATGGTGGTTCACAGAGGAAACGTGAACAGTTCACATTAGTTACAGCAGCGAGTTCAGATGTGATGAGCTGAACTCAGGCAGCAGCTTCAAAGACTCCTGAAAACCTGAAGCTCAGACGACGACAGAGAGACACAGCTGCACTTCAGGAGGATGAAGAACACACTCCTGTGTGGAGCCTCATCTCACACACACACACACACACACACACACACACACAGACACACACACACACACACACACACA
>JBBMOC010000169.1:0-18269 GCA_037975185.1 Centropyge bicolor | reverse complement strand
GGCTCTGCCTCAACCGCACGCCGCCGCTCGTCATCATGGACGTCTACAGAGTCCACAGGCTATTTATAGGATATATTCATTCAATATATTAGATCAAAGATGATATCCCTCAGACAGATCACAGAAAGTGACGAGGTGTATTTTCTGAAATGTTGAAGGATTCAGTTGAAGTGACCCACAGGCTGAAGTGACGTGGCCCCGTCTCAGAGGCGAAATGAAGCGCCACATTTGGCTCGTCTCTGTCGACGGACCAATCGTGGAGCCAGGATCCGTGTTTACAGAATCAACATGAGATGTGTGTGTGATCTGGATCAATAACAACTCATCTGAACGCAGCATGTTTTCTATTGGTCAGCCCAATCTGCAGGTGTTCACCAGGCCGAGAGGAGGCGGAGTCCACCTCGTCCTGCTGCTCGTCTCAGCGTGGACGCCAACGCTTTGAGGACTTTGAACTCTGTGAAGGTCTGTGATGGACCATCCAGAAAACGGCTCTGGATCCAGATCGATGTCGGTTTGCTCACAAACATGTCACTGTGTCTGTGTTATATGAGTTTGATTTGGCAGCTGAACTTTGATGTCTGTGGTAAGAAGAGACGTTTGAGTTTGACTTAGACGCTTTCTGGGGTTTTTGTCTTCTGCTGGTTTACAGGTGACGTCTGACTCAGGAGGCAGAGTGACAAACCTGCAGTGTTCGTGCTGCAGCTTCAGGTCGACTCTGGAGCCCAGGAGGCTTTTTTTGTTCAGTCCAATCCATCACGAGTCAACGTGTGTGACATTAGATCACAACAGTAAATTCAACGTTATATGATTAAGATTTATAAACCTTTTTATGACTTAAATAAAATAATTTATTACTGTTTGTTTTCATGAAGAAAAAAACATCTACAAAAGCATAAAAGAAAAGAAACTGGATGTTTTGCTGACAAGTTTTTCAGAAACGTGTCTAAATATCTCCATGTTTTGTGAAAGACTGAACGAGTTTGTTGGTCCGGAAAACTTCAGCTTAACCTAAATGATGCTTAAATGAGAAGTGTCACTTTCCGTCCATATAAAGGACTTTGTCTTTTCTTACCACAGCAACAACAGCTGAGGACGTCTCACTGCTCCGAAGTCCTGATATGGGACAAATGATTTTGTTTTTCATGTCCTGAATCGTCTCCAGCTTCCAAACTGGAAACCAGCAGCTGTCCAGGCTGAAACCCCCCCCCCCAAGAAAACCTGCAGTGAGCACATAGCTGTTAGCACGTTAGCGTAGCAGCAGAGCTACATAACTGGAAGATGTTGTGCACTGGTTAAACATGAGCTCTGGATGTTACAGATACTTTGGGTTCTGGTGTAATTTGGTCCCAATAAACATTTCAAATGTTGTAAAGCGTTAATGGAAGGAGCCTTAACATGATTGCTGTGGTTGAAGCAGAGGCGTCTCCGCTCGGTTTGTCAGGCGATCACTGGCAGTGAGCCGTCTTACTGGCTGGCTCCGACCCCGGCGTGAAGCCGTTGCTGAGGCTGCTGGGACTTGGACCCGTTGCCAGCGTGGGCTTGGACTCGACCCTGGAGGCGGGCTCCACCACAGAGCAGCTCTTCTGTGGCAGTCGGGGCTGGGCGGGCATGGTTTTGGGGATGACGGACGCTTGTCGTAGCCCGTCGACCCGCAGAGGCGGCCTGACGGGGGCGGGGCCTGTGGGCGTCATGTCAGCGCTGGGTGGTTTGGGGCTGCGTGGAGGGGAAGGGCTGAGGACACTTTGGTCGGCGGGCTTTGATTCATCCTCCTGCGACGGCTGCTGCTCCGGGGGCGGGGCCTCTTTGTCTGCGGGGGTGGGGCTTGCTGAATCAGGAGGCGGGTCTTGCTGCATGCTGCTCTGTCTGGAAGCCCCCGAGCCTGGAATCTCACAGCTGTCGGTGCGACGCCGCGAGCCCTCGTGCATTCGACTGGTGGCCACGACGGCCTTCATGGCAGCCTGTGGACACGCACACATTCACAAACCCTTTGATTTACAGAAACATATCCAACATTTGTAAAGTGTAAAACAGCTGGAATTACTGGTGTTTTCATACAGCAGCGCTATTAACTCTTCAAATGAAACTGAAATGAATGAAAAATGAAACATTCCACTTGATCTTCTCCTGCTGGATTCAGTCAAACTCACTGATTCCTCTGCAGATTATTTCCACAAGTAATCAATTAACCATTTAGTCCATACATGTCAAGAAATGCAACAGATGCTCATCACAACTTCCCAGAGTGCAAAGTGACTCTTCGTCGACTCTCAGAAATGACGAAGGAAAGAAGGATAATCTCACATTTAAGATGCTGGATCCAGCAAATATGTTTCATTATCACTTGAAAATGACTGAAACAATAAATCTAAATAGTTACCAGTTCAATTCCTTTCAATCAACTGATGGATACATATCTAGAACTCCCCACAGAAACCTTCCAGATTTTACACACATTGAGACACAGGTCAGGAGCTGGGGAGCTCCAGCGGCTGTTCTCAGTCAGAAGGCTGCTTCGACCCCTGACCCTGCAGTCTGTGAGTCAGTGAGTTGGGCAGAGACTGAAGCCCACACTGCCCCCGATGGCAGGGGGATGTACGTCGCTTTGGATAAAAGCTTCTGCTCAATGAAACTGTAGAACAATTACAAACATCATCAACTCTTAAAATACTCAAATGGACTCGTCGTTGGCGAATGCTTGACGTGTTTACTCAGTTTTTGCTGAGCGGGCACTGAGACGTCGTCCTCACCTTGAGTTTGCGTCGAGCGTTGAACTCCTGGAGTTTCCTCTGGGTGGTGTCCATGTGGGAGAAGCGGGCGGCCTTGCCCAGGACCCAGGGGTGCTGCAGCGCCTCCCGGACACTGAGGCGTTTATGAGGGTCCAGGACGATCAGCTTACTGACCTGCAGACGGACGAAAACACACGGGCCGCGTTCAGGTCAACTGTCCGGGGAGCGGGGGTCAGGTCCACTCCAAGTCCACTCCAAGACTTTCCAGACAATTCATTGTTAAGCTCCAAGCCAAGTCTGAGCCAATCACATCAAGTTCAAATCACACAAGACAAGTCTGAGTTTAGTTTCAGCTCTTTTGTCTCATGTCAAGTGTGATGTCATCGGAGACAACCCGAGTCATTTGAAATAGGTCTAAGTCAGGTTTCAAGTCATTCCAGACAAACTCAAGCCATTTAAAACAAGACAAAGACAAGTCGGTCAGTGTCATGTCACTGAGGACAAGTCCATGATCCCGTCATCTACAAACGTCTCCAATCCTTCTATAACAAGTCTGACTACTCTGACAAAAGTCCACGTCGATTCTCAAGTCACAGAGATCAGGTCTGTCTGGTGGTTCCAAACAAAACATTCAAAAATAAGTTCAAATCAAATCCAAGGTGTTTGAGACAAGTGACAGTTATCATGTCAGTACAGACAAGTCCAGGTCACTGATCACAAGTCTAACCTAAGAATCAACACAAGTCCCAGTCAAGTCATTTGAGACTCTGCTGGTCTGGACTGAGGAAGTGGAGGACTGGAGTGGTGCTATTAGAGGTCCAACACTCCACAGGGAACCTTCAAGTCTCAAGTCATCCGAGTCCCAACAAGTCTTTCAGGTCACCGGATGCTGTCAGGGCCATCAAACATGACCTGATGCTTACATGATGGAGGTGTTTGATGATTTGAACGTGTCTTTTTAACATGTTCTCCCAGAACGAAGGACGCATCAAAACAACATGGGGGTGAAACCAGTGTCGACTCCAAATGGACACAGACACAGTTTGACTGTTTGCTATTGATTTTCATGGTTGTAAGACTAGATTTTGAAAACAGGGGAGTTCCTGAATATTTGAATATTGAATGTCTAAAACACATATTGACTGATGAAGTGAAACTAAATGTTTTTAGCTTAGTTTTGCACGTCAGGACGTCTGAAGGAGGAACTCACCAAATCCTTGGCGTTGAGGGAAACCTCATCCCACCACGGAGACACAAACTCGTAGTCACAGTTGAGGATGCGGCTGTACATGTACTGATCCCCCCTCGGGTCAAAGAAGGGCTCGAACCCACAGAGTCTGAGGAACAGCAGTCCAGTTAATGGCACGGCCACTGCAGTTCACGTTTGCTAACTGACGACAAACACTACGGCTCAGAGACTGAGGACAGAAAACGTTACAGCTTCATCCTCCGTCTGTGTTCAAATCACTGAAGCCTCCTGTGCTTTACTGACAACAAAGAAAGACTGAGGAACCTCCAGAGGATAAACTACTTTAAAAATGTCACAATTGTTTCACATTTTAACTGAGCGATCAGAAACCTTCCACCTGCAGGTTTGGGGGGTTATGATCGACTCTGCGGGTGGAAAGAGTGAACAGCATCTGAAGGCACCGCTAAAGCCTGAGGACCACGAACAGGAGGCAGCGTTTCACATTATGTCATCAGGTTTAATGGCCGTCAGACAGACGGACGTCCATGAAACGTAGCTGTGAACTCCATACTGAATCACTTCAGTGTGTGTGTGTGTGTGTGTGTGTGTGTGTGTGTGTGTGCACTCACAGGATGTAGAGGATGACGCCCACTGACCACATGTCCACTTCAGGGCCGTAGGCATTTCCCCGCAGGATCTCCGGAGCTGCGGGCAGAGGAGCCTGTTAGCCGCCAGATGGCTGACAGAAGCTCCAACACTGAGTTAATGTGAAATCCCACAGAGCAGCGGCTGCAGTGAACGCATCACTGCCAACGACTGGATATTACAGCAACACAGGTCATTAAACACATCTGACACTACCAAGTACTGATACTACTGCAACTACACATTTACTGCACTGACTCCACCCAGCAGTCCTGCTACACAGCTCGGGTGGAGCGCTGTCGGCGTGTCGGCGAGGTGAAAACTCACCGCAGTATCCCGGAGTGCCGCAGACCGTCTTCATGGTCACCTGGTCATCGATGATCTTGGAAAGACCAAAGTCAGCTGTAAGAGAGGAAAAGCAGGTTCTGCTTCAAGTGATGAAGGTGGAGGCAGGAGCATGAACTAAAGGAAGGTGGAGGCAGGAGCATGTGTGTCTGAACTAAAGGAAGGTGGTGGTGAAGCTCGTCAAACAGAGCCCAGGCTCAGTGTGAGCGTCTTCCATCTGGAAGTGTGGCCGGAGGCCCAGCGGCCATCTGGAGGCTTGTGCTGCGCCATGGAAACGCCCGGCAGCCCAGGTTCATTCGCACTGACTGTGATGGTGGAACTGAGGACGAGAACATGACTGTGCTGTGGAGATTATCATTCTCACAAGTTCAGCCTCTGTGGTGGCACAGACAGGGCTCATTCTCTGTCAGCTCCACTTTCACTGTGAACTGCAGGACGACATTTACTCCGTTTATTTAATAACTCTGAGTAATATCATCTGTCCTGTTCCCAGGCTGAGGTTCAATAAAGTTTCATTCACACATTTAAATGCTGTTGTTTTGTTACCGATCTTCAGCGGCGCGTCCAGCGACAGGTCGGCGTACAGCAGGTTCTCGGGTTTCAGGTCACGATGCACGACCCCGTTCTCATGGAGATACTGAAAGACAAACACAGTTTGCAGGCTGCTTCATGCTACGTCAGGAGTAGAGTCCTGCTTGCGCCCTCTAGAGGCTGCAGAGTTCATCACAGCCACAGTGAGACAGCGTTGGACAGAACAAAGTGAAGGAGGTGAGCATGGAAAAGCTTCGAGGGGGTGGGGGGGTGGGGGGTCGGGGGAGGAGTTGGCAGGACAGACTGAAACTGTGAACTGACAGATGGCCTCTTCCTCCAGCTCCCAGCATCCCCTGCTGCTCTCCGAACACTCCGCCGGTGTCTGGACCTGAAGGCAGCATCGTGGACGAGACTATAGGAAACAGATAAATCACTCAGCGAGTTTTTCTGTTTCCTCTCTGTCTGTCAGCTCGTCGACAGGTTGGAGCCTCGCTGCTCAAACAAAGCTGCCGCGCTGTCATTGGTCATTTGTCTAATTTGCATCATTTTAATGGAGAAAAGTAAACAGAAGCATGAGAGACATCATGAATTCGACTGCGTTTGGTCCTCAGCCTGTTACTGTCGACTCAGCAGCATTTCATCCAGCTGCTGAGGCCACCACAGTCTGAGGAACCGCTGCATGTTTCTGTGCTGCAGATTAACACCACACACACACACACACACACACACACAGACACACACACACACACACAGACACTCACACACACACACACACACACACACACACCACACACACACACACACACACACACACAGACACTCACACACACACACACACACACACACACACACACACACACACACTCACACTCACACAGACACTCACACTCACACTCACACACACACACACACACACACACTCACACGCACACACACACACACACACACACACTCACACAGACACTCACACTCACACTCACACACACGCACACACACACACACACACACTCACACTCACACTCACACACACACACACTCACACAGACACTCACACTCACACACACACACACGCACACACACACACACACACACACACTCACACTCACACACACACACACACACACACACACACACACACAGACACTCACACACACACACACACACACACACACACAGACACTCACACACGCACACACACACAGGCACACACACACACACACACACAGGCGTATGTTTCCCTGTGTGGTAGATGTAGGTCAGCTGTGTGTGTGTGTGTGTGTGTGTGTGTGTGTGTGTGTGTGTGTGTGTGTGTGTGTGTGTGTGTGTGTTAATCCTCTCTGGTTTTAATCTGTTCAGCAGCAGGATGGAAGATGCTGTTACATAAGAGACCTGCAGCTGCCGCACGCCGCCGCCGTGTGCAGCAGCCAGTGCTTCTGCCAGCAGCATCTAAAACTAACTACTGCCACTAGAATCAACACCTGCAACAAACTCGTTCAACCAGAGCAGACGAACCTGGAACATCTGCACCGACAGCAGCTGCAACTAGTGCAGATACAGAATCCAACCAAGCACAGACACAACGGCAACCAACTAGACGTCTGAATTCTGGACCTGAACTGGGACTTTGTTTGCCCTGAACTGGTCTTCTCAGGCAGAGCTGCCTCCCACCCAGTCTCATGACGATTACTGACCGAACACCTGAGCTTCTGACCTCATTCACTCACACGTGCGATAGTGACACGTTCCATCACGGACTTCTGTCATTAAGCGCAGCCTTTTTCCTGAAAAGCGCCTTGTTGTGTGAGCGTGTCAGTGAATGTCTGTGGCGTTTTTTAACCATCACATGTTGACATTCAAAATGATTTTGTGCCATTTTCACTTTAGATTCAATCTGCAGTGAAGGTGTGATTCATCCGCCGGAGGAGGAGAACTCCTACACCTCCAAGCACAAAACCTGGTTCAGAACAGCAGCAGAAAATACAGATTTACAGCCGAACGACGTCTCTGTGATAACGAACCTGAAGGAAAGAGTCAACATTTCATGACACCCTGTCACATGTCTCGGATGGACCCCAGTTTGTTCCCTATGTTTAGCGTAGCTTAGCATAACGAGTCAGTCTGATCATCATCATCATCACAGCCACAGGTGGAGACACGCTGCTGCCCTCGTCAGGTTCAGGGGACAGGCCGCTGGTTTACAGCCTGTGGTTTAACGTTTGAAGCTGCAGAGACGGAACAAAGATGGAGGAAATGAATCTAATGATCAGAGGGACGGATGAATGTGGATGATACTCCTGAATGTCCCCTCGGAGAGATCAGGGAAGAATGATCTTATGATGCAGGCTCACACACGTGGCTGCTGTGAGATGCAGTGATGGATTTTCCCGACAGTGAGAGCTGACCCTGAAGGCAGCAGTCTTACCGCCACGGCCTCCAAGATCTGTTTGATGACGTGAGCGGCGTCTCTCTCGCTGTAGTAACCACGTTCCACGATCCTGGAAACAGGAAGAGAGATCACATGACTCAAACACAGCAGCAGCTCGACGTCTGTGTTCACACGAGCTCCACGCCGTCACCGACAGCAGAGCCACCTTTAACAAACTGAGATCAGACGCACAGTTTCCTGTATAGCACACTGAGGACGGCGAGCTCATGGGATCCTGGGTAGGACGTTCATGTTTCCTACAGGCCTCAGGAGAAACGACTTCATGAACGTCTTTAATGATCCTAAATATTAGAAACTAAATTCTGCCCATCCTCCACCCGACAATGATCCGTCCTCAGACATGGGAGCCATCTGTCACTCTGGTGAGTCTGAGCTGCAGCCCCCACCTGAACTGGCAGCTTGCTTCAGAAAAGTCGGACTGACTCACTCAATGACCCAGATTCAGCTTTCTGTCTTTTGTTCCTTTTGTTTTTTGAAAGACATCCAAGGCCAATACAGATGAAAAACCCTAAAAATACGTAGAAAAATACACACATTTAGAGCAAGCAAAACAAATGAAATAATTTACAGTAAACAGTTTAAAGCACAGTGCAACAACTTCAGCAGCTTTCAACTTCCACAAATACACAAACTCACGTTTGTCAAACCAGTTTAGTTTTTAACATACACCACATTTCTAACTGTACTTTCACCCACATGATATTAAATACAAGACATTTTAATCACATGGCTTTTTAAATAGACAACAACTCAACAACAAGACACAGAAGAACCAAAGCTCACCGGCTCCTGCTCCGTCTTTGAAACAAAGAGGGAGGTCTGCTCCACACGCTCCACCCACACTGCTCCTCCTNCCTGATCACCTCCACCTGGTGCCTCCATCACTGGAGCCACACCCACACTGCTCCTCCTGATCACCTGATCACCTCCACCTGGTGCCTCCATCACTGGAGCCACACCCACACTGCTCCTCCTGATCACCTCCACCTGGTGCCTCCATCACTGGCCTGGAGAGGCCTGGGAGCCACACCCACACCTGCTGCACTCAGGCACAGGGGGCGTGGCCTGCAGCTCAGCTCAGTACATACATATATACAATATATATCCTGGATTGACATTGTTCATTCATTGTTGTATTGACTATGGACGGATCATGGACGTTACAGCTTCACTCAAATCCTCTTTTATTCACTGACTCTGCTTCTGTTTGTCACTTTTACCAACATCATGAGCGATGTCAGATGTCATATCTTCAACATGACGCATGTGTTGGCAGCGTACACACACACAGTGTGTCCTGTGATAGAATGTCCCACCTGTCGAACAGCTCCCCTCCCGTCACCAGCTCCAGCACCAGAGCGATGTCGCTGTCCGTCTCAAAGATCTCCTTCAGCTGGATCTGAGAGGGGACAGAAACACACACACACACACACACACACACACACACACACACAGCTGGTTGTAGTTTCTGACAGCTTCACTTCATCCACCAACCAGTGATTCAATGAGAGACATACTCACGATGTTTGGGTGAGAGAGACGCAGCAGGACACCGATCTCAGTCCGAACTATTTTCTTGTCGATCTGTGACAGAAGAGACAGCGTCAGAGTTCAGAGCCGGCCTGTGGCTCCCGGCAGCTCACAGCAGTGAAGCTACATGAATGTTAATGAGGTGACCTCTGACCTCCGGGTCTCCTTCCCGCCCAACACTGACCGTTTTCTTGAGGACCTTGAGGGCGTAGGGTTTCTGAGTCTGCTTCTCCTCACAGCGGTACACGATGGACGTGGCTCCTCTGCAGGGGGACATCACACAGACACAGTTAAACCTGGACGGGACAAACTGAGCACTTTACCAAGATTCAGAGCTGAAAAACATCAGGCTTCTGACGAATGTGAGGAGGAACAGGAGCTCACAGGTCTGAGAGAGAAAGGCAGAGGCCTCAGGTTTGGACGGACCTGGACTTTACTTCACTGTGTTTATCTGACAGCTTCAGTCAGTTCACAGGTTCAGGATGTTCATACAAACCATGATCAGCTAATGAAAGACGTATCACTACAGAAGGACCAGCCTCAGACCGAGCTGCAGCTTCAGCAGCTGCAACAGGACACTGAGCGACACATGACAGATCCAGCATCACAATCCAATCCCTGAACACAGATCAGACTTTACTAGAGTACTTCTGTACTTTGATTTAAGTACTTTTACTTGAATGCAGGACTTTCACTTGTAACAGAGTATTTCTACACTGTAGTATTATCACTTTTACAGACAGTATGTAAAAGTACTTCTCCCACAGATATGATGTTTCCACCACATGTTCAACCCGACCAGGCTCCGACAGAACAGACTCTCCTCTGACCTCCTCATCTGAACATGTGCTGGGACGTAAAACAAGGACGTGAAGTTCAGACCTGTTTCCACTGAACTCTGCTCTAATTCACCTGTCGTGTAATTTCAGTTTGAAATCACTGCAGCGCTTCATTGAACCAGTCAGCGATGAAACTCGTTTGAGCTGCACTGCGTCAGCTGGTCATGAAAACCAGCTCAGATTCTGAGTGACGCTGCAAACAGGCCACGATCCCACTGTTACATCTTGATCTGGTTTTTCAACAGGAAACAGCTGATCATTTCATCTTATAACCGAACATTTCAACCGACAAACCGACTGAGATCAATCCAACAGACACCTGGATGTTCACCTGTTCACCACCGACCAGGCCACCGACCAGGCCACCGACCAGGCCACCGACCAGGCCACCGACCAGGCCACCGACCAGGCCACCAGCACCGACCAGACCACCGACCAGTCCACCGACCAGTCCACCAGCACCGACCAGACCACCGACCAGTCCACCAGCACCGACCAGACCACCGACCAGACCACCAGCACCGACCAGACCACCAACCAGTCCACCAGCACCGACCAGACCACCAGCACCGACCAGACCACCGACCAGTCCACCAGCACCGACCAGACCACCAGCACCGACCAGACCACCGACCAGTCCACCAGCACCGACCAGACCATCGACCAGACCACCAGCACCGACCAGACCAACGACCAGTCCACCAGCACCGACCAGACCACCAGCACCGACCAGACCACCGACCAGGCCACCGACCAGGCCACCGACCAGGCCATCGACCAGGCCACCGACCAGTCCACCGACCAGTCCACCAGCACCGACCAGGCCACCGACCAGACCATCGACCAGACCACCAGCACCGACCAGACCACCGACCAGTCCACCAGCACCGACCAGACCACCAGCACCGACCAGACCACCGACCAGGCCACCGACCAGGCCACCGACCAGGCCATCGACCAGTCCACCGACCAGTCCACCGACCAGTCCACCAGCACCGACCAGGCCACCGACCAGACCATCGACCAGACCACCAGCACCGACCAGACCACCGACCAGTCCACCAGCACCGACCAGACCACCAGCACCGACCAGACCACCGACCAGGCCACCGACCAGGCCACCGACCAGGCCATCGACCAGTCCACCGACCAGTCCACCAGCACCGACCAGGCCACCGACCAGGCCACCGACCAGGCCATCGACCAGTCCACCAGCACCGACCAGTCCACCAGCACCGACCAGGCCACCGACCAGTCCACCAGCACCGACCAGGCCACCGACCAGTCCACCAGCACCGACCAGACCACCGACCAGGCCATCGACCAGTGCACCGACCAGTCCACCAGCACCGACCAGTCCACCAGCACCGACCAGTCCACCGACCAGTCCACCAGCACCGACCAGGCCACCGACCAGTCCACCAGCACCGACCAGACCACCGACCAGTCCACCAGCACTGACCAGACCACCGACCAGACCACCGACCAGACCACCGACCAGTCCACCGACCAGGCCATCAACCAGTCCACCGACCAGTCTACCAGCACCGACCAGTCCACCAGCACCGACCAGTCCACCGACCAGTCCACCAGCACCGACCAGTCCCCCAGCACCGACCAGTCCACCGACCAGTCCACCAGCACCGACCAGACCACCGACCAGTTAACCAGCACCGACCAGACCACCGACCAGTCCACCAGCACCGACCAGACCACCGACCAGTCCACCAGCACCGACCAGTCCACCAGCACCGACCAGTCCACCAGCACCGACCAGACCACCAACCAGTCCACCTGCACCGACCAGACCACTGACCAGTCCACCTGCACCGACCAGACCACCGACCAGTCCACCTGCACCGACCAGACCACCGACCAGACCACCAGCCAGTCCACTGGCACCGATGAGTCCACATGCACCAACCAGACCACCGACCAGTCCACCTGCACCGACGAGTCCACCAGCACTGACCAGTCCACTTGTGTCATATCAGAGTCTACTGATTGCTGCAATATCACCAATGTGAATTCACATATCTGAGATTTTTCTGAGATGAACTCTGACCTTTCCTGCCGTGACAGTGCAGACGTCCCCACTGTGGGGTTAATGAAGGTTGATTTATTTCACTTTAAGAAACATTTCTTTAATAAAGAAACCGATCGAGTCAGTTTCTGAAGTGATGACGATCACTGAGAAGTTTCCTGTTAGAAAGAATCATTTGCTGTGTGATCATGAATTGATTCAACCATTTAAATGTGTTTAAAACATGAATCTCAGACGTGTCGTCCTGTTGACTGAGCTCTGCTGAGAACAGTGGTCCTCAGGAAAAGTCACATTATCAAACAATCAAACACTAGATTTTAAAACTGACAAGTGTGTGCTACTGTGTGTGTGTGTGTGTGTGTGTGCGTGTGTGTGTGTGTGTGTGTGTGTGCGCGCAGGGGGGATCTGTTATTCTGCTGGGACAGATGGAGAAAACAGATCCATCTGAAAAGCAACCACACACACACACACACAGTCCTGGCTCTGGTCTCCATGGCAACAGGACACCTGGTAACAGAGCTGTGACGACCTGCTCACATGCCTCTGAATTCACTGCTGACATCATTTAACTGGAGCTGTTGTTGTTATTTACTGAAACAACAACAAACATCACACACACAATGAACCCAGAGTCCAGAGGCCGGTACCAGGGACCAGGTACCAGGGAGCCAGCTCAACCTCCTCTGATTTAACTCGGGTTATCAAGGCGGGTCGACCAACTCTGACTGTCTCAGCTGAAGTAAAACAGTGATGGAGATGTTGGTTTGTTGAGTCTGTGTGTGTTTGTGTAAATGAGGCGAGTTCAGCAGCGCAGACAGTTTCTGTTTGATGACTCTGTGTGTTTCACCTGGATAATGTCAGTGGAAGTTTGAAGAAACATAGACGGATAAACTGAACAGTTGTTTCAGCTGCAACAGGTCAGGAAGAAACATACAGATGTTCTCTCCAGCTGTGATCACTGACACACTGTGTGTCCAACAGTGAGGCTTGACTCCGGCAGAGACACTGAAACCCACATCTTCCATAGAGACCATCCTCGGGCTGAGCTCCGGCCTCTGAACACCGTCACCCTGCAGACTGAGACGCTCAGAATCCACCCATATCAAATCATTCTTCTCCATCAATTGTAGCGGAGGGGCGGGGCTTACACAGACTAACCTCCAGTTAACCACGAACATAAACTCTGAGCAGGTTAGAGACGCAGTGTAAATCACCATGACAACACACCTGGAGTCAAACCTATCACCTTCGTAGTACGGGTTCATCAGGAAGTGACCCTGAACTTACTCACTGATCGGACAGTTGGGTGAGGTCAGACTACATACCTATCAGGTCTGAGCCAATCAAAGAGCTCGGATTCAGCCTTGATTTACTGACAGAATCAACTTGACTGAAAGTCATTTCCTGTACCTAGGTCCCATGGGTTTCTCTGCTGCCCCACCCCTTCAGGGTCCATTCACTTCAATGGGAGTTTGACTAAGTGAGCCTGAAGGTGATTGTGAGCGAGCTCATCAGCAGGTCGACATTCAAACACCTGCAGAACTGAAGACATTCACATCAGCCTCAGCGGCACTTACTGCTTATTAGCTAACGTTAGCATGTTAACAAATTAAGCTAAGAGGGTGAGCACGGTAAACGTTATACCTGCTAATCATCAGCATGTTAGCATGCTACCATTTAGCTGAAAGCACCGCTGTGTCTCAGTAGAGCTGCTAACATGCTAATATTTAGGTTGTTTAGCCTCATTCAGACAGTTTGTGTCTGATGTTGGTTGAAATTTTAAAGTGTGTCTCCTTTTTCTGCTCAGTAATAATAACAGATTCAATGAGCTCCTGTTCCTCTGTGAACTGGATCTGTGAGAATCTTCCTTCTGCTTATTTCATCATCAGTTAAACCCATCAGGATTTGTTCTGTTCAATTAGCTGTCAGCGGCTCCTGTTAGCAACTTTGTTAGCAAGCTCCTGTTAGCAGCTTCTATTAGTAGCTCCTGTGAGCGGGTTCTGGAGCCGCAGGTCGGCGCCTCTCTTGACATATTTATAATGTGAAGAAGAACAAAGATGTAGAAAAACCCCAGCTGTAACATAAAATACGTGTAGTTTCCAGTTTGTAGCCTGTGTGGACAGACTGCTCCACAGCGCCCCCTCCTGTGCAGGGCAGACTGAGTGTTGAGCATCACTTCCTCTTTCTTTCTCTCGTTTCTTAATTGTGTTGCTTTATTTGTGAAAGATGGATCTTTGTTGTTGGACTGAGCTCATGAAGCATTTAAGCATTACAACATTACATTAAAACCTGTTTACTTCATGATTGAAAGGACAGAAGTGAAGCTTTCAATACTACAGGCTCATTTTCATCAGGTGTGTTTGAGTTTGGTTTGAGGTTCAGGGACTGGTGCAGGTCCTGAAGGCCCATCTACAGGACCACCTCATCCTGCCACACCTGTTTGATCTAGATAAACCTGGACCTGGAGGACCACATGGGACCCTCAGGGACCTGAGCCCCCTGAGCGGCACATGTGACCTCGGTGTAACCTCTGAGGATGTGGTCCAGACCTGCCCAGCTCGGAGCTCAGGGTGTAGACCTCCTCCACGGACCCGTCCCGCCTCGATCCGTCCACCCAGAACTCCACCGGCTCAGAACCGGGCCGGGACGTCGGCATGGCCACCGCAGGACTCCCGAAACCAGGACCGAGGGGACCGGGACCGGTTCAGACCGGGTCAGAACCAGGAGCAGAGTAATCCAGATCAGAGTTGAGAGTTAAATCCAGCTCGGTGAAGCCCAGATTAGAGGAGCAGAGGGGGATGATTCATGATCCCGATGGGCTTTAATCCAGACCAGCAGGATCCTCCTGCCCCCCCAGCTCTCAGCCAGACCGCCGATCCCAGGAAACAGAGGCACCCGGACTCAGGCAGGAACCGGGTCCGGATGTGTCGCAGCTTCAGATGTCGGGTCCGTTCAGTCCATCCGCCTCCTCCCGCTTTGGTTTCCGTGTTTTTTCCGGGACTGACGTCCCTCCGGAGCTCGGCAGTCTCCCGCAGCGGGTCCACAGGCCGGACAGCAGCACCGGAGCCCAGCGGGTCGCTGCTCGGAGGTCTCGGGGGTCTCGGATCTGGATCCGGTCTGATCTGATCCAGCTGTCCGCGGATCTGCAGAGACCGAGATGCTTCTGTAATCTCACGACTCCGCCCCTTGTCGTCGCGCCGGCCAATCACAGCCCCGCAGGGCAGCCCAGCCGCGCTCCCATTGGGCCGTCAGCCTGTCAGTCACTGAGGCAGCAGCTAAATACAGAAACAACCTAAATACATAAATGTACATTAAACATCTGGAGACTGTGGATCCGAGCAGGAAACACGTGACCGCGTTTGAATTCAAAACCTGAACTGAGAAATAAAATCTTTTATCATGAGGTTGGTTTTAATGAAAAGATGTTTTTAATCAAACTTTCCTTGAAATAACCTCAAATGTCCACCTCAAATATGCTTAAGGGAGTTCTTAATCCTCAATATTAAATTAAATTATTATAATTTATTTCAAATTATCTTAACTCTAGCTTTGAACTATTTACCATATTAACTGTTAACCGTTACTGTGAGGAGGCGGAGAGAGAGTACACAACATTTAATACACGTCATAAACAACATAACGACACCTGTATTACATTATATACAACAAACAACAGTCATCTGTGATCAGGATCAGCTGTTCTCAACAAGCTCTGGACAAAAACCAGATGAAAACTTCCTCGGGATTTATATAAAGTCCTTTGCCATATATTCGTGTTTCATATAATATTACATCATAGTTGAAAATCCTTCATGCATCTGACTGAAGTACATTCACTGCAATAGAGACACCACAGCGCCCCCTTGTGGACAAAGGCTGTGCTGACAAGAAACAAGTTCATCTTCTGTTTCTCCTTCACCTTCACTCTGTCCACAGAATATAATTAATATCCTCAACATCTTCTCTTATTTTGAAATGCGAAACTCTGCTTACTCCGACAGCAGCGACCCTCTGACGTCAGGGCCCACAGGTGAGGGTGGAGTGATGCCAGCTGTCCAGATGTGAGTCAGTGCCCATCAGTTAAAAAGCTGCAGGCAGGTAGACAGATGCTGCTGCTTCTGGACACGAACAGGTTTAAAGCTGACGTCACCAGTCAAAGATCCAACACAAGTTTCTGATTCACCAAGGAAACAAACAAGAAAACAACTGTCCACTGAAACTTCATCTATTTATTTAATTACTTTTTATTTTGTGGCCTAAAATGAGTCAAACACTGTGCTGAACTCACACAGGAACCAACACACGGGGCTCTGATTCAGAAACTTCCAGCAGGGTTTAAAACCTCTGAATGATGAACAACAGTTTAATATCTGTGCCCTGGGTTTTGCCTGTCAGGTTAGACAGAGTTGATTCGACACTGTGGCTGCCTCTAACAGTGTTTCTGTTTAGGAGGTGCCTCACTGAGCAAAAGGACCTGAAGTGAAGAACAGCCGACAGGTGAGGGAAAGGTGTGTCACAGCTTCATGTCTTGGACACCCTGGACCAGGACCAGGGTGAGTGCCGTCCCACAGTTCCATGGGGCAGAAACATTTAGAGTGACGTACCAACACCCAACTCTGTTAGCGCCACCATAAACTGGGACAAAAATAAAAGTACCGTCATCACAGCCCAGGAAGCTGCCATTTAAACCGGACTCCGCTCATCAACCTCACAACTGAATGTTTACTCTGAAGTCAGTCACATTTCAAACTGTTTTTCTGAAGCTGAAGAAGAAAATTTTGATCTGAAAACTTTGAATCATTTAGACAAACTTACTGCAGAAAAATAAAACAGATCTCAACTATATATTTTTGCGATGCTCAAACATTTATTCACAGTTTCCTTTGTTTTAATTAACTTTTTATTTAACCCTGCAGGTATGTGCGTAGAGGTCACTGCTGATTGGTCGGCAGCTACTACCTGAAGTCCTACGAGTCAAACCGAGGGAGAATTTGCCCCACTTCCTCGGTGACGTCAGCAGTAGGTGACGTTAACTTCCTACTTTTCGGTTTTCACTTTATTTCAACAACAAAAAATCTGGTTTCTGTTCGGGTCCCGGTTCAGCGGGTCTGCACGAGTCCGGCTCCGGTTCAGTCCGGTTCAGTCTGTCTTCAGTCCCCGTCGAGTCCTCTTTCCGGGCAAAATGACTTTTTACAGACTTTTCTCGGCGGTTCTTCTTCTTCCGGTCTTTTGGGTTTTCGTCTCCGCGGACGTGAGTGAACCCACCGCCGGCTCCGCGCCGCCCGCAGTGACGAACTCGAGCGGGGGGAACTGGACCCGGGGCGGCGGGCACGGCGGGCTCGGCGGGCTCGGGGTGGACGGCTCCATGATCCAGAGGGCGCTGTACGTCCTGATCGGCATCACCGTCATGGGAGTCCTGTACTTCCTGGTCCGAGCCGTGCGGTGAGCCCGTCACACACGCAGAGCGCGGAACACGACACAGTGAAGCTGCTGGTTCAGGCCAGACTGAGAGAAACGGTGTGCACAGAACAGAGAGGTCGATATTTGACAGAGTCAGAGAAGTGATGAGAAGAGACGACGCGTCCAATCAACAGGTGTCTGAGTTCACACACAGGAAGTCCAGTTGATCCAAAGATGATGTCAGTGGTTTTGGATTATCTGGGATCAAAAGTACAGGAGAGTAGATCTGATCGATTCTTAGATCAATGTATCAGTGTGTCAGTGTTCAGCAGACGTGTTGATGCTGCTACAGGTGATTTATGACCTGAGGTGGTTCACATGTATGTGTGTATGTGTCCATAGACCAAAGAGCAGAGGTCTGTCCACAGACAGGTGAATGGGCGGGTCTACATTTCTTATGACATCATGACTGACAGACTGACTGAAGTTTGTACTTTAACTTCTTTCTTATACTTTACAAATATATAATGTCAGTTGAATTGGCCTGTAGAAGCTGACCCCCCCCCCCCCCCCC
>JBBMOC010000168.1:338850-415920 GCA_037975185.1 Centropyge bicolor | reverse complement strand
TCTCTCTCTCTCTTCTCTCTCTCTCTCTTCTCTCTCTCTCTCTTCTCTCTCTCTCTCTTCTCTCTCTCCCCTCTCTCTCTCCCCTCTCTCTCCCTCTCTCTCTCTCCCTCTCTCTCTCTCCCTCTCTCTCTCATCTACCTACCTGTCTTGCTCTCTCTGACAGTTTCCTGCAAACAGCAGCGACGTCTCGGGTGTCGGTGGGGAACCTCTGCAGGCAGTGATCCAGAGTGCAGCTCTCTGTTGCCTCCTGGACTTTCAGCCACAGTGACGTCACCGCGCTCTCAGACACTGACTCCACCTCTCCGAACAGCACCGGCACCCGCAGCACCACCGAACCTGAGACATAGACAGGTGACAGACAGACAGGTGAGACATAGATAGACAGGAGTGAATGCAGACAGGAGAGGATGCAGACAGTTACCTGGACAGTGTCTCAGTGTCTCTCTCTCTCCTTCCAGTTTGCTGCGTCCATAAACATTGAGAGGATTCGGACAGTCATCTTCTCCATACGGAGGATTCCTCCCATCAAACACATAGTCAGTGCTGATGTAGAGAAAGAACGCTCCGCAGGCAGCTGCGTGAACATACATGGTATCCATGATAGACAGAAGAGTAATAATATCAGGTTTTTAAATATTATATTTTGTTATCAATAATGACAACTGATCAGAATGATTCTATGAAAATGTACTCTGTTTATGTATATACAGTACATATGGTATACATATAGAGTTTTCATTGTATTTGTGACCGTTAATAAAGTTTCTTTTCTGGCATCACAGTTAGTTAAAAGAATATTTTTTATCTGTACTCTGGACAGACGTCACATACACAGATGTTACATAGTCAACCTAAACAAAAGCAAGAGATCAACATTCAAACAGTTACTGTAATCGTTGATAATCATGACAGGAACATAACAACAGGTGATCAACTACCTGCCTCCTTGGCCAGCGTGCTCGTGGTGTGCACGTTGAGATTTACAGCTGCTTCAGTGTGTCTCTCGACAACATCTGGACGTCTCTCTGCCGCACAGTGGACAATCACATCAGGCTGAAACAGAGATTCATTCAAAACATTAAAGCAGGACCCAGCGATGAACAGTGCTGTTTCATGATGAAACATCAAAACAAGTGTGCCGCCACATAGAAACCGTTCAACAAAAACTGGAAGGTCTGTAGACTGTACTGACTCCGTTTGGAGTTGAAGTGGTTAATTCTGTTGGAGGTGAAATATACTGCAATGGTTACTTTGTTGAAATTTTGCAGGGAGCTTGCAATCTATGTAAGGCATGATGGGAAGAGCGCCGCAGCGGCTTGATTTTAAGTTATATTACATAATTATTTTGACCCATTGACCAGAATTGCTGTGCAGTGTGCGGTACAAAGCGCAGTACCTTGCTCTCGTTCAGTAGTCCTCGGACAGCGTCCTCATCTGTGAGGTCACAGCGTAGGAGGCGGGGCCTGGCTCTCCTGTATCCAGTTCCAATAACCAACCAGCCGCTGTTCTGAAACTCTCTGCAGACAGCTCGACCCAGAAGACCCGTGGCTCCAGTAACCAGGACCCTTGGAGCCAGGACCATGGCCTCTTCCTGGGGAAAACAGTACTTCATCATTTCATTTACTTCTCAGATGAGATTTTCTAGCCCCAACCATAACCTTTTTTTAAAAATGTTTTTAAACTGTGTAACATTTCAGACAAAACTGCAACAGTTAATCACAGACCAGACCTAATGTCTCTCACTAAATTAGTATCTGACAAAAATTGAAAACACCTGCAAAATGCCATGTCAGAAACTTGAGAATGATCAATAAAATAATTCAGTTCCATGCACTTTGTGACAACGAGAGAAAACAATGTTCTAAAAATACATGAGTATAAACATAGAACCAGAGCAGTGAAGGGTTCTGTTTGCAGTGAAACAATCAAAGGATAACCCTTCATGGTGGAAAATGAAATCTACAAATTTTTGAAGATTCACCTTCCTCCGTTAGCCGTTAGCACTGATAGCGGTTTACAGGTGAGTATTTACCTGAACCAGCTGTACGCGGCCCGGGTTGAAGATAATCCTCAATTCTGTGCCTGCGCGGCTCATCTCTCCTCTCTCTAAACAAATATAATTCTGATATTTATTATTGACAGCTATCGATTACTCAGCGCCTCTCTGATTTTTAAGATGCGCAGTTCGTTTTCTCTCTCTTCCGCTTCCGCCCTCACGCCGATTAGCTGTTTGCCGTAAAGCAGCTGCCGCGGTGATTCTAGCTGTTAGCATACAGGCTAACAGATTTCCGAGAAGAAAGACGGGATGCTGAGAAATGAAAAGGGAGCCTGAAATGACTCTGTTTTCATTAAACAGGTTCCGGCTATTGACAGAGATTCGGTGAAGTGGATCAGACTGAACCGAAAACCTGAATAAAACCGACCTGATACCTGATTTAACACAGGGACAATATTTCTCTCAACAGCGGTGAATTTACCTCCGAACCTCTGATCCCAAATCCAGGCATCTTAGCCAGGACCAGTAGAGAACAGTAGGGACCAGCAGAGACCAGAACAAACCAGCAGAACAGCCCCCGGTGCAGCACAGCAGTTTACACTGAGCGTCGCTCCGCTTCTTCTTTGCCTTTTGCTGTTTTATGATGCGCAAACAGCTGCATTACCGCCACCTGCCGGCGTGGAGCGTGTGCAGTTCTTCATGGCCACGACACACTCACACTTCTTCCAACATGAACACAATATACACATCAACATCGGGGCTCTTCCCCAGGGGACCATGTGTTTATGTTCACTGTTCACATTCACAATTAATTCACAGGAATTTTCACTCTAATTAGCTCACTAGCAAGAAACATTACTTTTAGATTAGTTGGCAAACTAGCAAACAAGACTTCTAATATCAGATAAGATAAACCTGTATTCGTCCCACAGTGGGGAAATTCTTATTGTACAGCAGCAAAGGTGATAGTGCAGTTAAGCAGTCACAAAAAAGAATTTAAGCACGCTAAAATAGATATTTACATTTTTACGATTTACATGCGATTAATTTCAAATTGCATATGTGAATGAAGTAACAAATACACTATGGGCTGGAATTGTGATGCTATGAAAAATTAAATACTAAATATCGCACGATGAAATTGACTGAAATGAAATATTGCGTGGTGAAAAATATTGCACAGTGAAGGCAACTGACACAGATGTGATGACCAATGTTGGGCACATTACTTTTAAAAAGTAATTATTTATAGTTACTAGTTACTTCTCCCAAAAAGTAACTGAGTTAGTAACTGAATTACTCCTATAAAAGTAACTAGTTACCAGGGAAAGTAGCTATTGCGTTACTCTTTTTTTTGAAGTTGATATATGTCTAAGAATTTGGATTTTTTTCTAGGTAGGTTTCACAAGCCAGTTGCATGGAGTAGGACAGCATAGACAGGTAAAAACACAGAACTTTTAATATTTATTGAACCTCAACAGACCACAACTGGTAGACATACTGTACTGCTCAAGTATGTTCTTAACAATAAAAGTAAACAGTTTAACTATATGAAGTGCTTTTAACTGTTTGAGAGATGCGTCATTAGATTAGAGTTGCTAATAACGGACGTAAACAAACACTTCGCTCCGGGACATAATGCACACGTCACATTTACGTTCTTGCCTTTTACCTCAAGGAGAATAAAGAAGTTTCTGTACTTTCACTTTGAAAACGCCAACTTTCCCTCCGGACTCGCCACTGCTGCAGTTGACCTCTGCTAGTTTGGGTGTGTAGGTGCTTTGCGTGTGCGGCTTATGTATGTAAACGGAATGCTGCCACCACCTCCACTGGGTCCAGGGGCCGACCCAGGTCAGAGCTGGCCTTCCTGATCAGTTTATCCAGTCTCTTCCTGTCCGCAGCCGAAGTGCTGCTGCCCCAGCAAGTTCTGCTTTAGTACATTAGTTATTAGCTCATTAACTGCACCCACAATTCACAGCTTACTTAGTTTTGAGACTTTTTCAGATATAAATGTCCTATTATTGGACTTTGCACCCATTGGTTTTGAGGTTGCAGGTTGCATACTGCCACCACCTACTTCATCTCAGGCATTGTTGTGTCTTTGAGCTGTTCATCATGTTGAGGTCCTCCATGGATGGCAGCTCCATCCTGCTGCTGTGCTGAGCAGCTTTCATCACCCTCTGTAGGGCCTTATGGTAGAAGAAAGTGTAACTGCCATCCCAGGTGGTGATATTGTCAGTCAGGATACTCTCAATGGTGCACCTCGAAGTTGCAGTAGTTGCAAGTAGAAGTTGCATCCCGGAGTTCACTGCCTGTAGACCAGCACCAGAGTTTTTGACTGGATGAAACAGGGGCAGGAAGCCAGTGTAGTGAAAGGAGAAAAGGAGTGTTGAGGGAAAACACCAGGTACACAGCAGCAGTCTGGATTAGCTGCAGAGGTCTAACTGCAGACAGCAAGAAGAGAGTTGTAGTTGTCCAGGCTGGAGGTGATACACCTGAGCCACTTCCCTGGGGAGGAAGGGGTTAATCCCACTGCTGTTGAAAAGGATGTGTCTACAGGAGCTATAGCTGCTATGCTTGTCAGCTATCACCACAATGTTGTCATGGCGACACAAGTGGACAGGTGAGGGACACTTTTACCTGGGGGGTTAAACGTAAGCTCAGTGTGAGATAGAGAGAGAGACAAACAGAGAAAGAGAGAGAGAGAGAGAGAGAGAAACACACACAGACACACAGGGGTGGGGTGTTGGTGAGTTGCAGCCTCGTCTGTCAATCACCTCCAGAAATAGAAACCTGCAGTCTGATACCAACTTTCTCTCTCTCTGTTTATCTCTATGTCTCTTGACCATCCTTGAGCCTGCAGTCTGTCACTAACACTCAACTTCTCTCTCTCTCTCTCTCTCCCTCTCTGGGTGCTGATCACCCCGACATTGAGCTGGTGTTGAACCGAGTTTAAACTGAAACAAACAGGATCGCACACAGACTACTCTGAGACCACAGCTTCCTCTGAAGACACTCTGACAGATCAGAAATGTCAAGGCTGGATTTTAGAGAATCCTCCAACAGGACCAGAAACTGAACTGTACCTGAGCCAGGACTCCTGACCACCACCTTGAACTAGGAACCAGAACCAGGATCAAATTGTTCTTTACGAGATCCTGATCCAGAATATTCAGGTAAGAACACGTTTAGAATCATCCGATCTCAGATCTTAGAAATGCATGTTCTCTTTTTTCAGTTCTGATACCTGGATACTTGGATCTCTGTCAATGTGTGAGATTACATGAGGCTGAACCTGAACTTTCAACCGTTTTGCCATCTGGAAATCTCGTTTAGTGTTTGTGCTGCCAAATTCAGGCTCCAGTTTGTCCTTAAATTTTAGTTTTGCCTTGTTTTTGCAGTTTCCTGTTCTGAGATCAGCCCAGTCTTAGAACCTATAAGTGTATGATTCAGACTCTGTTTTATCTAAAGTGTGATCCAGGGTTTGGAGCTGGGATGTTCCTTTATTGTTTTGACTGATATAGTGTTTTTTATTTAAACTCTGATATAGTCTGTAATAACCCTGCAATGCAAGCCTCTGTCAAAGCTATCCCAGAGAGCCTGGAGCTGAGGGATGCCACCCTCCAAACATTGTGGGGCACTACATGTGTGTGTGTATATATATATATATATATATATATATATATATATATATATATATGTGTGTGTGTGTGTGTGTGTGTGTGTGTGTGTCTGTGTGTGTGTGTATAGTGTGATGTTAAAGTTTAAAAAGAGAAAAAAGTCTGGCCAGTGGCTGTGAACAATTTACTTTATAAATATGGACGTAGCCTCTGTGACATCACCCGTAGGTTTCTGATGAGTCAGTATTAAGCTCTGGCCATCAATGAAGCCTGTTTGCTAAATCATGCCCATTAAACTCAAAACCACCAAGCTAGCTAAGGCTAACAAGCCAGCTCACCCTGTGGTACCAGCCCACTTCAAGTACTGGTTCTGCTACTTTGCACAGTTCCTCCTGAAATGCAGGTGGAAGGTTATAAGTCAAAATTTCAAGCTCCAGTGGATCCCGAGCAACTGGTTTCTGGAGCATAATGAACTTAGAATGTCTGTATTAGTAACAATATAAGTAACATTTTGCATTTAATTTTGTGTTAAAAGTTTGTGTTCATGGGCCGTAAAATTTTACGTCACCAGATAGCCTCAATAACCAACTAGAGTTGAACCAATAACATCTGGGTTATTGACAGCTGGCAGCTACATCTGTCAATAGAGGAGACATGAAATATGGGGAGGGGGCATAACTTGCACATAACTTGCACAGTTTTAAATATCTTCACCACAATTTATTGGACAAATATCAGGACAACAATACACCACTATCAACAAACAACGTAATTTAAAATACCTAAACACAGTAAAAGTAACGTGTGTGTGTGTGTGTGTGTGTGTGTGTGTGTGTGTGTGTGCAATGGCCCTTACTTGTCTATAGCATATCCAATGCTCAGGCTGCTGACAATCCTATAGTTTTTAGTTGTACTAATTACTGTATCATCTGCATACAGGTGGATTCAGCTCTGTGGAAGTTCCTTTATAGAAACACAAAACCTTAAAGGTTCTTTGTTTATATGAAGAATATGTGTTTATTCTTTGACACTGTAATATGACCAAGGGATAGGACAGATGTTTTTAAAGTGACTAAGCTTCCTTTTATAGTTTGTATTCAAACAATTACATTGTTTCAGTACATTTATCAGCCATTTCTATTCAATATTTTAATGTTTCTGTTAGTGAAACTTTCACCAACACGTAGGACAGAAACTCACTTTTTTGCATTGGGCTGTGAACAGTTGATTTCCAGAATCACTGCAGTAACATTTTGCCACTCTGTGTTTTCATATTTCAGAGAGCTAAAGAGTCAAACAACTGGAACCAAGCACATCAATTACTTCAATTAAACAGAAGCTATAAGCTATGAGCACCAGACTGGAGAGAGGAGGAGGAGGAAGAGGAGGAAGGGAGATCTTCCTCAGCACTCACCGTTGCCCTGAAGTCGACCTGCTGCCTCATCACAACTCTGACACACAGATCCCTCTGCCATGTTCACTAGTTCCTGCTGAGAAGAGCTCTGAGTTCTCCCCTACAGTTCAGTCTGAGGTGAATTACCTGGACATGCCTTCCACTTGTCGCTCTGAGAAAGAGGAGGAGGGGGAGGTAGAGGAGGAGGAAGAGGGGAATATCAGCGACTGGTCGGAGGAGGATCTTTCCCTCCACTTCTCTCCCTCCGTCATCCTCCCATCAGATGATGAAGAGTCAGATCCAGAGAGCGGCTTTGAGTGTGTTGACATTACCATGGATACACTGGTGAGTTTCACTGTCAAATAATTAACTGACTAAGTGACAATCTGAGTTTTATTTTCACATTAATGTATTGTTAAAGCTCAGGGAGAAGTAATATGAAACCAAAAGTTTGGATAAAGCAAATTCAACTTTATCATGTAAATCTTTTGTAGTTTGATCAACTGCCACTGAGGAGCAAAGTAAGTATTAAATATAGTATAAAGTATAAATATAGTGAAGTAAATATTTTCTATAGTCATTTAATACTAGTTAGTCAACTGCTTAATGATTGAAGGACAACACTAACTAAATATCTTTCATCATATTTCTGTCAGAAAAAAGGTTGTGTCACCAGGTGAGACCAGGTGTGACAGTAGTGTCTGAAATATAAAACTCTTTCTGCTGCATGCTGAGTCTGGGAGAAATTGTTCTCGTGGCCTAAAGTTTTGGACCGCAGCATCGCGTTGGAGGGGAGTGACTCAGACAGTTTGTGTCCAGGTTGGATTGGGTGGGGTTGATCCCTGTATTTAGAGCTTAAACATTATTTTGTCTTCTTATTGATCTGCCTATTCTACAAATAATTGTAATCATTGATTGTATTCTGTGGTTTCACTGTCATCCAGGTGAAAGGTCAGGATGGGGAGGGGCTAAAGATGGTCCCAAAACGACAGATTCAACTCAAGAGGAAGAAAGATGCAGACAACGTCTTCAACCTGGAGAAAACTCAGAAACCACAGGTACAACTCCTACCTGTTCATCTGTCTGAACCTGTCTGTCTACCACTCTGTCTGTTTACCTGTCTGGCTGTCCAGGTTATGCAGAAGGATGGACCTGCTGAAGGGGGAGCTGCTAACAGTGAGGTATCAGCCAATGAGCTGCTCTGTCCCACCATCCATCACCGCCCTGATCTGCTGCTACGGCAACACAGTATGCCCGCCTCCCTGCACACACGCTCAGTGGCCAGCAGTGATGTCGACAGCCACAGGGTCTACAGAGGCCTGGTTGCAGGGGCCAGTCAAGGTAATAATACCTGTGCCTGTCAGAAAACCATGCCCCTCACATGTCAAGAAAGTAATATATGAAAAGAAGCAGCATATTAGATTAAAAGGTCCAGTTCAATTTAGATGTATAACCACTCCCTGTCTGCAGACTAAGTTTGTGATTGGGTTTCAGCCTAGTATAAAAACACCTTAGTTTGTCTCCTGTCTGTTTTTAGAGTTTCGTGTTGGAGGAAACACAAGGCAGCGACTGCAGAAGTCTTTTTCTTTGGACGAAACTAAAACAAAGATGGCGTCCTGCATCATTAAGAGTGTTCTGTCTAAGAAGATGCAGGTGGAGCAGAACAACTCGAAAACCTCCCATCTGCAGAAGAAAGCTATGGTGCTGCCAGGCCTCCTCCAGCCTGCAGACCAGCAGAGGGTGAGGGAGGGGGTTGGAGGTAAGGCAGGTGGAGGTGTGTTTAAAGCTCCAGTTCATGTGGTGAGAGATATGAGGAGTCTAGTCAAAAACACCTACAGCCTCTCATTCTCCACAGCTCCAACAACACCTGAGAATAACAGAAATCCAACCAGCTTTAAGGTGATCGGTCAGGAGGAAAGTCCCCCCCCCACATACCAGCAGGCTGTGGGCGTCAAAGGTCATGATGACACAAAGAGGAGCTTCAAGGCTTCAGTTTCCAGCAACTCCAAGGTTGCTGCATCTCTCAGCCAATCACAGGACAGGAAACAGAACAACAGATTCAGTCATACAGTCACACAGCAGAGACGAGGCAGCGAGCCAGTAATAAGCAGAGGTAAAGTGGATGTCACCTGGCCTGCTATGTTAGATCCACCAACTAACTCACATGTCAGCTGTGACCTGTCAGAGCTCAGCCAATCAGAGAGAGTCAGAGATGTGAGCCACCAGACAGTGACCTCACCCCCCCCCTCTGTGTTCATCCAGCCTCCCCCTCGTCCCCCCTCCACCTCTAGACACCCAAAGGGCGTTCAGCCTCCGCTGTCAGTCCAGGAACATAGCTCCATTCAAGGTGTATCTTCTCAGTTTGCCCCCAACTCCTCCCAGCAGATCCTCCACTCCTGTTCCTATAAGCCCATCACCCTGACTGCCTCCCCACCCACCCTGCACCCTCACCTGGGGAAGGTCAGCTACACGCACAACCCCGTGAGCCACAGCCAGACCCAACTGCAGCCACCTGCTCCCACCCTCCATCTTCTGTGGAGGTCAGGAGAGAACCAGGCTGGGTCAAATGGAAACACATTCAACCAGCTGGACCACTTCATCAAGACCTACCCACCTCACCAGATGAGGACAACAGGAAACCAGGAGCACGGCAACACAGCAGCACTGGCAACACAGGAGAAACATGAGCAACAGAGACTTCAGCATCAGCATGTTCTGTGTGGCGTTCAGGGTTTCTCACCTGCACAAGTGGGTAGTGACTTTCTCGTTGACGCCACAGGCTCTGCTGCAGCACATGGGGCCCTTCTCAGTGGCCCCACCCCCTGCCATGTAATGTTAAACCCTCAAAGTGGGCGGTGCTTCTATGCAGACACACCCCCACAGCCTCAGAGGAAGACACTAGTGGATCCTGAAACTGGCCAGTATGTGCAGGTATTCCTATCTGCAGCCAGCTCTGCCCCCAACACTGCCATTTTCCCAGTGCACTATGCAAACCCCACACCCTTTGTGATAAACCACGCCCCTTTTGTCCTTTCAGTGATGCCGTTCCATCCAATGGTTGCTGTGTCCTCCCTGTACGCAACCCCCGCCTCCCTGCACACACCATCAATTAACTTCACACATACAACACCTTGATGGCATCACAGTTGATATCATGACGTGCCATCTTTGTCTGCAGCCAGAACATTTATATCCAGCAAACAAAGAGAGTGGAGCTGAGGTCTGACAACAATTCCTCTTTAATCCTTAATATCTTATTGTAACTTTTACAGTGAAAGTCTCCCCTCGGTGATCATAATCAGACTCTCATTGTGTAAAAACTGTATTTGTAGTTAAAGGTTTTCTGAGATTGCTCACAACAGCATCCGGTGGCTGTTAGGGGAACTGCAGCTCTGACTGATTGAATGCATAAAAAGATATTAATAAATATAAACTAAAATAAGTAGACTAAAATCATCAGAGCTATGAAAGTACATTAAATGTAATTTGGCAGAAAACCAGCAGTAATTAGGGTATTATTTGTAAACCAGATGGGCAAACAGTCAACTCTTTTATGATATGCAAATCTACATTAGTATGTGAAGCTTGATAAAAATACATGTGTAGACGACTGAAGATTTCTATAATTGGCCATGTTTTGTCACTGTTGAATTTTATTACCATCAACTGGATTTATTCTAATGTGTGGTAATTGTTCTGCCAAGGTCAACCGCCATATCTAGCAATATTAATGGAAGTGAAAAGTAACAAAAACAGACAAACAAATGCACAAACAACAAAACATGGAAACTTTAACTCCTAACGTCCAGAAGTACAGCATGTAATTCGACTCTGACTTACTGATTGTAGGTTGATTATTTCAAGGTCAATGGGTCAAAGTATTTATGGCCGCAGTGAGATTATTGGATAATTGACTTAATATTGAAGGGATTTTTAAACTTATTATATCATATTGTAGTAATGTTACAATTTGTCTGACATTTGAGCTGTGCTTTCATTTCAACCATTCCAGACCGGAGAACAGTAATGATATTTCAAGTCTCCACTTTTTCTGTGAAAGTCACAGTTGCAGACTGCAACTATCTTACTGAATAAATCAAAACTCAAGTTTTGTTTAACAAAATTCCTCTCGTCTCAGTGAAGGTGTAGTTATGAGTGTCAGTTCATCATACAGATATATGTTAAGGTCATTAAGACAGCTTTTTGTTTAAATTTGTTTGGGGTTTGATAACATTTTTTCAAATCCAACTCTTTTCCTTTCTTATGAGGAAAGTCCTGATTCAGAAGTATTGATAAGCTTGAACAGTTGTATATATGTGATATGCATAAAAGTGTGAGATTTCGGACTCTTGAAACTTAAAAAAAAAATTGATATTAAATTGATTGATTATTTGATAATAAATTCATGAGCATCAGAGACAAATCTGGACCCATAATGGAGCCAGGTATCTGTACTTGATACTGTCTGTCTTGTGAATTTCCCCACTGTGGGACGAATAAAGGCTTATCTTATCTTGGCTTATCTTGTCTACTGAGGCGTGGAGGGGATATTGCAAAAAAAAAAAAATCTATGCTAATTTAACATTTACCAATTCACTGTAATGCATATACTGTAAAATAGCTACAGCCAATATGGAGCCCATCAGGACTGAAACATAGACTCTCACTCAGTTAAAATATGAACGCTAATGCTGCAGCTAACACTCTGTGTGCTTCTTGGCTATTATTGATTGATAATGATTTTGCAGTATTTCTTTGCACACAAAACCAAAGTCCACCTCTCACTATTACATTATTTCACCAGAGATTGTTTTATGGTTGTTGAATTTTACTTTTTTACACAGTTTTGTACAGAAGTACTTTTCACTGATTTTTTTTCTGAATGTAGACAAACTGAAACCAAAAACACATGAAAAGTGTATAAAAAGTGAGATTTTCTTTATTCGGTTTTGTTCTATTTTATATTTTATTATTCTTTAAGTATATATGACATACTTGCTGAGTACATTGTTTAAAAACAAAATATTATCACAATGATGAGTACAATCAGAGTTTTTCAAAATGTAAAAAAAAAGAATTGATGCAAAATTATTAAGTTTAAACTTTAAGAAAAAACAACACAAATGAAATCTAAATTGTAATAAAAATGAATATCTACAATAGATTGACATTCATATTGGTCAATATTAAATTATGGCATACATTTAAAGGACTCTGCACTGAGAATCAGATTATTTACTGGACTTGAAGTTTTACCATTCAGAAGCACAAGGTTTCAGGCTGTTTGTATTATAATGATTCTCTGCTACATATGACAGAAGAACTCATAACTCCACTGACCTTCAGTCTTTTTAGGTTTACTGACAGAAATTATGGATCTCAAGATGTCTGATTTCATGTTTTAAATGTCATCACCTCAAATTCATTTCAAGCAAAACATGACGTACAAATAAACTTATGAAAAGTAGTATTATTCTTGTCTTTCTTATTATTTCCATTGCATATATAACTAACGGTTTTCAGCCTCACTTGTTTTGAAAAGATAAAATTGAGCAGAATTAACACATAACATTATATTTTAAAAATGTGCTGCCGTCATTCATGTCAATAAAAACTGTTTTGCAAGTTTTTACACAATTTTCTGACACAAAAGTATTGAGATTTTTATAGTGTTTCCTCTTGCACTTGTAATTATAAAAATAATATTTATTTTAATGTTATAAATAAAAATACAGGACAATAACTTGTTAATCAGTTTCTTGAACAGTTTCCTGAGGCTAAAAAAACACTGAACAGTTTACAACAAATTTTATGTTGCCTGACTGAAACCACGAATAATTAAACAGTACAATAAAAAAGCAATGCAGTACATCCTTTATCATGAAGCTGAAACAACCCACTGAGAAACAGCTCTGATTACTGAATTCATCAACAAGTGAATTAATTTAAGCTGTGGGTTGTTCTTAGTTTTCTCAACAGCATCATAGCTTCCACTGGCTGTTTTAATCTCTGTGACTGGATGTTAGTGAAATGCACCTTGGGAGTTGTGAAGTTGTTATGGCCACAGGTTTCTTGTAGCTTTTCAACCAGGAGATTTTCATGTTGATCCAAACTAGCATTGGCTATGAGAAACATGAATGAGCCTTTAACTGTTGCAGCCAATGTGTGAAGTATTTGTCCACAGCTCTCAGCCGGTGATCACTGCCACACGTGACTAAACTGTCTGATTTGAAGTCAGACTCATGAACAGTTTCCCTGACTTGTCTGACTGTTAGCAAACGCAACATCAGTTGATAAATAAATCTATAAAACATTTTCACGTCTTTGATACGACTGCAGATTTCATTTCATTAGATGATTGAAAATGAAAAAAGTTCAGTCACATTACAGGTTTGATTCCCACTCAGTCACACTTTGGTACTGTGCAGGTTGATGTCAGCAGCTTGCTCCTCCTCCTCTTTCTCCTCAGGTGGCGGAGGGTTGTCAGAAGCCCGGAAACCTACGAATGAGGGGCTGATGGGAAACCGTCTGAGCCAGCGAGTCCGCCTAATGACGCCCATCCCAAGAGGAAGATCGTAGGAGGAAGAGGAGAGGGAGGAGGAAGACCTCCATTCGACTAAACCTCGCTCCTGTCTGGAACCTGAAGACACACACAGAAACACACACACAATGAAAAGCAACATACATATGCATTCTTCACTATGAGACATATTCATCTCACCCAACAATGTCACCGACATCAGCAGCTGACGTGTGTGTGTGTATGTGTATTATTCCAGTTGTGGGGACATAAACATCGTGGGCACTCTCCTTCTTTCTGGTTCCCAAAATGTAAAACGTTAAATTTTAGGGTGAAGGGTTAAGTATTCTTTCAACCTTTATTCAAATCTAGGAGGATCATTGTGAACATGACCTCATTTCCAATTATGCAAAAAGTCCAAATAAGTTTACTTAGAATAAATATACACAAAAGAGATAGCACTGGGGTTTTTTTGTTTTGTTTTTTTTAAAAAAAGGCCATAGAGTGTCCACAACAACTACAGAAGAAACAGAAAGCAAAGGAACCATCAGAACAATACGGATTATATTATATAATAAATTATATGACATTATATTAGAGGGTTATATCCTGGAGAGACAATCCCATGCATGTATGGACTCCCCAGGATTCACAAGAAAGGAGCCCCCCTCTGACCAACCATCAGCTGTATCAACTGGGTCACCTGTAACATTGTCAAAACACACAGCCACCATCTTGGCTCCCTTGGTTAGCAACACTCCTCACCACATCCAAAATCCATGGACAGCAAAGTTTGAGGCCTAAAACTGGACCCAGGTGAAACCATGTCCTGTGATGTTACGTCTTTGTTTACGTGCATCCCTACAGTGGAGGCAGTTGAAGATGTAAGGAGGCAACAGATGACACCACTCTGGGCAACAGAAGTAGCCTCGGCCCGGGCCAGATCTGCCAACTGCTGGGCCTCTGTCTCAGCACCACTTACAATGGGACGTTTCACATGCAGAAGCATGTCAGGGGACCTGCATCAAGCCACTGGTTCAGAAGTGTAATGGATCAGAACATATCAGTTCTGTGGACAGCAACATCAAGTTCACAAAAGAAGACACAAGACACAACAGTTTGCCTTCCTGAACTGCAACGTACACATTGAAGGACAGGAGCCTTTACATGGAGGTGTATAGAAAACCAACACACACAGATCAACACCTGCTCTTCGACTCCCACCACCCACTGGATCACAAGCATGGAGTCATCAGAACCTGCACCACCAAGCAGAGAACATTCCCACAAGTGTACAGGCCCAAGAAGAGTAAAGTCTCCAGAATGCACTCACCCAACTGGACCTTTGTCTGTCCACAGTTCCACGGCTAATGTTTCCACATGTTTAGATTGATTATTTCACATGTCCTTTCATCTCAATATTATAAATAAAAGATGAGTCCTCTAGACAAAACACAGAACTTACGACAAGAACACTGTACTAATGAAGGTGTTCGATTTACTGGTTCTTTAAACTCCTCATATCCTGATCTTTTCAATGTGCATTCTTCTGGGGGGAAAAACACAGCATGAGCATGAGTCATACAAATCCTGACCCTGACTTGCCTTGTTAACCCTGAGTTGAAATGAGTAGGTTAAACTGGCTTTGTAGTATAGGCCTCTGGGCCCAGAGCTGTCAGCAGGGTCCAGACTGATTTCTGACAGTCAAGGCTTGGTTTCAGGGTGAGGGGTTCAGGCAGGCCTTTTCAACTAAGCTTTAGGTTTGAACAGATACAGTCCTTTTGAATTTTTGTACGGCTCACAAGACCGCCTCCAAATCTGAGATGAGATGAGATGTGAGGAGCATGATAAACAACAGGTAGATATTTCTGAACTACTTTGAGGATGACAGGCTCACACCCACTGTGCACTGGCAGAGAGAAACTCATGTTAGCTGCTAACAACAAAAATGTCTCAAAATGTCTCCATGACCACTGAGAAAATCAGGGATGCAGCCTTTGTCATTTATGCCTCCACGTTATAGATCACGCTGCCTGTATATATCAGGGAAGCCAGCTTTTTATTGTTTTAATGAGAAAGTAAAAAATGTATCTCTTCACTTTAGCCATTAACTAACTATGACTTTTCTGATACAGGCCTGTTTCAGAAAAGTCATGTCATTTGATCTGGATCTCACACTTCTTTTAAAATGCTATATTTCACTTGGTTTATGCATTCTATGGACTCTATGGACTTTATTTTTATTATTATTGACATGGATATGGACCTGCTATTACCATCTTACATCTGCTTGAAATTGGTTTTGATAGTATCATGAATGTGCTCTTTAATTGTTACTGTATGTGTTCAGTCAGTTTGCAGTCAGTGTTTCTGTGTGTGTGTGTGTGTGTGTGTGTGTGCGTATATTACCTGGTATTGTGTTGTCGAGACAAAAAGCCAGAAAACCTCCAACAAACATCTCAGTGGACAGAAGAACAGTCAGGATCTGATCGAGTTCTGTAAGACCTGAACACAGAGAACTGATCTGTAGGATCCACATCTAACAACTGATCAACATTAACACACACACACACACACACGAGTACGCTCACTCACCTGTGTCGATAGAGTTGGGGTGTGTGTCTAAGTATGCTGGCAGAGTCAGACCGAAGAACATTGAGAACCCAAGAACAAAAAGATTTCTGGACGAGTTCAAATCAACCAGCTGCAGATTAGACAGACCCACAGCTGTGATCATACCTGAGAGACATCGACACCCCAGTCATTATTACATCACTAACAAACCTGGGTGGAACACATTGCCTGTGAATGTGACTCACCAAACAATGTGCAGAACATTCCTCCAAGGATGGGGTCTGGGAGTGAGGCGAACAGAGCTGTGAACTTCCCGACTGATCCCAACAGGAACATGATGCCTGCTCCATACTGCACCACCCGCCTGCTGCCCACCTGCACACAGGGTCACCATCCAAACACCCATCACATGAACTGGCTGCAGAGAACATTTCCGCCTGCTTTCAGTGGGGGGTTGAGTTTGACTTTGAGGCAAGAATGAGTTGGTCTGTAGACCAGCACCAACAGGGTCTGAGTTTGAGAAATCTGGACTAGGAGCAGAGGTGTGAGGACTGAGGATGCTGGTACTGCATGACGAGGAACATCAGAAAATATCCAGCCAATCTGTAATCAACAAGCAGAAAGTTTCTACCAAACAAGCAAACTGGGCAGAGCCTGAGTTACCTTGGTGATGCCCAAAACGCCTATATTTGGACTGGAGGAGGTGGAGCCATTTCCTGTCCCTAAAAGGCCAGCAATGATGCAGCAGACGCCCTCAGTGAATATTCCCCTGAAACAATCAAACAAAAAGCCTAAGCCATCAAACATCTGTGTGGGCGGCGTGTGTCAGATAAAACAAGATGAGTCTGTGTCTCACCTGTTGATGGCGTGGACGGGAGGGGGTGTGGCTCCAGAGAGACGAGCACAGGCGTAATAATCACCAATCGACTCTACGATGCCTGCCATGGTAGCACTCAACATTCCCAGCACCCCAGCAACCGTCACCACAGGCAACCCCCACTGGCCTATCAGAGCCCGGAGGAGCAGGAGGTTTTACTTCAGTTTTAATAAAGAAAAACACTCTGTTTGACCTTTCTTGTCCTTCACTCCGTCATCATCTTCTATGAGCTCAGTGAAGGTTTAACTTGTCCGGCTTTAAGGTCTGACTTTTGAGCGCTTACTTTCTGTCCAAGTTTAAGCTCTTCCTGTTCCTGTGAGCAACTCTGAAGGAAGTTCCATAACAGGAGAATTTAATTTAGAATCTTGGCTGATGCCAAAAGATTCTAAAACATGGGACACCAGTCAGACAAAATCTGTGGATTAAAAGGATCCTGGATTGCTGTCAATGAAAATGGACCTTTTGAAAAATGTCTGAAGACTGAAAACAGTTGATGCTGATCTCATTTTGTGATGTGAACTGAAAAATGTTCATGTGCAAAACATTTCTCAAATGATCAGATGATCTGACTAACTGTGAGTGCAGCCTGTGAGTGGGAGTCTTACAGGGGTAGGGAACTCTGAACCAGGGTGAGGAAGACATGATGTCACCACGGGCATCAGTCCGGGCCTTGTGTCCGTAGCGATCAGGGTTGCTCGGCAGCAGGTCGGTCAGAGTGAGAATGTAGCAAACCAGCCAAACCAACATGATGGCGAGGATGATCTGAGAGACATGTCAGAAACTGAAAATGACTTTTGCTTCCAAAAGTTCAGACAATTGAAGATGATTAAGATTGATTGGTTTTTATTTGTGTATATATATTTTTTACTTACAGGAAACATTTTGAAGATCTGGACTCTGGTGGAGGTCAGTCCTTTCTTCCTGCTGTAAACAGGAACAGGAAGTGATGCTGCTCTCAGGTACTGAGCAAACAGCACAATGAGCAAAATACACCTGCAGATGCAGAAAGAGACTGATTCACAATCCATGCACAATCAGTTATTAGAGCAGAAAATACACAGGTAAAAAGATCTACAGGTGGGTAGACAGGTGAACACACAGACAGGTGAACACACAGACAGGTGAACANAATCTTCCAACTCAGCTTTGTCTATGGAGGATGAGTCAGGAGTTGGACTACGTCCTGCCTTCCTCTTTAAGGTTGAAAGAAGGACAGAAGCTGCAGTCCTTATAGCTTCCTCACACTTGTCTGCTGCACCAGGTGTCACCTGGACCAAACCCACTGTCCGAGTAAGCTTTGAACTCTAACAATGCACATATCCTTTGCACCTTTGTTTACCTTCTGCTTAATGCTGAGCATTTGTTTACTGTTTTAAATCGGCACAATAATGATTGCATTGCATTGCATTACTTTTTTTAAAGCTGCCGTTGTCTTGCTTTGTTTGTTTGCTTCACTTTTGTTGCTTTTGTTTGGCTTCACTGCTTTTCGTGCCTTAAACTGCCCCACGGGGATAAATAATGTTTTTTGAATTGAATTGAATTGAATAATCATGTACCTCCCTGATGCGTGGCTGCCAGATGTGTGAAGTGTTGAGTGGAAGACTCCAGTTTCCATAAATCTCCTCTGCAGAGGAACAAATCACATCATTATCATCATCTTGTTGTTTAATTACAAAATTAAAATCATCTGATAGGCAAAGACAGACAGACTGTCTCACCCTCACTGGGACACTTCCAGCGGTCCAGACTGAGGATGGCTTGTGCCGGAATCAGGAAAGCAAACGCACTGGCCTGAAACAGAGGAAGTCTAGACACACAGAGAAACACACACACACACACACATACACACATCAGTCTCACCTGATCCCCGAGTTTCACCTGACTCCCCCAGTCTCACCTGACTCCCAGTCTCACCTGACTCCCACAGTCTCACCTGACTCCCACAGTCTCACCTGACTCCCCGAGTTTCACCTGACTCCCACAGTCTCACCTGACTCCCCGAGTCTCACCTGACTCCCCCAGTCTCACCTGACTCCCCCAGTCTCACCTGACTCCCCGAGTTTCACCTGACTCCCCCAGTCTCACCTGACTCCCACAGTCTCACCTGACTCCCCCAGTCTCACCTGACTCCCCGAGTCTCACCTGACTCCCCCAGTCTCACCTGACTCCCACAGTGGTTTGGATCAGAGTTGTGAGTCCGACAGTAGCGAAAATGGTTCCAATCAGCTGACTGACTGTGTTTTGGTCTTGACCGACACACATGGCCTCAGCCAGAAGAAACGGTACTGCTACAGTGCCACTGAAACACGTCAGGTAATGCTGAGGACAGACAACAGATGAGGCAACATCAACATCAATCCTTTCGCACCTTTGATGGTCAAACTGGGGAAAAACATGGCTTCTCTCGAACTATCCAAACCTGCAGCTACTGAGTCCTGATACACAACTGAACAGAGCCAAAAGTGCTCAAATAAAAGCCTGAAACGTACCAGTTTAAACCATCTCTTCATCGTCCATATCAGTGTCCATATCATAATTTAGATCTTTGGTACATTAAAAACACATCAGACCAGTCTAAGCTCAGTCTACTCCCAGTCTAATCCAAGTATAAATCCAGCAGTCCCTGTGTAAAACCTGTCTGATCCAGTCTAAAGTTGGTGAGCTGAATATAAACCCAGTTTTACCTGCAGTCCCAGTAGAATACACAGGTACCAGGGTGGGATGTCTTCGATGGTGTAAATCATGTCTGACGCCACCCTCTGTGCTTCTGTTGGTCTGTTCCTTCCATCTTCTCCCCCTGGCAGGCTAACCCTGTCTGCCTTGTGGCCCTGCTCCTCTGCCAGGTAACCGTGGCTCTGATTGGGCAGACAGACACACCTGTTGCTACAGGTAACACTTTTCAAAATGAAGTTACAAAGACACAAAACCAAGAAATTCTAGATAAAAGTGGAATGAAAGAATGAAATAAGATTAACTATATATATGTATATAAAATACATTTTACACAAAACAAATGAAACACACAGAGACATGTTGACTGTGTCTGGTTATTTGCAGTTTGAGCTGTCCTGAGACCTGATTTCTCATAGGTATTGATTCTCGTACAGCTTTATGTAACTTATCAAAATGCTTTGATTAATTCATGTCTAAATGTGTTGTGCAGGTTTGGTGCACATGTCATCAGTCTGCTGCTGTGGGTAAGGCAACTGCTCAGATCAGCATTCATGTAGCTGAACCAGATCTGTTGGTGTGGAGTTAGAAAGAAGGGATTTCACCAGACCTCTGTGGCTTAAAACATGATGTCTTTAAATACTCAAAAACCATCTTTATAAACATTTGATGATTAAAAAAAAGACTTTCTTCATGTCTGTTGGAGATCGAAGAGTCACACCGTGGCGTAAACAGATCTTTCAAGGTGCCAGACAGTGATGAATGTTTGAGTCATTCAGTATAAAAACAGAAGAAACACCTGCTCACGTGATCATGGCTCCATAGTTCATATTCATATTTATTCCAGAGCAGGTTTTTTTGGTTGTATTTTCATCAGGAAAATTTTCCATGTGAGAAACGTCAACTAAAACAATAAAACTAGATTTGAGTCGTCCACAACTCTGAGATCAGATTCTAATGCTGGACCAGACTTCATTTATCTAAAGTGAGTTTAGAACTGTAAAATCAAACTGTAGAACTGTAGAACTTTAATGATCCGTATTTAACCCTGCAGCATCCAGATTAAAGGTTTGAGTTGTTTCTCTCTAACAGAATCTTATTTACTCAAGTTCATCGTCTTTGTCTTCTTCCATCTCTAATCTTTTTACTGTTTCATGATATAGATATTATTCTGCATGTTTGGTGAATCTTCACTACAATTCAAATAAAGTTCTGAGACTGTCGGCAAAGTTAGTTCTGATGGCTGCAGAAGTTAGGACTTAAACAAATCTACAAGCAACTCAGATGTAGTTCCACAGAAACATGAACAGAGGGAAAGAAAGAGGTCGTTCACCTGTTCACCACCTGTCCAGCAGTTTGCTTGTCTCATAATCCTCCAGCACACCTGTCTGCACTCACTGAGACAACAGGTGGCAGCTGGGCTGCTGAACCGACACAAACAATTCTGGATAATAAACAATCGATAAACAGTTTACCTTACAGTCGTCTTCCATTTCACATGCACCTGTCTGCCTTCTAGGATGATCAAGCTCAGGATACTTAAGAGGCCGTTTCTGTGTTCAGGTGAAAGTCCGCGGAGATTAACAACAGATTATTAACCATCACACACACACACACAGAATCATGTCTCCATGTGACGGAAACTTACTCACCTGCTGTAAGGTCCATTGAGACAGCAGTTTATGATCACTGATTATCGATGACTGATCATTGACTTTCACCATTATCTCCCTGGTTGTAGTGATTGTTCGCAGTCAGTGCGAAGTGTCCAATAATCATTTACTTTCGCTCAGTTTTCCACCATCAATACTTCCAGTGTCACGTGTCCACAGGGGACACTCTGCCTCTACTTATGTTCACGTCCAGTCACCACTTCCTGTTCTCAGTCTGCGACTTTATGTCAGTGAGTCTCTATGTTGATGTGTTTTGTTCAAGTTACTTTAATAAATGAGGACACACTGATGTGTTGTTGATGTTTCCGACAACAATGTTGGTCGGTCAACTTGACCTGGAAATAATTAAACAGATAATTATAAGAGGAGGATTATAATCCTACAACATTCACTAAACAAAATGTTAACCTGAGCTGTTTGAAGGTGAATCTGTTCATTGAAACATGTTTCTATTTCTTTTATACTTTTGTAAAGCGTAAAGCGTAAAAGTTGATTTTCTTCAGTTCACCATGTTTCATTCGTTTTCAGATAGTTCACCTTCACCAGAATCATATGAAAAAAGAAATTTGACTGGTGACAGGAGCCTACAGTTACCCATAATGCCCCTCTCAGGTAGACATGTGTGGACTCACACATTAACAGGAAACGGTATAGACCTTCTGAACACATTAAAGTCGGAAATGATAAAAGAAATTTTATAATCGTCAGTTTAATATTGCATTAAGTGTTTGTTTTTTTTGTTTCTGAAATAACATGAGGGAAAACAAATTGATTCTACTGATGAATCTCTTCATTGTAAACTCAAACTCAAACACAATGATAGAAAACTAAATCCGGATCCTTTCATATTCACATTTTGAAAAATAAAAATTCAAATCAGATCAGTTGAACCCAACTCAAATCACTGACTAATGATCCAGCAAAAGAAATTGGTTTCACACATGCAGCCTTTTTATTGCATTTATCACCTGCAGTTTATAGACAATATTACAATAATATTTTTTTTCTATGTTTGTTGTAACATATTTGCATCATTTTCAAATCTCAGAAATAAAAAATGTCCGAGGATGGACGGATGATTCAAAACATAAAATAGCCTTCAGTTACCAGTATGAACTAGTTTAAACCAGTTTAGACTGCAGACGTGGACCTGAAGAGCTCATCATGAATCCTTCAGGCTGAACAAAAGAACACGGCATCAGTTTCAAACCAGTGACTCACTGAGTCAGGTTGAACCATTTAAACTTTATTAATGTGTAAATCTGTTGCTAGAAGACAGCAGCTCTGTCCAATCTGGTTCAATCAACCATGTAAACAGGAAGTCAGTGTAGCATCACAAGCTAGCAGAACTTCCAATGATGACTGTAAATGTGTCGAGTTATTTTAGTAAAATATAATTGAAAACCTTCTAGACTGAATCATTATCAAACATCATGTATATCATGTATTTCAGGTCAAATATGTCAGCTGTTCTCACTATTACCTGTTTTACACTAAATGGGTCAAACATTAGCATGCTAATGTTAGCTTTGTCAGTTAGCTACACAACAGCTCCACCTGCAGTTAGTGGCTCTAGATATTTAGTAACAACTAAATTCTACATAAGAACCAGTTTGTGAGATGCAACCTGTTTGAATTTATTGATGATAAAACTACAGTTAGCAATGGCTGACATTAGCATGAAGCTCAGGTTGAACTAAAAACAGCTGCTGGATTTGACTGTGGTCTGCTGGTTCCCAGGTGTAGAAACGGATATATCAAAACACTGAACCTGTTTCCACTGCAGGGTCTGGACTCTACGGGACCTGGACTCTGCAGGGTCCAGTTCTTGAGTCTTATAGACCATCACAAAAAAACGGATTACTGATTAATTATTGGAGATGATTACTGATTGTACCTGAATCCAAATCTCTGTTGGAACTGTTGATGTTGTGTGATTGGTGAATCTGCGGCCAGGAAACACTGAACTCTGAAAGTCTCTACAGCAGAGTTTGACATTCAGTTATATTTTCTGCAGTTTTTTCTCTAAACGTGCCATATTACACTTCTTGGTTTTCCCTTTTGTGCCTTTTAGAGCTTTTATGAGGATGCTAAAGGGCTGAAACTTTGCAAAGCCAGAGAATCTACCTCATTGTTTGCTGCTGTTATACGAAGCCGTGGAAGGTACAAGCAAGTGTTGTTGGATCAAGAACCAACACAAAGGTCTTCATCTACTGCCATCATCTGAAGATGTCCAGACCCAGTGAGTTAACTACATGTTTGATGGAAATGTCCCCATAGCAACTGGAAAAGTCCTATGTGTGTGTGCTAGCTATTTTACTTCAGACAGTTTTCTCAACAAGGGCCAGTACAAAGCCAAGAGCTGGTCACACGACATCTGACCCCAGCCTCACAGGACAGAAGAGCTTTGTGGATTAAGTTTATTTTTAAAAGTGACACACGTCCCCATAACGACTGGAAAACTAGAGTGTGTGTCGGCCGGTAACACTGACACCTGATTAGTTCATGAATAAACCACCTGTCAATCACACTGACTGGTGCTACGCTAACTGTGTACCTCCACTGCATGTCTTTCTGCTAAACTAGGCCCTGACCACTCTGCACTGAGGTTGTTGGATTAACCTGTGAGCTGATTAATGATCTGACTGCTGATTGAAGGACGCAAAATAAAACATGTGATGTCATTGGTCTGAATCTAGTATCCTTCTCTTTATAAATATAAATTCTTCACTTAAATAATGGTTGATCATTTATGTCCATGTGATTGGTCAGCAGATGCCCTGACTCCACCCACAGCTCTTAGCCAATCACAGAATCACAGCGCAGGATTCTCAGCATCAGCAGCTCTTCAGAGTCGTGCTGCAGAGACAGAGAGAGAGACAGAGAGAAAGAGAGAGAGAGGTGTCACTGATGATGTCATCAGAAAGAGGTGAACATATTTCTGTGTGAAATCAAACTTCACTTGAGATAACTGACGTTTCATTAATGCGATTTAAGCTTGAAACCGTTTTAATAGAACTTCCTGGATGTTACCTGAGCAATGCTGATTAATGGGTGTGAAGCTGCAGCTGTGGAATCATCAGAGCTCAGCGGTAATAATAAACCTCTAATATTTTGGTCTTTAATTTATTTCAGACTACTGATGTATACGTATTATATATATCTGATAATTATATTGCTGTTATATTTCACTGTCACATCACAGAAACAAATGTCAGCTTCATTAACTGATATTTCTGTCAATTTGTTTTCAGCAGAAACACACTATCATCACCCCTAAATTCACAGAGTCAACTTGATAGCAGTTGCTTGTTTACACTTCCAGCAATTAGTAATTTAAGCACTACCTGCTGACAATGAACTGTATTTATCCTGTACTTCATATATTCCAGTGTTTAGTCAGTAGCCACTGGTATTTTCCCACTCTAGCTATCAGAGATGTTTTTACCTAAAATCAGCAGCATGTCTAAATGTTGTTGGGTTAAAACTTGTCAACACTTGTAATTAATCTGAGTATTAGGGTCAGTCTCATTAAATCCACTGATTTGTATCCAAATATAATTATAAATATCAGTGGGGTTCTGAAGATTAAAACAGAAAAGTTATTTCATCCTGACATTTTTGGTAAAAACAGCTCTGGAGACCCATTTACCAAACATCTGTTTGCAGGTGAGAAAATCTGACTGAGGTATGCAGCCGGCATGGTGCTGAGCAAGGCACCACTCTTACTCCTATACACTAAAATCAGCACAGAAGAAGAATGAAGCTTTAAATGACAACGATGACGATTCAAAGAGAAGTTTGACAGTTTTTTAATAGATTTAAAACATCAGAAAAAAACAAGTACACAGATCGACTCAGACGGATTCTCTTTCATTTTTTTTTTGTCCGTGTTTCCGTTATTTTGTCCCAACAGTTTTTAGTTCAGGATCTCTGATCTGCAAACAGACGGTAAAAAGAGTCTGACAGCTCAAACTACAAACAGCAGAGAGGGAAAATCCACCTTAATCACCATCATCAGTATTGTCATGAGTGGAGGGGCTGGTTTCACAAAGATATTTTAGATTTATCTTTAGGCAGTGTGGCCAGGGGCACCATAACAAAACATAACAATGTGGTGGAGCGAGCAATGAGAGGAGACCACAGTAACAATATACAGCAGTGAGGACATGGTTTTTGTTTTACCAAGAGTTAGCAGTTGAAGTATTGAGTCCTGCCACATCAAAACAGCATTGTTCAAGAACTGGTATTTTTTGCAACTTGGCACCTCAACAGTTTCAGCGTGCAAGTCATTTTCACACCACCACTGACTGCTTCACTTGTTGCTAAAGTAAATGCTAACTGCTGCTAATTGTAGCATTGTGAGCCATACAGCTATTGGTCCTATTAGCCCCCTGCTCTTTCCCAGCACTCCCTGTGACACTGATATTTTCTGGAAAAATTTCGCAATGTTGCTTAAATAATCTCCAGCAGCTCATCGCTGACACATGTTTGCACTGCATTGGGATTTTAAGCTACTGAAGCTTTTACGTTGAACTTACCCACTAAAACGTGAAGGGAGCGGAGCAGTTTGATGTAGTACGCTGTTTTTTAGTTTGAAAAAGGTCTTAATTTACCCAGAATTAATGGAAAACTTATCCTACTAATAACAGTCAACAACTATACAGCTTTGTGCAACTGATGAATTTAGACGTCCATCTGAAAGCAACTTTGTGAAACCAGCCTCGGGGCAGCTGTCCTGTCTAACAGTCAGTGTGTCCTACCTGTCCGTCTGTCAGTCTAACGTTGAAAAACTGAGGCTCCAGGGTCTCAAAAACTGCTGAGTGAGACATCAACAACATTGTCTGCATAAAACATCTCTGAGCCTCAAACTAAGTCTTTTAAAGCAAATAGCAGCAGAATTTTCTCTAATCAAAGACACAATGATCAACTGTGACTATTAATAAGGGTGATAACTAATCATGGAGTCTGATTGATCAAACATGAACAGCTCTGTAACAGACTGATGAATCCAGAAATGTTCCACGATTCTAGTCTGACAGGAATCAACTTGAACCTTTCAAAAAATCTGGTTCTATCATTAGAGATCTGGTCCTGGACAAAGACCTGATCTGACACGAGAGAACAGGGACCTGATCCAATCCTGGACTTTTAACATTGTTTTCACTTTATATTGTTTCACTAGAAGCAGTGTTGCCACAGCAACCATACTCCTACCCATGGGAGTCCAGGATTTGACCCAGCTGACTTCATGATCCAGGACAAGTGACAAAACACTTTTAGTCATTTTTTGTTTCATTTGTATCAATCAGAAAAACACACACAATCACATGATAAAACTAAAAACCTCAGACAGTCCGGACCGGTCGGACTCACCTCAAGACCCCGTTTGGGCCCCTTTGCCTCAGTTTGGACAATTTTGTGTTTCACAGTTTTAATCTTATCTTAGAAAGATAATAAAAAATAAATGTTTTCAGCCTGTGGGCCTTCCTCAGCAGAACCTGGAGGAACCAGGAAACCAAGACAACAGGAAGTGACACGTCAGCGTGTCACAGCGTTTCACATCGCCGAGCCTGCCAGACCAATGATGGACAAACATGTTGGACTGAAGCGCTCGACAGCATCAAATCAGACCGTACACAGCGATTAAAATTGGAGATTCAGGAGTGAGAAAATATAACAAAAACAATGTGTCAGATATTTTGATCAATCAATCTAATCTATCAACATAAAAAAATCAACTCTGTGTTCAGTACAGCTGAGCCTAGCTCAGCAATTGTTATCTTAGCTCTAAAATTTGTACCTTCATTAGTGTTTTTTTTACATTATTCATCCTTATTTGTTGATTCACTCCTATTGAAGTAACTGTGTGGCATCAGCATGACAGTTATTTGATCATTTTACTGTAAACCAATCATCAGATTTAATTTTCAGGGCAGCATTTCAGTGATTTAGTTTTCTTGTGAGAGACAGAATAAAAACAGACTGGAACCTACTTTTCCCATAATGTATCTGGACAGTGTGAGGGCCTCCCTCCTTGATACAGCCACGTATTTTAACCACACCTCCAGTTTGTAACTCAGAATGTGCAATTTGACTTTTGCAGTCTGATGACATCACTGACACCTTAAGAGTTATTTTCTGACCATGTCAATGAAATGACTATCTGTAAAATTGGTAAGTGACCCTTTAACAGACCAAGACAACAACACTGTGACGGTTAGTTGAGTGGAAACGCTGCCGCTGACTGACATCTGCCTGAAACTGAGGACCTCTATGAAGACAGGGGAAGGTAACCCCAGAGATAAGCCCCGCCCATTACTCTCCTGAACACTGACATGTAACTCCAAAGCTCTGCCCCCTTCTTTAAACAGGAAGAACAGGAAACAGAAACATGAACACTGTCCATCTGTCTGCATCAGTCTCTGACAGACAGACAGGCATCAGTCTGAGGAGATGGAGGAACAAGCTCCTCCCGCTTCCTGTACTGGGCTGACATAATAGTAGGGGGCGTGACACGCATGAAGGGGCGGGGAGATGTTGGCAGCAGCAGCTGATGCTACGTTTCAAACTGCGTGAGCAGCGCCCGCACTTCAGGCGTCAGCTGTTTGGCGGCGCTAGCAGCCTCCGCGATGGCGCGGCGGTATGGCCCCTTTCTCTTCCTGTCAAAGCGCGACTGGAAGCTCTCCAGGAAGGGCGACAGCTGGGTGAGCGGCAGGAAGGAGGTGGTGGGGGAACCAAACCAGGAGACACGCGCCTCCTGCCGCACTGCCAGCCCTGTGTCACCGCGCCGCGACACAGTGATGCCTAGCACGCGTGCTGGCCACCAGGGGAAGCCATAGATCTTTGCCCAGACGATGTCACCGACGCACACCGTCCGACCATCAGGGAGCAAACACTTGGACACCAACTTGGAGAAAACTGAGGAGGACGACGAAGACGAGGAGGAGGAGGAAGTGGAAGACTTACGACGCCTCTTCAATTCACCTCCCTCCTCCTCACCCCCGGCTTGCATCTCCTCGCCATCGGCTCTGGGGGGAGGGGTTGCAGGGGAGGACGAGGAGGGACACCGAGGGCCTAACGAAGAGGAGGATGAGGAAGGAGGGGGGGTTGGGGCGCGGGGAGAGGAGGAGTGTGCATCTCCTTGAGGGGGAAGGTCAAAGGTCTCTGTGGAGCTGCACTCTGAGTGAGAGGAGTCCAGGGAGGAAGAGCGGGGAGGAGGATCCATTACCTGCCCATCATCTCCTCCCTCTACCTGCTCCACCCCCTCCTCCTCAGGGGGGAGAACCTCCTGTGTCTCCACAGCAACACTGGCTGCACAGGAGTAGGATGTTGGAGGAGGAGCAACGGTTGAGGGAAGGGGCGGGGGTGTGCTAGATGTGGGTGTGAGGGCAGGGCTTAAAGCAGGTTTGGGAGGCGACGAGCGAGCGGTCTGTTTGATCGGGGAGGAGGAGGAGCAGGGCACCTGGCTGTCGTCGGTACGATACCTTTGGGGTTTGAGGCGCATTCTGGGTGGTAGAGGTGTGTGGGAGCTCGAGCTGATGGTGGTGCCACTGAGGTGCTGGCGGCGAGTGAAGTGGACCTTCTGGTTGCGGTTCTGCAGTGCTGCCGCTCGGGTCACAGCCTTGGTGCGGTCCTGGCTCTGGCTCTGGCTCTGACCCTCGTTTTGATTTTGGGCCTTGTCTTTGGGCCGGCGATGTGGTGGTGGCTGAGAACTCCTTGCTAACTTCTTGAGAACCTGCCGTGCTTTAGAGCAATCAACAGCAGAACCTTTGGCCAGAACCTTCTTAGAGTTCAGCTTCAGACACATGCGGCTGGTTGAGGATGGCGACGAAGTTGTAGATGAGGCAACGCCCCTCAAGACACGGCGAGAGGAAGATGATGATGTAGATGACACACGTATCCCAGATGATGAGCGCCTGTCTGCCACAGCACGTCCTCCCTTATCGTCGCTCCTGAGTCGTTTGACCTCTGAGGAGACTGTTCCGTCAGCTGGTCTCCGCCGCCGGGACGCCTCCTCACCCCTCAGATCCACTGTACCCCGCCGAGCCTCCCTGTGCCCACCTGATGTCACTACACCTTTGCATTTGTCGCAGAGCACCTGGCGGGGGCGGAGCTTGATGGCGTTCATGATAGAAGTCGGCTCCTCACAGCGGTAGCGCCGTTTAGGCCGTTTGATCTTGCGTGGCAGTGGCTGAGGTAAGGCCTGGTTGTAGGTGTCCCTGATGAACAGAGGAGGCGGGTATGGTGCACCCTCTTGGAACAGTGGGGGCGGTTTCGAGGTCCAGGGATGAGGATGGGGAGGGGGTGGAGCCGCAGGGCTGATGGTGACCTCTTCCTGTTTGGTGGACGGGTCATCGTTGGCAACTGGCTGTGACTGCACAGACATCTGAGGTCGACTCCGGTCATCCCGTCTGGGAAACACTGTGATGGGAATACCATAGGGTCCAAACCTAAACACACATACATAAAAACAGGGTGAGAAACTAAGAGACTATATTAAAGGAGCCAATTTGGCATAAGAAGCTGAGACCTGAAGCTCAAACTCTCTGTTGACACTAAAACTCTGTTCAGACCCAAAACTCTGGACAAATTAATTAATCAAAGACATTTTAGGCAGTTTAGGCAACTAGGGATGGGTATCGCTACCTCATAACCAATTCTGTTTAGAGGGATACAATGGGATTATAAAATGATCATCAATGCATCTTGATGCACCAGAATTTTTGATTCTTCTACATGATGTATTTGTTTTTACTGTGTGGTCCGTAATTTAAATAAACAGATGAATTTACTTTGATTATCTTCCATTAACAGAATAGTAGTAAGTTACCAAATGGAAGAGATGCGTCAACTTGAAGGCTACAACTGCCAACATATTTCCTAACTGGCAGTTTTTTCTCCAACTGGGAATTGGGCTTTAAATTCTGATTGAGTTTTCTCTAGGGATCGGCCGATAATTGGCCAGGTCGATTATCGACGCTGATATTCGGCATTTTGACACATATCGGCATCTGCCTTTTTTAAAAAATCTGACGGCCGATAAGAGATCAATTTAAAACTGGGTTATTTTGGCTGTGATGAAGCCGCGTCTCTCTGTCTGCAGTCACTAGTCTGTCTCTAGCATTGTCCCACCCACAGCACCATCTGATTGGTTACAAGCAGAGCCACGGCACAGGTAACAGCCAATCAGCAGTGAGAGCTTTGCTCATGCACAGTGTTCACACACACCATGGAGAGGAGAAAGTGTTGCGAGGAAAGGAGCTTCAGAGAGCAGATATATGTTTCAAAGGTAAGTTAAGGAAGCAGACTAGGGATGAGTACGGAATTCGGTACTTTCATAGGCACCGACCGAATTGCATCGCTACTACCGAGTACCAATTCACGTAAAATAAAACGGTACCATGTTTCGGTACCTAAACGCATCCTTGTGACTGTGAGGGAGTGGAAGAGTCGGAGTGGAAGAGTTGGAGTGTAACGCCGTCAGCAGCCGCGGCTTCCGTCAACAAAGCAAGCATGGCTGATAGAAAGCACCCGAAAGTATGGCTTTTCAAAATGCGATGCAGATTACGCTCACTCAGTATTTGTGATGCCAAGTGCGAGGCCAGCGGCAGGAATACTTCTAATCTGAGGAAGCACCTGCTTAAGGGCAAGATTCTTCTCGAGGCTGAAGAGAGCACGATTTTTGACAGCCTCAGATTTACGGCTACAACTCCTGCATTCAGTACCGTTAGCACACCTGCATTCATTAGCGACTCTACCATTATTTATTTTTACTCCATCCTCGGTTGCTCATTTGCTCTCTCTTTATAAGAGATGCTGCTGAACCTGGAAGCTCCCTGCACTTTTTGTTACGATTTTCAAACACAGACGTTGTTGTTGATTGAAGATGTTTAATAAACATATGCTTAAAAGCATAGAAACAAAGTTAAGTGATGGAGTTCTTATTATTCAAAATTTTGACACCAATACTTTCATTTATACTGCAAATGAATATCGGCTCCAAATATCAGTTATCAGCCTCCTTGACTAGTAACAAGCGGTATCGGTCCTGAAAAAAACATATTGGTCGATCTCTAGTTTTTTCCATTGAGACATATCCTTCAAGAGAGAATCAAGATAAATTTAAGAATCAGTTTTTCCCATTCCTATAAGCGACAAAAAAAAAATTGCTCTTGCAGCTGTAGCATAGTGTGTATTAGATAGTATTAGATATGTGTGCAGAGGAGTGTTTTGTCAGTCAATTTGGATGTCACGATGCTTCAGATGTTAGTGGTGCAACGGTACATAAAATTCACAGTTTGTATGTACCTTGGTTTTGGTGTTATGGTTCCATATGTTTTTTCAGTACAGCAGGCAAAAAAAAAATTCTTGTCATTTATTTTCCTAAAATGTTCACAGTGAAATATTGCAATGGATGACAAGTTTCTTTACACTGTGTCATTATGTTCAATATATATTTACTATTTCTGATTTTGCACACAGCCCATCCTTACCTACTCACTCTGCCTTTCCTTACTTTTACTTCCAATAGCCTATGCTATTTATATTGCCTGTGAGCTACCTCATTAAGCAGATCATCTGATTCTAAAACATATCTTAGATATTAGTCACAGTAATGTAACTTCAGAATAAACCACTGAAATATAAAAATAAAAAAATAAGGCAGTCGGTCCAGAGAATGAGAGCAGATATTCATCAGTTCATGAAAAAATTTGTAAATAATCCTTGAGTAAATTTGTTAATACTTTTCTTAAGCCTGTTTACTATTTATCTGCTTCTGTCCCGCTGCTGTGCAATGTCCCAGTGTGGGACGAATAAAGGTATATCTTATCTTAAGATGCTCATTATTATTATTATTATTATTATTATTATTATTATATTAGTATTATATTATATTATGATAACTAACTAGTAGTATATTATTGCTATTACTATTATATGTAGTGGAGTGTAGTCTACATCACATTACACTACTATATTATTATATTATACATGTACATGTATGTTATACTCTTGGATGTTATACATTGTCTATGCTATATCATACTACTATTACATGCTATATTATTAGGGATGAGCCAGATACTTGTTTCAGACGAGTATCCGTTACGGATAAAGCATTTTGGACGAATACGATTATGATACGAGTAAAATCTGTCAATATCTGTGTTCGTGCTGAAGGAAAATCCTCATTGTGTAACTGTAACTGTAACTGTGCACGTCTCTCCCAACATACGCACAGTGCATTTGTCAAGACAGAGCTGAAAACGGCTCGCGTCGCGTCGGTCAGTGCCACCGCTCAGGTCGGATTTTTTTTTTTTTAACCGTCTGTTTGCTCTTAGTTTGGCCGATGATATAAATCAGTTGGAAAACTTTGCTCGTACTGAACGCGGTGCTTTTGAGACACAGTGAACAAGGCTGACATATTATTTCCCTGTTTGCCATCACTGGATGTTTGCATGAATCATGAAGTTCACACAGATCGTTAAAAAATAAACAGTCTCACAGACCACTTACACACATACACACATATAGCTGAACACACAAAGTAGCCTATATTAATATTTTTATTGTATGTGGCTGGATGCAGTATCTGACACTTTCTCTCTGCAGTTCATGAAAATAATATTATAAATATTATTAAGATATACTGTATATAGGCTTTGAATACAGTTTATTAGCAACTTCCGATCAATCCATATCAATTTCAGACTTAAAATAATGTACAGTTTTAAGCCCCGCCCATTTCTGTACTCACTTCCGGTTTAGGCCCCGCCTACCACGAGTACAGATACAGATACAGATAGTGGTGTACTCGCTCATCCCTATATATTATATTATTTTATTACATTGTACTACCATATGCACTCGACCATTACCATCAGCATACCATACCCACTGCTGCTACACTCAGGTACAAACATATTATGGTATGCATATTTTCTGTTGATCTCCTACAAGTGCCGATTTCGATTCAAATTCCTGCTACCTCTACTGCCTAATTTATTGTGTCCATTTTGAGATTTTTAGATTTTATGTATTTTTATTTTCTATTTTCTATTCTATTTTATACTTTGTATTCTACATTTAAACAGTGCAATATATGAGAATGCGATGGAGATGCCAATTTCCCGGAGGTAACCTCCCAAAGGGATTAATAAAGTACTCTGTCTGTCTGTCTGTCTGTCTGTCTGTCTTCCTTCAGTATATCAGGTGAAGCTAGAAGCTGTTGTAATGATTAGAATAAACACCACTGGCTTGCTGATACTCCTTAAAATATATATTCTTCAGTTTTGATAAAGTGCTCTTACTGGCTTTTTACTCCTGACACTTTTATTGCACTTTCAGTAACAACATTTTACTCTCCAAAACAGAAGATCTTTGCACATTTGCTACTTGGTGGGTGTTAATTTTGGACCCTGGTGGTGGTAGTGTGTGTGTGTGTAGCAGGGTGAAACATTGTCAGCAAGAAATTAGAAGAAGAAAAGAAATAACAAATGTCAGCAATGCACCATTGTATGACTCTGTTCTATTGATAATTCCTGAACAGGTTGTGCTTGTTTACACAGAGCAGCACAATAAATTGACAACATCCACATGTAAAAACACTTAGATGGGTAAATGTACTTTGTTTGCCCTAAAATGGGAAATTCTTGTGAGACCATGAGAAATCACCATTGCTGACTATATTTCAAGTTGTCAAGGCGGGGTATTGGGTAAAGTTTCATCTAGCAATAATCACACCTTGGATAAACCTCAAAGGCTATGACCCTGCGACTGCACAAGAAGGCCTTTGACCAGATGCTTAAATCTTGCGTTCTCTAGACTGAGTTCGGTCACATATTCGCGGTGGTAGTCATGCTATAGCATTAGCTACTGCTTTGGGCTGAACCTGGCTTCACTCGAGGCTCAATTCCTGGCTAGGGGCAAGGCCTTTCTGTGTGGAGTGTGCATGTTCTCCCTGTGCTTGTGTGGGTTTCCTCTGGGTGTGCCAGTTTCTCACCCACCATCAAAAATATAGCATTAGGTTTAATCAGTGTCTTGACCAAGGCTGTAGCTGTGGCAGCTCACTGATTGTATGTGACAATCAAACCTGATTTGATTGGAAATAAAATATTTCTGGGTTGCTCGTCAGACAAAACATTTTACAGACCACTATCAGATAAAATTAACCTGCATATAATTAATGATGAAAATGACGAAGGCCATTATCAAAAAAACGTTTTGTGTGTTCAAACAAATGATGTGTTTGAGACAGTAAAAGCTTATCTTCTCCATTGATAAATTAATCACTCAAATAATATCATGAAATAGAGAAAATGTCCATCAAAATGACGTCTTCAAATTACTGATGTATCTCAAAGATTCCTCTGAACAACACCTAAATAAGAATATTAGAAAGCACTGGTAATGGTAAAAGAACCTGGGAGCATAGTATCAGAATCTGTGCAGGAACACGTTCCTGTTTCAGTGTCAACTGCACGATAATGTCTGGAACAAGCTGGAATAAACAGACTTACCGCTTTAAAAAAGCTACTCTAAAAACCTCAAAATAGAAATAGAAGGTGGGGGGTGGTTTCAACATTGTTGTCCCCCATCATGCAACACTGTGGGGACATCGGCAGAGTGAGGGACAAGTAAAGGTTTATCCCATCTTACTTCATGCGAGCTGAACCCAGTGTGTGTTGTTTTGGGTTTTATTTACATTGGAAGTTTCTACTGAGGTTTCTGAGTGAAGCTTTGAATGTCTGTTCATATTTGATAACATCATCATCCTATAACAGGAGCTGCCCTTTGTTGAGATCATCAGAAATCTTTATATGTGTCAGAACTGTCTTCAACAGCTGTCGTTGAAAGTGATGACGCCTTGATGGAGCCCAAAGCAAACACAGATATATAATGTCATTTTCTATACGTATGTAGTATATTATCTAAATAAGATGAGTTACACCTTTCTTTGACCCACAGTGGGGAAATGTACATGTAAATGTAATGTATGGTGCTGTGTGTGCTCAGCAGGCAAGACAACAGTTTTTTGACCATACAGATTGAAGCAGAACATTTCATTTGATAAAAGCATGAAGTAAATTTTGGTCATTCTTGGGTAAATTGTGACTTTTGGACAAAGCTTTGGAGTGACTGAAAATTTTGGAGATGAGCTGGATACAAATGACAAACAGGGTTGATAATTAGCTTGTTTCACCTGTCCAAAGGTAAAATAAACGCAGATGATCGTGTTTATATTTGACATTGACACTTTTACTTCAGTGAACTTTTACCTTTTGGAAACGTCCATCAGCACGCCGGAGAAAAGCTTCTCACCCAGCCGGAAGGACACCACCAGCGCGTCATCGATCACGTGGTCCAGTGAGACCCGGACCTCGGACCCAGGACTCAGATCCTGCACAGAGGCGAGCACCGGAGCACCGAGACCCAGCTCGGATCCGGGCTCCGGCCGGGAAGAGTCTTCCTCTGCGGGTTTTTCCTGCTTCAACGTGTCTGTTATCAGCCGCCTCTTCGGCGACCGGCAGGGCGGGGAGGAGTCCCGCAGGCCGCGGCCCGGCAGCTCCTCGTAACCGGTGTCCGGAACCGGAACCGATAGCCGCTCCGCGGTACCGTCCAACACGGCGTCCTCCGCGGGGCCGGGCCTCAGCTCCGATTGAACCAGTGCCGTGTAACCTCGGTCTCGACTCGCGGTTTCGGCCCGGTCCGTCGTCACGTTGGTGGTCGGTTCCGCCGGTTCCGCCAGAGACAGTCCGGCCTCGGTGACGGGCGGGGGAGCCGGGAACGAGTGCAAGAAGACGGCGGAGGGCTGCGGGTCGGCCAGGATGCTGCGGTACACCGCCTGCACCGACACGTTCCCGCCGCCCTCTGGATCCGCAGGCATCCCGGGAGAAAAGCGGTCCAGGCTGACCCGGTCCCCCGGGAAGTTGTTGACCAGTTCATCATTATCAGGCAGCGCTTTTCCCGCCGCGGGCTCCAGCTCCGGCCTGACATGGCGCCGCTCCTCCCCGTCCCCACCATCCTCCACCCGGGGCACGACCGACTCCACCGCCGGGCCGTACTCCCGCGGCTCGTCGTTCTCCAGCAGGGCTTCCGGGAGTCCCGGACCAACCGGGCCCGGTTCTGCTGGGCCCTCGTCGTCCGTAGCCGCGGTTATTGTTGTTGTCGGAACCGCCGCAGCTCCTGGCTCTGCAGCCACGGCCGCCATTTTCTTCCGCTGTGCTGCCGAGCGGCGCCTCGCCCCGCCCCCCACAACACTGCCAGCTGCGCAGGCGCACTGCCATTGGTTCGAGTTCTTGTGACTCAAACTAAACGGGGCAGCGCGTCCTCTCTGATTGGCTGATTCTGTTAGTGTCTGTGAGGCCGTCGCCAGGGGGCGTTTATCTGTACAGGACACAAAAACACAAGGAGCAAAAGATCAATTATCAGCTGGTCAGTCAACAGCTGATCAGTCAATATCTCACACAACAAACTTTCTTACCTGAGTTCACAACAGCTTTAATTCAGTGAGATAAAACAAACAGATCAGTTATTATCTTAAAGAATTTAAACACTCAACATATATGGACCCACTGCTGCTGTGATGTTTAACTCCAAACATTAAAGTATAATTTTGGTGATATTCTCTATTTTTCTATTAATTAATGAACAAAGATGATCAGAAAATCAAAAACAGAAGCCTGACATATAATAATCAATACATTGGAAGTAATTCAATTCAATTCAACTTTCAATTTTATTTGTATAGCGCCATATCACAACAAAAGTTATCTCAAGGCACTTTACATACAGAGCAGGTCAAGAGACCTGACAACATATAGAGACCCAACAGTTCCCGTCATGAGCAAGCATTTGATGCGACAGTGGCGAGGAAAAACTTCGGACAGAACCAGGCTCAGTGATGGGCAGCCATCTGCCATGACTGGTTGGGTTGAGACAGAGAGAGAGAGAGAGGATTCCATCGGTTCTTAAAGTTTTGATGACCAGTTTAGGAAGCCAGCATATGATGGAGGGCCACACATGCATACATGAAGCAAAATCCTAATCCAAGAATTTATATAGATAGTCAGATTGATGAAAGGAGAAATAAAGTTGTGAAGACTGACTGTTGAGCCTCATTGAAAGTTTTCCAGCTCACCTTTGAACTCTTTACCAGTGAACTTCTGATCAGTCTCATAATTGTGTGTTACATTAAATTTAGCCATGAATTCACCTGTTTCAGATCAGATGTATCTGATCTGTTATTTTCTTCTATCTCCTACAGTGTTCAGGTCTCTGATTCCTTCCATCCCACTTCCACATTAAACTGCAGATGCCTGATGAAATCTTAATTGGCATGGCCTTTATTAGTGAATAATGCATGGATATAGATGGATTCATACCTATAGAAAACAGTGCACAAAATTCATGGCTCATTCTATTTTTTTTCTATTGGAGATCCACAGGGATTGATCCTTGGACCAGTTCTATTTAGTTCATACATTAATGTTTCCCCTTGGTTTCTCCAGCATTCTTATGTAATAAATGCATTTCTTACGCTTATCTTACTGAGCTACAAGCTGCTCCCAGCAGGTGTGACAATGCTAGAACCATCATACAGAGTAGATAAGAATATGTGAAAAACCAAGGAGCTACCATCATTGTACCGTCATTTAAAAGTAACATGTCTGTGAAGGGTCTCGGTCATCCAGGTAATGGTATTCAAGTAAGAGTTGAATCAAAGTCTACTGGACTTGGCTCATAGGTTCTTGAGGATGTTTCATTTCCCACCCAAGAAGCTTCTTCAGTTCTGCCGAGACTTGAATTCAAAAGTGACATTTATTCACCTTTGACAGTTTTTTTGTTTTTCAAATTCTACAATTGTACAATTCCATTTAGCAGAAGCCTTTATCCAAAGCATGCATGTGCATCATTTTGCAAGGACAGCAGGGAGACCAGGCCATCAGCCAGAGGTGAGCAATGGGCTAAATTTAGAAAAATTACTTTCGAACAATCAACTATTTCAGTCAGAGCAGCAGATAAATGGAACTCAATTCCGATCCACATCACAGAATGTACAAGCTTCAAAATGATCAAAGCAGCACTTCAGACAAACCAACCATGTGATCACTGATCTAAACCTTCATATGGAACCAACTATTTTCCAATATGGAGACAATGCCATCTGTATAATGTATGATGTTGTTTTATACTGTATGTGACGTACCATTGTGAAGCTAATTGTTTGGCTAATTGTAGTTTTTTATTTTTTTCTATTGCACTGTATTGTTTTTTTTAACATCTTTCTCCCCAGCGGCTACAGATGTAAATAGCTACATACTGTAGCTACCTCTGGATCAGTGGTTGTGTTGTTCATGGTCCCTGTTAAATAAACTAATGATCTAATACCTTGAAATATTTCATTTCACCTGCTGAACTAAACGAAATAATACTGTGTTTAATCAAATGAACTGAAGTAAAGGATCTGAGTACTATCCTGTGATTGTTGGACTCACCTGTCTTTAAACAAACCTTGTCATGTGAGTGAAGTTTGCCTGGTTCAGTTATGACAGACACCCATATGATGTATTTCATATTTATCTTTGTGACTGAAAATTGCTTACATTGTGAAAGAAAGATAACAACCATCATCTGATATTAATCAAACTTTTATTAGTGTGTTACAGTGAGTTATTGATCATAAATTTATCAGTATTAGTGGGGGAAACAAACTGTTTAAAATGTGTGTCAGACATTTTAACACGCCACTGCTGTGGATTCATTTACATCTAATCAATAAACTTATAATCAAACATCTGACTTCATTGATTTAAACTAATTCAAAATATACTGAAATGTTTTAAATGGCATCATTGTCCCAGTAAAATGAAAATTCTGGAACATAGAAAAGCTTTTATACCGAAACATTAATTTATTCATTAATGACTTCAGTCGTCGGATTGATCGAGGTTCAATCCAGCTGTCACCGGCTATGACTGGTGTCATCTGATTGGTCAGAGGGCATTGAGTCCAGTCCCTTCGGCATCCTTCAGCTCTTTTAAAGCCACGCCCTCTGTTGAGGCCACAAACACAGAAGTCCCGCCCTCTTGTAATGGCATGCCCTCTTGTTGTTGGGGGGCGGGCTTTCTCCCAGACCTTCACACAGACAGTTTCAGTTGGATATTTATTTATTTATCTATCAGTTATTGATCAGGTATTGATAACCAAGAAGAGTAATGTAACTAGCTCAACAGCTTGTTAGCATTAGCAAAATTAAACTACTAATGAAGCTAACTTCCAGCTAGCTTGCTGTTAGCTCACCATTTCTCCTCCACATCCTCGATGGTGTCAGGCAGCGGCATGTTAAGTGTCTCAGGCAGGAAGCAGGCAAAGCAGCCAGCTAACACCGCTGCCCCCCCATAAACCACACTGGGCAGAGCAGGGAGTACCTGGGAAATGTAGTCCATCAATACTGTTAACATTAGTTAGCAGGTTTGATGTTTCCCATACCAAGCCCGAATCAATGGGGAAGCATCAGGAACAGCAGCAGCATTAAACGACCAAAAAAAAAAACCCCAAATCTAATATGCGCATCATAAACATCAGATTTCCATGCAGGTTTAGACAGGGTCTGATTAACCACCAGAGAGATGGAAACAGATGAGCTGTGGGGGCGAGCCCAAGGCGGGAGCAGCCAATTAAAGATTTTTTATTTTGCTAAAGTGTCAAGTAAAGTTTTCTGTGTTTAAACACTCTTAGTGTCACAGGATGATTTTTCTTTAGACTGAGAATGAGAGAGAATCAGATATATTAAATATGTATTAAAGTGATAAAAGAAGCTGCTGCTCTGGACCTCAACCCCATATACATGTATCCACTAAAGCCTGTACCAGCACTCAAGCTAAACGGACATGATAGCTTACATAAACAAAGTGTATCAAAAGGCTACTCAGTAAGTCAATATTGTGTTTTGTTAACAAGGTTTGGATCAGTGATGTCACCTCATCCAGGATGAGGACGGCAGGGGCCGCCATGCTGCCAATTCTCGCCATGGTGGAGACGAGGCCCATTCCTGTCTGCCTGAAAACACAACACACACACATGCACATCAGGAGATCAATACACTCACAGATTGTAAATTGATTGATTTTTGGATTAATATCAGGTTGTTACTACAGACACAGAGTCAAATGTTTTTCACAGCAATAGTTTGAATTCGCTGTATTTCCATCTTAAAGAAAAACAAAACTGGCCCACGTTCATCAAAATTACAGAGATTACAGATCAGTGATTATTATTAAATTATTAGAGCAATTAATAATAATTAATAATATTTAATAACAAATAATCTCATATCAAAATAGTTTTAAAACAATCAATCTCTGTACAATCTCCAAACAGATTTTAAATTCTCACTTGTCATCTCTGCTGGAGTGGATTTCTCACACACTGCTACTAGAAAGATTTTTCAACATGAGTTCATTGTGCAACAAACTGGATAAGCTTCAGCTCCTGGTGCTGAAAAACAAAGGTTTTCTTTATCTCCAGTTTTATGTTGAGAGAGACGTGGCTGTGGCTCTCGCTGACTCTGACTCTGACTCTGACTCTGAGCTGCAGCTGGCAGGCTTGACTCTTCGGAGCAGAACCAGACACAGAACTTTCTTGAAGATGGAGGCAGTTTTCATGCCGACAGTGCCTGAAGTCATGAGCTCTGTTCTCCTGACCTGGAATCAGTTTTTACCAACTGTAAGCCTTTCTACACCTTAGTTACTGTCCTCAGTGACTTCAGTGACCTCAGTAACAAAGGTCATCTCAGCCGTTTACTCCCCAAATACAAGGTTACTAAATGTCCGGATCACGTTTACACTACTGCTACAACAGAGTCCGTCACGCTGTCCCCCTGCTGCCGTCCAATGAGTTCTAGATAAAACACTTCACAATTCATCCTGCTGCTTTTGTCAGCAGTCACATCATCAATAAATATAAGAGAACCAGGTCCACTGGCAGCCATACATGCCCACGCCATTTCACTACCACCACCATGCTTCACTGATGAGGTGGTGCTTCGGAGCTTTTTCCATCCTCTTCTCTTCCCATCGTTCTGGTTGATCTTTGCCTCGTCCATCCATAGGGTTCCAGAACTGCACAGGCTCTTTTAGAACCTGGAATCTGGCCGTCCTGTTTTTGAGGCTCACCACTGGTTTACACCTCGTGGCGAAGCCTCCGTGTTCTCTCTGGTGAAGTCTTGGTGTTCCTGAGCTTTCCAAGTGTTGTCAAAGGGTTTTTCTTGAGCAGGGAAAGGATTCTGCCATCCAACACTTTTCTGTGGTCTTCAGGGTCCTCTGGCGTTGCTGAGCTCACCAGTGCCTTCTTTCTTTCTAAGAATGTACCAAACAGTGGATTTGGCCTCAACTGATGTTTTTGCTCTCTCTGATGGGTTTGTTTTGATGCTTCAGCCTCATGATGGCTCGCTGCCCTGATAGAGACAGCTCTTTGGACTTCATATGGAGAGTTGACTTCAACAGAATCCAAACACAAATACCACACGTGAAATGAACTCTGGGCCTTTTATCTGCTCCTTGTTAATGAAATGATGGAATAACACACATCTGGCCGTGGAGCAGCTGAACAGCCAACTGTCCAATTATGTTTGGTCCATTAAATAGGTGGTAATTCCTATATCATTCACCTGAGATGAATGTAAATACCCTCAAATCAAAGCTGAAAGTCTGTACTTAAAGCACATCTTGCTTGTTTTGCTTAAAATCCATTGCCAAAATACTGAAAAATGATGAAAATGATGTCATTGTCCAAGTATTTATGGATCTGACTGTAAGTATTGTAAATTTTTGTCTTGGTATTAAAAATGAATAGATGTGTTGCTTTTGGCCTGAAACTGAAGAACTAAAGATGTTTTTATGTAATTGAAATCTTCCACGAAAACAGGATGATGCACCTATTCAACAACTCAACAGTCTCACCTGACGACAGTGGGATAGAGTTCTCCGGTGTACAGGTAGACAACGGTGAAGGAGGCTGAGGTGAAACCTTTACCAAGACACGCCAACGTGGTCCTGGTGGTCTGCATGTCTGTGTGTGTGGGGAGGGGGGGGGGGTAATATTAGGATCTTATTGTAATATCACCACTATAAAATTGGCATGAATGTGTACTGGTGAGGAGCAGAGAGGATGTTTAGTCTGTCTTCACTTTGGTCGGAGGGTTCAGCTGGATTTAGGGTTAAGAGAATTTGGTTCAGTACTGAAGATGTAAATCATGGTTTGCTTTTAATGTGGTATAAATAAAAGTAAATCTTATCTGATCTTATTTGTTCAGCTCCTGATGTACAAAGACCACAACTCGTGCAAGAATAAACACAAATGATTAATCTGTGTGTTTATTTATCCCAAAAACCAAGCCAGTATAGTTGTACATTAAAGTAGCAAGCGACGGCAGGCACAACTGGGTCTGATGGAGTTTGTGTTCAGTTCAGCCTCTGACTGAAGTCAGCGTTCACCAGAGACTCTGAGTCTCTCTGTTTCCCTCCAGTCTCTCTTCGTCGTTCCCTCTCCTCTCTGCACATTTATGACATAAAGTACATTTCCCCCTCAGTTGGCGGTCAACATGAACAAAGAGACTAATTATGGGAAATACATGAATACAATCTGTTTGTGTCTTTGCATTGACTTTAGATCGTAAAAGTGGCGAATGAAAAATTCATGTTTGGTTTGAACAGACGATTAAAGTGTTTAGTGTGTGTCAGTGTTTATTACCTGTGCGTGTCTGTGTGTTAGTGTGTTGGTTTTTCTTACCTGCAGGGACAAAGATGTTAGCGAAGATGATGAGGGCTGACAGGAAGAGACAGGCTGCCTGAGAGAACCTCCTCCCCAGGTAACTGAGCGCACACAGAGCCAACAGTTTGGCTGGAAAATCGACGGCTCCGAAGATGATCTGAATCAGGTAGATACTCACCTGGAACAGCCAACAGCCAATAGGAGAAGAGTCAGGTCAGTCAGTTGGCAGGTGACTATTTTTCCATGCTGATAATTTCATGTAACATTACCACATTCAAGAATCAGAATGGTTGTAATCTTTCCCTTCTCCACCTTTGATCTCACATGATCTGGACCTCAGCAGCTGTTAGTTCACATGTAGCATTTGTGATGATCAGATGACTCACCCCGAACTTCTGTAGGTCCATCGCTAAACCATAGTACGCAAAACTGGTGGAGAACCTGCAGAGGAAGATACACTGTTGATGGACAGGTGTATTTATGCTCTGTGTCCCTGTGCCAAGTGGAAAATGGAGCAAAGACTGTGATCTATTGGGGCTTGGATTAAACCTCATTTGTTGTTGGTAAACAAACAAACAAACAAACAAACAAACAAACAAATAAATAAATGGAAATGTTGAATTAACGCATGCAGAGTAGAGATGAAGCAGGTGTATTTTCTGACCAGACAGCAATCAGACAGATGGAGATACGTCTCATCCCTCTGGTCCTCAGAAGGTCGTACGCTGTGTATGATGATCGACTCGACTCAATCTCCTTATTCATGTGAGAGTGTAGAACCTGCAGGTCACAGGGGACTGACCTCAGCTTCTGATTGGATATCATACATCTTAATATATGCAACAGACAGACAGGTAGTCAAACACACAGGCAGGTTACCTCGAGTGTTAACTTGTCGACTATCTCTGATTTCCCATTGATTCGAGCGACTCTGTGAAGACTCTTTAACGCCTCATCAGACCGATTGTTCAGAACCAGCCAACGAGCCGACTCTGCGTACCACCTGATCAACCAGAGCAGAAAGTTCAGAAACCCCTGACCAATGACAGAGCACAATGGTGAGAACCGCCTGGCCAATCAGAGAGCAATGAGATTAGGATCAACCAAAAAGTCAGAGAGCAGAAAAGAACTGCACGACCTGACCAATCGGAGAGCAGACTGATTAGAGACTTTTATTTTGAAGGTCTGTACTGACCAGCTGTAGGCAAAGAACACGAACAGGGGGGCGCAGACGGCCAACTGCAGCTTCCTCCAGTCTCTCAGCCAATAGGCAAGCCCTGCCAAGATCATCTGACCAAATGTGAAGAAAAAGGAGGTGAGCGTGCCCACTAATGTCCTCTCCTTGGTCGGGATCCACTCCACTTCTGGAGACAGACAGAGGCAAAGAGACAGAACGGCCGTGTCACTATTTTTTGTTTTACACAAAGAATTAATAAAACAACAGATACATAAAAGACTGAACCTGCAGTTCATGTCAGACAGACAACAAGACAGACACATATGCAGGTAGACAGGTACTCAGTGAGACTCCATTGAGGATGATTCCGGACACTGCCATCCCACTCAGAAACCGAAAGATGCAGTAGGTCGAGTACGAAGGAGAAAGGGCAGAGCTACATCCGAGCACACCCAATTGCAGGTACGACCAAATAAGGACAGACCGCCTCCCAAACCTGAGGGACAGAAGGACAGAAAGAAAGATTGTGATTGGTTTGATTTTAGGGTGGCACCTACAACAGACGCACCGATATGACGAACAGACACAATGTTAATTCAAACTTCGACACATTCATAAAACACATCACTCCAAGGAGCCACGGCTCTAATGCTCATGGATGTGTTCAGGTTGAGCAGGTCACCTGTCTGACAGGCCGCCGTAGATGATAGCTCCTGTTAAAACTCCGCCCATATAGATGGTCTGAATCATCTGTTTCAGAGGACGCAGAGAACACACCAGCTCCCACTGAGAGAGACACACAGTTCACAGAGAGAGAGAGAGAGAGAGACAGTGTGATGAATATCAGTCTGATCAGTTTCCTGAAGGATTCCTAGAACCACTGCTCCGTTCTACAGGACGTGGAGGAAGTGTAGCAGTCAGAAACCGTTTTTGAAATGAAATGCATGCACTATATTTCAATCATTCACAGTCCATTTGAATACTTGTACTTTCACAATTGTGTATTTAATACACTACTTGGCCGCTGCATCAAACTGTGTCCCCGAAAAAATAGTCTGTCAGGTGAGGAAAGACAACTTGTAGAAAGGTAGTCGTTCATGGCAGCGAGTCGCAGGATGATGCTGCTGTTTCACCGCTCAGGCACGAATAAAGGTTTATCTTATCTTATCTGCAGTTTCATGTGGAAATGGGATGAAAGCACAGAAAAAATGCTACATGGTTGAGGAGAAAAGGAGGTTTCTGGAAAAGCTTTGCTTCTGTTGGACCTTGGGGGACAGATATTGACCTGCCTCATAGGCAAACAGGTGAATTCAGTGCTTCAAGAATTTAACATTAAACACCATCATGAGACCGATCGCAAATCTTAAAACAAGTTCATGGGCTTTCTACAACGTCCTGAAGGGTCACTGCAGCCTCATCAACCTCAGTGTTGATGAAAATCAGTTAGCAGGTATCCTTTCATTACCTCAGCGACGGTCGTGGCAAGAAACTCGGAGCGGTCGAATGTCCATCCGTCCAAACATCCTTCCGTCTGTAAATGGCTAACATTCACTGAGCTGTTAGCAGTTAACAGCTGCCACTGAGGCTCCACATACCTGGAAAAAAATGGAACAGGAAGTGATGTCCCCCATTCATCAATACAATGCAACACGGAGAGAAAACAAACAAGCAACTTTTACCTCTTGCAGCGGTCCAGTCTATTTCCTGAAGAGTCCGGAGGGATGAAAGCTTTCAGCAGCTGTTTCTCATCCACCTGAAACAAGCAGCCAGAGTCATCCAACCAAACCAATCAGATTCACCTACCACAGCAACGAGCTGCATCACTAGTTCATCTGATCAGTCAAGTTACCTGGTGGTGCGACAGGTTATAGAGGAGGCTGTGATTGGCTGACAGTCTGCAGTGGTGGGCGGGGATTCCTGAGACAAAGTTGTTCAGCAGGTTCTGACTCGCCATCAACAAACCAGGTAAACTGATCAGAATCACATGGAGCCACTGGTACCTGCCAAACCCACCCACCTCATCACAGCAAGCAGGCAGGACAGGAAACACGTTACACACCGACATCACATACCTGAATCACACCTGAGACCTGTACTACAAAGCTTAACCTACTAGAGTCAGGGAGAGAGTGAATTCATTAGCTCAGAGTTCGTGTGTCTCTTTGTCTTACAGACTCTTCTTTTATTTGTTATATGATCCAGATGTCAGGACACGTGAAACAGTCTCAATCTAAATAATGTGAATATGAACTGAGGATAATCCAGCTGCAGACCCACCTGGCTCCACCTGCTGCAGCCTCCACCTGGATGAATGTGCAGCTGCTGTTAACAACAGCTTCATTCTAACAGTCGTCTCAGCTGCATCAGGAGGAAACACACAGATGTTCTCTCCAGCTGTGTGTTAATGGTCCTGATCACTGACCCTGAGGACAGATGTGCAGCCACTGACACACTGTGTGTCCAACAGTGAGGCTTGACTCCGCCCACTGGCTGCAGAGACGTCTGGACCCAGAACCAGTAGAGACACTGAGATCCAGATCTTCCATAGAGACCGTCATCGGGGTGAACTCCGGTCTCTGAACACCGTCGCCCTGCGGACTGAGACGCTCAGAATCCGCCGATATCGACTGGCTCTTCAAATGTCAATTGACCAATTGTAGCGGAGGGGCGGGGCTTACACAGACTAACCTCCAGTTAACCACGAACACAAACTCTGAGCAGTTTAGAGACGCAGCGTAAATCACCATGACAACACAACTCGAGTCAAACCTATCACCTTCGTAGTACAGGTTAATCAGGAAGTTTCCCTGAACTGACCCCGATACGCCGGTTAGCTCGCTTCATAGTACAGGCCTCAGGTCTACCTGGACAGGTGTGTTCAGCTGTACTAAGTTAACAGTAATCAGGTTATAGTAGCAGTTCACTCACCTCCTCCAGCAGCTCAGAGAAGCCCATCTCTTCAGTCTGATCACTTCAACTTTATGTCCGTCTGATATTTTTGGTGCTAAATTTAAATGTTACAAAACTTTTCCTAAAACTAATTTTTCATGTTTTTAGCTCCTCCTCCTCTAACAACAATAACAGCACCAACAGATGTCTTGTGTTTTCAGGACTTGAGGTTTGGATCCAGCAGAATGAACCTGTAAAACAAGACAAATGTATAAAAACTATTTTTTTTAAAATGTATGTGAACACACTTTCAAACCTCCACCAAACTGTCGACACATCCAGTAAAACTATTCCAAACCTTCTCCCAGGTATCAGCTTCTGGTCTATCAGTCCTCCCTCAGACACTGTAGTGTATCTGTAGTATCCTTATGCTAATTGTCCATAACTAGACAGAGTGCTGCCGCAGTGGTTTACAGGGAACTCTGACAAGGTGAAATATTTGTATGGCATCTGGTGAGAGTTCTTAAAGGATTACTGAGCCACAGCTGAATGAAAACAGAATGAAAAGAGGATTTTCTCTGGAAATGAGTGAGAAGGTACTTACGGTCTGCAGGCTGATGGACGACTGAAGGGCTGAGCAGGGGTGGGGAGACGGGCGGACGGGTGGAGAGAGAGTGGAGCAGCAGATCATAGACCCAGCATTAATGAGTGACTTTAGAAGAAAAGTCAGCTCCAGCTCTCTTCTTGTCTGTTTAGCTGTTGAATGACACTGGTAACATAACGATACCCCCGCTCTGTTTTTCTTGGCTGAACAATCATTAGTTTGTCAGTTAATGGCTGAGCGTCTTCTCAGCCTCTGTCTCTCTCTCCGAGGAAAACCTTCAGGCTGATTTGGAAGATCAGTCCATCAGTGTTTTGACTGATGTGAACAGACGCACTCCTGTTTTTCATTTGATTTCATGTCATATTAATGTTGTTCAAACAAACATGTGAGAAGTTTATCATGAATCGTTTTAAATCTGTGTCAGTTTCAGTCAAACACATGTAACTGGAATGAACCTGAGCGAGTGAAGCTCCGGACTGTCTCAGGACTTCCTGCCATGATTTCACTATAAAAGCTTGACACAGTTCACCAGAAAGCAGCAGCAGGAAGTGTCGACGTTGAAGTGTTCAGAACTTTCACAGACTCTCCTAAACCCCCTCGAGACCCTTCCAGACCTCCTCCTGCAGAGTTTGTGACTTGTTAAAAACTTGGCCTCTCAGTTTGTTATCATGTTCTCGCTTCTCGCTGAGTCTCTGAAGTTTTGCTCTTCTGGAATTCATCTGACTGAGTTTCAATCAACAAACGTCTCAGCAGGTTTCAGGACAGTGCGACAAGGACACAAGAGAGAGAGAGACTGCAGGGACACATGTCAAACACATGAGACACACTGGAAAACACACTGTGCTCCCAGCACTGAGAAACCTGTCCAAACAGATTGTGTATGTCAAAATGAAAATGAAGATATTTATTAGTCCCACAACAGGGACATGTACAAATTGTGTTGATGCATAAAATTAATAATATACCTAAAAAACAATAATGAATAACGATAAAACTCATCAACACGTTTGTAAAACAGATGAACACCTGTATGAAATATCAACCGTAACATACGACGGTGTGAGCAGGGAGCGGCTTCAGCATGTGCAGTCCTGCAGCACATCTTCCACCTGAGCCTCCGACTCAACACGGTCCCAGTGCCAAGAAGGGTTCACATTAAATTCAGTGATTCCAGATGTGCGGCCTGAGCAGGCGACTGTAGAGAGAGTGAGACTCTCCCGCCTCAGGTCCCTGGTCACACGATCTCTGGGTTAGAAAAAAAAACTAAAACTTTTCTCTATTACATTTTGACTTTGGTGCAGCTGCTTTAATAACTCTGGCTGCACACCAGAACACACACACACACACACACACACACACACAAGGACAACTGTCCTTCCAGTGACAGAAATCTAATATGGGGTCAAAGGGGACTGAGCCTCAAGTGGTTATTGGAGGAACTGCAGTTTTTGGCACTTGAACCTTGGCTTCATTTTTCAGATGTTTCACAGAGATTTTCATCCTCTCGCTGCTCCACGCAGTCGTCCCCAGGTCATATATACATCAGTTGGTGTGTGTGTGACCCGTGAGCAGCAGGTCAGGTGACTCCCATCAGTGTGTCAGTAGGTGATTTATTTAACTGCTCCAGGTGACACATTGACAGGCCCTCAGAGGTCGAAGCTCACCGCGTCCACCTGTCTCACCTGTCTCACCTGTCTCACCGCGTCCACCTGTCTCACCTGTCTCTTGTCTCCACTGGGCAGCGGACGTCTCCTGCACCACACTCTGTGCTTTGTTTGCAGGTTACATTTTAAAGGACATTAGTTTTATATCAGAGATGTCATCACAGTGCGCAGCTTGCTTCACCTCACTGACCTTTATACTTCATTTCATTTTATATTGTTTGTTTCCCAGTCTGCTGTCGGATCCATTTCATGGAGGGAGTCAAACACTGAGACAACACCATGTTTGTGTGTCAAACATCATGTTGAGTCATGATGAACAGAAAAACATTGAGTTTCAATGTTGAACATTAACAGGACAAGTTAAAGCCTACAATCATTGTCAGCTGCAATTAGCTTCGTTCAGATGTTCAGACCGTGACCTGTTGAGTCTCTGCAGACTCATCACTGATTGGCTGTCAGTGTGTGACGTCATTTAAACTCAGACTAAATGTTTAGACTTCAGAATGAAATATAACATTTCACTGATCAAGTCATCAGCGACACATGAAATACAACCCCAGCTCCCAAACAGCTGGAAGGAGCTGGTCAGAGTGTTGAAAGAAAGGTGATGCAACACCAACACAAACGTGTCTAAAACGAGCATTTATTTTACACAGAACCATAAAATTCATCAGTTTCTACATCTGATACGTCTTTGCAGTATTTTCAATCAAATATAGGATTGAATTTATTTGCAAACCATCAAATTCTGTTTTTCCCCAACATTTTAGTGTCCCAGCTTTTTTCATGCTTCATTAATCCTTTGACATTTTTCATCCGTTTGTTTTGAAATAAAGTGCTTAAAATTCCACTGATGTTTTTAAACCAAATTTAGTTTCCACAAAAACTAGTTTAAAGCTCATGTTTGATAATATTACTGTATACCACATATTGTAGAAAATTACACAGAGCAGACGAGATGAAGTGAAACACAAAAACTTAACTCAAAGAATAAAATTCATTTCTTTCCTGTTTTCAGACTGTTGTCAACAGTTTGTCATTTCCTGTCACGCACTGATAAAACACAGCAGTGTGTTCTTACCGTACACAATTACAACATACATTGTAGATGAGTGCTTAACTTCTTCACCAAATGAAATTTGTTGTGACAGGAAAACCTAAACCCAAGAATATAACTGTACTGACAAAATACTCAATATCAGTACACACAATACTGCATGCTTACACCACGTGTACTACTGTTATTTTTGAAACTAATTTTTTTAAAATAAAGATTGGTATGACAACATCTAAGTAGGAACAAAAACTAAATCAGTCCCAAAAAATGATGTGATGTCTAATCAGGTGTAAATGAAGCCTTTGAAACATCATCAGTCCAAGATTCTTTATTCAAACACATTTACAGAGAAAATGATCTGACTGTCAGTGAAGGCATCGTCAGGCAAACAAGGACTGAGACTTTCCCTCTGAGGAGACAATGATTCAGACTGAAGCATAAATATCAAAATCATTCACGTAAATACACTGTTTGTGCGCGCACACACGCGCACACACACACACGCGCACACACACACACACGCACACACACACACACGCACACACACACACACACACACACACACACACACACACACACACACACACACACACACACACACACACACTCAGTACTTATCTACAAAATATAAAAGAATGGAAACATATACATAAAAATTCAGCTAAAAACGTCCAAGTCAAAAATTAAAAATCAAACAAGGGCAACATTTACAAAGTGTAACTGGGTCATCCAATCAGAGTCCACTGCTCGCATCACGAGCTGTGATTGGTGAACGCTCTACAGCGTGGTGAGAAACTCTCGGACCTGCAGGGGAAAACACTCTAGATCAGAATGAAACTCATCAGAACTACAGTGAGAAACAAAGTAGAGGAAAACAGCAGTAAGTGAAATAAAATGGAACCTTGTCGATGATGACTTCCTGTTTGATACGATCATTCTTGAAGTCGTCGTTGACGTCCAGAATGAGAACAGGAAGATCATTCAGGTACGCAAAGTCCAATCTAAACATACGCACAAAAGTCAATGTCACTGCAACGACAGTTTGCTTTAACTTCATCCATCAATAGTCTGTTTAAATTTCAGCCATAGAAAAAGCTTCAGTTTTCTCTCAGACTGAATGAACAACCTGTCTTTAAATCCATCACATATAGAAAAATTTGTTTTAAATCACAAATGCATTTTCAGGAATTTCTGTTTTAAGTTTTATTATAATCAACAGAAATATTAATAATTATCTCTCTGAGCGAAATATTCACATTTTGCTAAATTACACTTTAATTGATTCGTACAACTGCAAATCAACGACAGAGCAGCAGGTTTTTACAACATTCAGCTCTGTTCTCATATAAAACTAGAAAAACACTGATGATTGATCAAAAGAATTTTCAGCATCTTGCTTCAATAAAAATGTTCATCTTTTGTTTACGTTAAAGACATAAGTTAGATCAACTCACTTGTTTTAATGTTAGTTTAAAATAACTGACTGTAATTTATCAAATTCAACACCTTCGTCACAGTAAATGTTTGAAACTGTGAAACCTTATTATCTCTGACTTAGTTTGGTTTTGGCATTTCTTTCATTAAAACTGTACAAAAGTCTCAAGAAGCTGCTTGAAGTCCCTGCGCCGTCAGCGCACTCAGTGGCCGTGTTACCTGAGGTTCCTGTGGAACAGCCAGGCTTCATGTCTGAAGTGAAGCTGCTCGAGGTACTCCAGAGGAACGCCCTGCTCCTCCTCCCGGCCGCGCTGCAGCAGACGCTGCATACAGCGCTGAAACACACAGAACTGCTGTGAAGCACATGATTTCACTCTGAGGCTCCGGGAAAGCAGCAGCAGCTGTAACAGTAGTAGCAGTACTATGAAGAGTGGCTGGAGCAGACGTACCTGCGGCTGCGCTCTCAGGTAGATGATGGCGTCGAGGGTGATGTCAGCTTCAAACTGGTTCAGTAGCCAGGTGTGCCAGTCCTGATAAACACTCCACTCTGTCTCTGTCAGGCTGCCACATTCATACAGGTTGGACGCAAACACGTACCTGTACACACAGTACACAGGGTCACTGTAGCACTCTAACCTTACCTCAGGCAGGTGTGTGTGTGTGTGTGTGTGTGTGTGTGTGTGTGTTTGCCTGTCTCAGGTACAGTTGTGTTCAATATAACAGCAATGAGTTCAGTCAGGGAGGTGTGGTTCAGGTGGCCCCCACTGAAGGATGAAGCCAGCACATGTTGAAACCTCGTTCCCACAGCGAGCAAAGCCTTGACTGGGGGGGGGGAGTCAGCTCCCATCACCTTCAGGGCTTTACAGTGGAAACAGAACAGAGCCTCAGCCAAGGATCAGCTCCGTCACCTGTGAGGGCGGCGCCCATTGGAAGGGGCGTGTGTGAGGCTGCTCTGTCGGCAGGAAGCTGCAGTGAGGCAGCAGGTGAAGGTCAGGGAGCGGCCGGCCCGACGCCCGACCTTCAGCCCACAGACCACCGGTGGGTGACGCCAAGCCGTTTCTGAGGCCGCAGCCAGAGATGCAGAGGAAGAGTGGAGGCTGTCAGAGCCTCCTGGGCCTGTTCTCAGGGCTCAGGGGTCAGAGGTCAGAGGGTGGTGACTCCACTGGTGCAGAGTCACAGGGAGGCTGCGTTCCAACCTTTACTTACTGAGTCAATGTTGGAGTTTGTCATGAAAAATACAGACAACAGCCCGACTTCATTTTTCCTTCATTTCCTGTAAAGTCAATTAAACACTGACACATTTTTCTTCATGTTTTCATGTTAAATATAATGTGCAGTGTTCCCAATGAATATTATGTAAAAGATTGCCAGGACTTTGAGCACTTTACAAAACACTGCTGTTATTTTGAACACAACTGTACATGTAGTTACCTGTCTGAGTAGACGGAGCGTTCGTAGAACTGAACAGGGTTTTCAGCCTGCTGCAGCTTGACTGATGGAGACTGAAGTTGAGAACGGACTCTGCTGAGACTCGCATAACTCTGAGAGACAATAGAGGCAGACAGACAGGTCAATGTTTAGATTAGTCTCAGAGAAATAGCCTCACCAGCTGCTCATCATCTTCACCACCTGAGAGGGCAGAGCCCGCTGGAGTTACCTGGAAGGTGTAGGCCCAGCGGCTCGGTTTGTCATATAACATCTGCAGCAGGTTTCCTCCACTCTTCTGTGAGGAACTCAAGTCCTGCACACAGACAGGTAAACACACAGGTAAAGGTGATATCTGTGTGGCGGCTGTGGCTCAGGAGGGAGAGCAGGTCATCCACTGATCACAGGGTTCGATCGACGCCTCCTCCTGTCCACATGTTTACTCTGCAGGTGAGTCCACCTGTGTGATCTCTGTCCTACTGCACTGTGTCGCCTCTTAATGCACAGGTATAACGCAAGCTTTTATTCTGAAAGTACAGGAACTGGTCTGTCTTCCTCTGACAGCAGGGTGATGTCGTAATACACTGTGTTGCCACCAGGGGCCACTTGCTCACCTGGTAAATGTCGTCGCTGTCATTCTGGATGTTGCACCACTTCCCGATGGGCTCAGGAATCACCTCCCAGTCCTCTGACGCGCCCTGGAGGAGGCGCACAAAGGTGGACTTTCCTGCAGCTGAGACATACGGCACTTTAACACAGTTCTGATCCTGTTTGATTCATGAATTCAAGTATAACATTCCCTCCGCCGAGAAACAGCTGACTGCGCTCAGGCGCAAACTCAAAGTCAGATCCCCAGAGGTGGTTTCACATTTTAACCAAGAACCAATTCTGAATGTTGTTATAACACATTTTCCTGAACTTCCTTCAAATTCTATTAAAATAAGTCAGTAGCACATTTTCAGTGTAGATGACTAAAGACAGAGTTCAATCTTTACATCCAGGAGAAATATCCATCATCTTCTGTCTGAGAACCAATACAGCACAGAATTAAAACTGAGAATCACCAAAACAAAAAGTCTTCCTGTATCTTTAAACCAGTTTTAAGTCTTAAGCGTTAAGTTCTTGTCAGAAATCAATACTAGTGAGGAGGTACTTCCATCAAACTAGTACACAAGTACAAGACTAAGTACCACATGACTGCATTATTCAATAATATGCAATAATACACAACTGTCACGTTGTACTATCCCAGTACTTTTGTAGTACATTTAGCTGACAATCCTTCAGTACTTTTACTTTAACAGAAGATGTGCACATCAAGGTATTTCTACACGTCTGAATACTTCATTAACCAATCAAGAGCATGATTTGACAGGAAGTGAAAGCTTCACAGATAATCAGTAATCAATGAATCTTGCACTTCTGATCTGGTAATAAAACCTTATCTGATCATTGAATTTGGCGCCAACCAGCTGCGTGAAGGCGGGACGAACTCAAACAAACACTTTCCTTCCGGTTTCACTGACTCTCTTCACAGACTGAACCGCAGCTAAACGGTCTGATCTCAAAGTCATGGATCACGGTTCTGGTTCTGGTGATCCGGTCGCTCCGGATTCAGGACTCACCGATGTTTCCCTCGATGGAGATTTTCTTACAGAAGCTGTGGGCTTTCTCCGGACTGTCGGACGGTCTATGTGGTCTCTTCGGTGGAGTGGCCATGTTGAAAGAATCTCGTCACGGTTTTTATCCGGCCGGTTGTTTGTTTGTTTGTTTGCTTGTTTGTTTGTTTGTTTGTTTGTTTGCTTGCTTGCTTCCTTCTTCTCCGCCGACACGAACTGACCGGCTGAGCGCGTGCTGTAGCCCCTCTTGAATCTTGCGCGCCGAAGAATTCCGCTCCGGGTGGGCGGGCTAAAGTGGAGCATAGATATTTTATTACGAAATGACATCTCACTCTGCTCCTGTTTCCAGAGTTAAAATAAAGACGTCTCACTCTGCTCCTGTTTCCAGAGTTAAAATAAAGAGATCTCACTCTGCTCCTGTTTCCAGAGCAAAGACATTTAAAACATTTTTTCAAGCACAACTATATAGATTGTTCCAAAACTCTACATATCTAAAAATGTGTTCTAAACATCAACATCATAAACATAATTTAATGATTTTACATTAAATATTTAATCCTGCATTGAGGAACGTGTTACATAGATATGTTTTGTTGACAGTTTAATTTTGTTTTTATTTTGTATTTTGTTTGTTTAATATTTAGTCCTGATACAAACATGCTGAAAGCAGGGGATAAACACAACAAACTAGATTCAGAAAAAGATTTTATTTTAGCAGAGACTACTATTGTTCCAAATATAAATAATAAAGACAGACAGAAGTACAGACACTTATTAAAACTACAGAATAGCAGGATATGTGTACAAGGAATTTGACTCTGGTTTCACTTTGATCTCTGTACTTATAATCCAGGATTCCAGACCTTCATCTCTCCAGCAGTGCTTCCAGCTCCGTTCTGGTCTCCACCCAGTTGGACAGAACTGAACAGACAGACTGTCCGCAGAGACACATGGTCAGGTCCAACAGGAGGAAAAGTTCTGACGAAGCAGCTGGAAAAGAAAAGACTGAAGAAGGAAAGAAGAACAAACCAGGTGAGAAACATGATGAATCCTGTTTTTGTAACTTCTTATCATTTCAGTCTGCGGAGACAAGCTGAGGTGCAGAGACACAAACAAACCAAACAAACTGGACACAAGGTTTTGGATGCTGTCGGATATTTCTGGAGAAAGTTCAGGGCTGAGTGGACTGGTTTCATTAGAAAAAATGGATGATAGAGTAATTTAAATAGGAGATGTTAACCTTCCTCAGGCCAGTAGAGGGCGGTAAAGGGAAATTTTTGATGCAAACCGCCTGTGAAAACCAACGAAGAAGAAGAAGTGCGTGGCTCTGCTTCATTGTTGGTGAAGATGGCTGCGCCCATAGACCTGGAGCTGAAGAAGGTAACAGAGTGTTTCAGTATCACCTGGTCTCACCTGTCTATCACCTGCTGCCTGTGTTTGACGAACGAACAGCTGTTTCATAATCGACCTATTAGCAGCAGCCTTAGCAACAACGCATAACAGCAGAGCTAACTGTTAGCACGAGGAGCTAACACTGATCATCCACGCCACACACACACGGTTCAGCTATTTTCGGCTCTAATACTGAAACTGCCTCAGAAATATAAATATAAGTAGGATCAACATGTTTAACAGGAGAGAAGAAGAACACACCACCACGTGTCTGTAGGTCACTGTGTTGTTGTTGTCATTATTAGACAGATGTTTTGTCGTGTGTTGTTCATCGGTGTGATCGATGGTTCTGATCCGAATCTGTGCGTTTACACTGACTTACCTGAGGAATCACACCTGTCCAACATGCTGCTCTCTGGAGCTCAGACCGTCACGTGACAGCCGCTCATGTCAGAGCAGTTCAAAAGAAGTGGGGAAGTTGTGGGTCATTACAGCTGTTGAACTGTATCTCAGTCTGTGTTTGGAATCCGTAGATGTGTCAACTTTCCAATCTGTGTTCAGATGTAGTGTATTGAAATTTGTACATGTGTCTGTAAATCTGTAGCTGTGTGCAGAGACATTAATGGCTGCAAAGTATTTTACATACAGACAAATCATCAGGTACAACTCAGACAGACCTCGATTTTCCAACCTAATTCTTTTCTCCTCTGGGGCCTGATAAACTGTAAATTCATCAAATTTAGTGCTGCTTATCATTATTTCCCTGCTCTCATCAAAAGCAGGTTGTAAAAATGACACACGATGAGGAAAGATAATTGATTGATCAGTCTTTAGTTGAAGTTCAGTATTTATGTCTGATAAATGTGGAACTGCTGACTTTATTTTACCCTTTTCACTTCAAATTAAAAGTAGTTTATGTTTCTCTTCTTTCTTGTTAAATCCTATGAAGAGTTGACAGGGTTCACACTGAAGTTCAGGTGTTTTCACTCAGAGTGATACCTCTCTCCTGCAGGCATTCTCAGAGCTGCAGGTGAAGATGATCGACACTCAGCAGAAGGTGAAATTGGCTGACCTGCAGATTGATCAGCTGACCCGGGTTCAGAAACATGCTAAGCTTACTCACGCTGAGATCACCACGCTGCCCGACAACACACGACTCTACGAGGGAGTCGGACGCATGTGAGTCTGTGACAAGCATGATCTTTGTCCACCTGGACAGGTGACACTGACATAAAACATGACATCACGAAGGACATCAATGGATTATTAAAGTACATTCAACCAAAGCAGGAAGTGAACTGTGTTTGTTTGTAATAAGTCAAGTGCCATCATGACCCAGATGTCCTCACACAGGTGTCATGTCCTGCTGTGTGTGTGTATGTGTGTGTTTCTTCCAGGTTCATTCTTCAGTCAAAGGAGGAAATTAACAATCAGCTGACGGACAAACAGAAAACAGCTGACGAGAAAATTAAAGAACTTGAGGTACAAATACACACATTGATATACACACTGGGACACGTGTTACCTGCAGTGTGTCCCCAGGTGTGTCAGTGTTCTGACTGTGTGTTGTGTGATTTTCCAGCAGAAGAAGGTGTACCTTGAACGCAGCGTGAAAGAAGCAGAAGACAACATCAGGGAGATGCTTCTGTCCAGGAGAGCTCAGTGATCGATAGATCATCTATAATCAATAACACATTTCTGTGACGCACTGATCAACTCATCAGTTATCTATGAGTAACACGTATTCATGTCAGTAACTGTAAGTTTGTTAGGTGTTCGTATTAAAATGCTGAACCTTCAGTCTGTTTGATTTAGTTTTTTTTTTTTAGATTAAATTTGATAGTAAAAACAAACTAAAGCAAAAATAGTTTCTCCAGCAAAATGTCAGCAGACGATCACGTAAAAAAATAATTAAAACACTAAATGAAAAAATAAAATGTGATTTGTTTTTTAAAATTCAAAGGTAGTTTGGTTGGAGAGTGGGGAAATTCAGTCACTGCAAATCAGTTAATTTGAAATCACATAATGAACTAATAATAAAGTTTGTAATTCTTCAGAGGGAGGTGATGTTTGGACAGCAAATACCAGATTTAAGAAACGGCCTGTTTTATCGTCTGTGGGGGATTTGATTTTGTAGGTCCATGCACACAAACCTAAAACGGGACATACTTTGTTTCTGTCAGAACAAATCTGATATAAAATCTTAAAATACAAATATTCTTGTTTGTAAGTTTTTATTAATATTTCAAAGTGACTCAAGTTTAATACACTTTGATGAGCAGAGTCTATAGAACCAGACTTTACTGAGCTTGAATGATGATGGACAGAGGCGTCACTGATCCACATGTTCATCTCTTTGAATGGAAACAGACTGGAGTTTCCTGCAGTGACTTTCATCTGCTTCAGGTGCTTTTTTAACTTTGTATCATCCAGATCAATGAAGGTCACATGAGAAATGATTTTCTTTAAAGATAAATGACACAAGTCTCACTTCTGCACTATTTCCTTCTTTGTCCTTTGATTAATCTGACAACGTAAATACCCAACACTGGAGATACAAGGTTTTCATCAGGTTTTCACCAGCAACTGGTTACCATGGATACCACAAAACCAGAGCTAGTCCTCAAAAGCTTCATACAACAAGAGCAACAGGAAAGAAATCAAGCAGCTTTTATTTTCCTCTGAACATACACAACTTCATCTACACGTTACAGTGATGTCATGTGATCACTGCACTGGATGTGATGTCATCATTATTGCAGGTGATGTCATCTGTTGTTGTTGTTTGGGTTCTGGATGAAGTTGATGGAGTAGGAGCCGGTGTTGGCATCCTGGTTCACCTGGAAGTTGTTGGTTGAAAGTCCAAAAGGTCTCAGGACCAGGTTCCCCAGGTCTTTCAGTTTACCTGAAGCAGGGGTCACAGGTCACAGCGAGAGTTTTAGATCATCAGATCAATAACAATCATAACAAAATAAAATTAGTGTTGTACTTCAATCTAAAATGATGTCTAACAATTGTGTACTTTTATTGTAAAAATACTGGAACAAATATGATTTTCATCTAAAAATATATCTGACCTGTTAAACTTATTGATTATTGATGAATAAGTTTAACAGGTCAAATGAGCTGAAACATTATTCAACAGTGGACTGTTCCTTGAAGGTGATGTGTTCAGGTGCAGTACGTACTCATCATCTCCTCCTTTAACTTCTCATTTCTCTCCTGAATCTGCTGAGGTAGCCTCTGAGAGACAGACAGGTGCAGAGAGACAGACAGGTTATAGTCTGACAGAGACTTATATTTTTGTTGAAACCACTGTAAAAATATATTAGTAGGTCGACATGAAACACGTTCATATTAATGTGTGTTGTTGTGTAAACTGTTATTATTATTTGCCTTTGGGGGATGTAAACAGAAGTGTAATGTTGCCATAATGTCATTACGTTACCTACAAAATGATCCCGTGTTTTTTCAGTCTATATTTGCTTCCACTGAGTCAAACAGAATGAGCTGTTAGCGGCTCCTATTAACAGTGTATCATAGATGAACTGGATGGACCTGACAGATACTGATTTCCTCAGGAAGCGTGAGTCACACTGAATGAGATTAACCTGTGTTTCATGTCGCTGAGTTCAGATTTGATTCAGCTTGGACGAAGAAGAAGGAGTCAGAGTTCTGACTCAAACTGCAGCGATTTGTCCCCTAAGTGTTTTAAAGAATCTGGATTCCCTCCATGTGATGCAGCTCCACCTGCTGGTCATGTTGGTGAAACCTCATCAGTCAAACTACAATAATTATAATAATATAATATAATCCCATCGTTTTATATTTAGGCTGAAACTGAATATTGTGGCTCTAGAGGGGATGAAAACTCTGAAGTCTGCCTTCAGTTAGTTAATCAAGTTTGTTTTTAAATCATCTACTTCACGTTTCTGCGTCTGCCAAAGAAACCTCAACCAGGATTGTGTCAGTCACAAAAAGAGATGATGTCATGAACACTGCGGCCTCTAGGGCACACTCAGTTTGGTTTGGTTTAGGTCTGTCCGAGCAGTCAGTGAACTCACCATGCAGGCCTGTCGGGCAATGGTCTGGCTCGGGTCTCGTTCTAGAACCTTCTTGTAGTCCTCCAGGGCCTCGTCCAGCTTCTCCGTCTGCTCGTACAGCTCCGCCCTTCTCAGCAACGCCCTCAAGTAGTCTGGATTCAGCTCTATCGCTAAGACAACCAGACAAGCAATCAATACACAGATCAATGAGGTCTCCCCTGCTCCCGTACAGGCCCAGAATGATGCCATCATTCACCTCTGGTGCAGTCTGAGATCGCCTGATCCTTCAGATCCTGACAGAGAGATACACACTGTTACTCTTAGCATATTGTTAGCCTCAGCTTTAGCGAGCTACTAGTAACAATGTTCATGTGGTACTCGCCACAATGCTAACATGTTCTTAGCCTGCTAAGAACATGTTAGCGTCAGCGTTGGCATGATGCTAGCATCAGTATTAGTATGTTGGTAGCCCATGTGGGATCATGTTGTTAGCATGCTATTAGCTGTTTGTTACCAGGTGCAGTCTTGCAGCAGCTCTGTTGGAGAATAGCACGGCTCTCTCTCTGCTGAAACAAACTGGACATAACACCAGCGCCTCCTTGTAGCTCTGCTCCGCCTCCAACCAGTCTACAGGAAGGTGTAGTCATAGAGGTTTATAACAGTCATACCGGTTTGCACTGGTTTATATACTGGATACACTGTAATGATGATGTCACTCACCTCCAGCTTTAAACTGGCTGTTACCTTTCTCCTTCAGAGTTAAGCTTTCCTGCCGTCGACTCTGAAACAGATGATAAACCTCAGGGTTTAAACTGTGATTTGTGCTTTTGGGCTATATGTAATAGGGGTCGGCCAATAATCGGTTGGGCCGATTATCGGTGCTGATATTAGGCATTTTGACATATATCGGCATCTGCCTTTTTTTAAATCCGATGTCCGATAAGAGATCAATTAAAACGGGGTTATTTTGGTGCTCATGCAGCCGCGTCGCTCGATTTTTGACAGGCTCAGATTTACGGCTACAACTCCAGCACTCAGCACCTTTAGCACATCTGCATCTGTTAGCTACTCTACCATTATTTATTTTTACTCCATCCTCGTTTGCTCATTTGTTCTCTCTTTATAAGAGATGCTGCTGAACCTGGAAGCTCCCTGCACTTTTTGTTACAATTTTCAAACACAGAAGTTCTTGTTGATTGTCTAAGATGTTTAATAAACATATGCTTAAAGGTATAGAAACAAAGTTAAGTGCTGGAGTTCTTATTATTCTAAATTTTGACACCAATATTTTCACTTTTACTGCAAATGAATATCGGTTATAGGCCTCCTTGAATACTAACAAGTGGTATCGGTATCGGCCCTGAAAAAAACATATCGGTTGATCTCTAATATGTAAGGACGTCGTTGTGGTTTGTCAGGACGTCATTCTGCTTCTGTTCTGGTTCATAAGGACATGTAGTAAAAAGCTGGTCAGCACTGGACCTCCCAAAGGGATTAATAAATACTCTGTCTGTCTGTGTCACATTTACCGCACCAACACCAGCTGTGGACCATTTCACTACTACAGATACATTAAGAGGTAAACAGGTGAGGGTGTTACCTCCTTCTCCTCCTCTGTCAGCTCCTTCTCGACCTCCATTAGGTAGTCATCGTCAAACTCGACCTCCTCCTTGTTCTCCTCCTTCATCTCTGAATCTGAATCAAGCAGCCTGTCGCCCCGCTCCTCCTCCAGCGGCCTGTCGCCCCGCTCCTCCTCCTGCTGCCTGTCACCCTGCTCCTCCTCCAGCGGCCTGTCGCCCCGCTCCTCCTCCTGCTGCCTGTCACCCTGCTCCTCCTCCAGCGGCCTGTCGCCCCGCTCCTCCTCCTGCTGCCTGTCACCCTGCTCCTCCTCCAGCGGCCTGTCGCCCTGCTCCTCCTCCTGCGGCCTGTCGCCCCGCTCCTCCTCCTGTGGCCTGTCGCCCTGCTCCTCCTCCTGTGGCCTGTCGCCCCGCTCCTCCAGCGGCCTGTCACCCGGCTCCTCCTCCTGCGGCCTGTCGCCCTGCTCCTCCTCTTGTCCTACTCCTTGTCTCACGTCTCTTCTGTCACTCAGTCTGTCACTTTCAATGTGAAAGTTCTCTGGCCCTCCTTCATCCTGTCGTGTGTCTTCCTCCCGGCCTCCTCCTCTTTGGTCTAGAGGTTCTAGAGTCTCGTGGCAGTCATAGAAATCCTCCTCTTCATCCTTCTCCTGCTCTCTGGGTTTTCCACCTCCTCGGCTGCTCATATTCAAATTCTGCAGTACAAAATAAATAAAGTCAAGAATCCTGCTGAGCACCACGTTTCCCTCGCTGTGCTGGCTTTTGTATGGTAAGTCTTGAAAAGTTCAAGTTCAAGAAGGTTTTTGAGCCACAAATTGAATAATGTTTCAGATCAGAAACTCAATTCAAAGGGGCTTGACTGACATGGGAAACAGAAAATACAGGCACAGACAGATGAACTGTGATTTTGCTGTGGTACAGTCTCTCTGGCTGAAGTCACCACTCTGTGGTCTGGCTTGCTGTCCCACCCACAGCGCTCTCTGACCGGCTGCTGCGGGGGGTCGAAGGGAAGCAGCAGGTTTTACTGAAATTAGGGCTGCACGATTATGGCCAAAATGATAATCACGATTATTTTTATCAATATTGTAATCACGATTAATAATCACGATTATTCATTATGTTAGGTAAAACGTACCTTTTTATTGCACTTTTTTAAAAACAAACAAGTCTTCAAATTGAAACTTAAAATAATCATAAATCAAACAATAAACTTAAAATTCACCCAAAGACAAAGGGAAAAAAATAAATATGCCATTGCAAAATGCAATTATAAAGTGCAAACAAACAGAAAACTGGCCTTATTGCATCCGTTATTTCAGCGTGTCTTTGAGAGGTGGATGGATACGGTGTCGCCCGGTGCAGAGTTGCTGTTATGGTTGTCTGGGTTGGCGCTGGACACAGACAGGGATTTAGTGGAGTCAGTTCAATATATCTGCGATCAGACCAGAGACGTCCTGGCGAAAACGAACACAAATTACCGCTTGTGTGTTCCAGCCATAGACTGTATAAAATATGGACGTAGTGTCCGTGACGTCACCCATAGGTTTCTGAAGAGCAAAAATGAAGCAAATCGTAGTGTGTAGCCATCTTGGTAGCCTACCTCCGGTTACTCCAAATATGGACAAAGAGGTGGAGCGAGGGCGGAGCTGAGGTGGGTCGAATGAACACTATTGGCTGAAAAAAGCCGCTTTATTCAAAATAATCAAACTAGCTACGGCTAACCAGCTAGGTTAAATGCTAAATATCGTTGCTAGCCGGCTAACCCCACGACGATCTCTTTCCCAAACTCAGTGACTAGAATTAGCCGGGGTGACGCCCTTTAGACTGTCAGTGGCTAGTTGTCAATCAAAGTGGCGCCACTTAGATTGACAGCTATGAATTGTGCATAATGATGTATGCTGTATATTTTAAACCAACGGCTTATAAAAAAATTCGCCCCCCCAGAGTTGTCATGGAGTAGAAAAACAGCTTATGAGACTAGAGCCATGTTTTGAACCAGGCTGTAAATATGTTTTTTTTCTGTCGTAAAATCGGACATTTTAACATGGGGCTCAAATGTAATTGACTCCCTTCTGCAGCCTGCTCTAGTGGTTATTCGAGGAACTGCAGCTTTTTTGCACTTCCGCATTGGCTTCATTTTTCAGCGGCGGAGGTTGCCGCTTGGTCCCAGTCCGAAGGCCGGCCGCAATTGCGATTTGGAAACTGGCTCCCGGCACTAACGATAACCCCGCCCCCAGCCCCTGACGTAGTCTGTGCTTAGCTCTGGACCAGCGAAGAGTTGGTGCCTGCTAACCGGTTTTTAGCACCTGGAGCCGGTGCTTACGTGGTGGAAACACGAAGAACTGATGCTAAGTCAGGCACCGGCTCCGAACTAGCACTAGCACCAGCGCAGTGGAAAAGGGTCAACAGTAGATGTTGCTCCTTTACGAGGCACTAGCGGCTCCTCACTGTCACTGCCTGCTGCTCCCGACATTGTACTCTCACACAGTTTAATCATTTGAAGCTGCCGCTGCTGCAGGGTTCGCTCGCTTGCTGTTTAGGCAGCGTAATGATGAGGCCCTAACCTATGTGTCGCCCCCTGGTGGTTGGCTGACTATTGGGTTGAGAAAGTGCTTGATTTAACAACAGAACTCGCTTTTTAAATGTTAAAATCGCCGACGATCATCTTAATTTAATCGTGGCAGCCAAAATCGTGATCGTGATTAAAATTCGATTAATCGTGCAGCCCTAACTGAAATGCTTCAATAAACATGACAATATCCACCAGTAGCACAGTTTTCCGGTTTACCACAGGATTTCAGTCCAGTGAAAGTCCCTGAACAATGCACTCTGCTGCAGTCATAGACAGTGAACTATCACATCTGTTCAACCTGCTGCTCTTTATATTAGTTTCACTTTCATTAAAAATGTTCAGTTAACTTTATGCCTAATGCCGAAGGAGCTCATGGTGAAAAGCTCTCTTTTGCAGAAATTCAAACTCTTACTGAAGTGAAAGTACAAAATCATATATTAAAGGTGCAGCTGGTGAAGGTGGAGATTTGAATGGCTTCAGACGCTCCACCGCTGCTTATTCTAAACTGAGACACTAACATTTTCATTTTTACTGTGATTATCTATAAATCATTTGTCAGTTTCCTTGATTGCGAATAATCGGTCCAATCTGAACAGCAGCATCCAGCTGCGGCTGAAATATGACGACAGAACATGTGATGAACGTTTCCTGATGGATTCAACTGCTTCTGTCATGCTGGTTCACAAACAGGCCTTTATGCTGCTGTTAGCATGTTAGCATCTGTCTACAGATCCAGTTCAAAGCAGAGTATTGAAGTGAGGAGCAGCCAGTTCACAGAGAAACAGCCTGTAATTATTACTGAGGAGACAATGAGTCCGTGAACATCACACACAGCAGGTCTGAAACAAACAAATAAACAAACAGCAGGATGTGATGTTGTCCAACATCATCTATTGATTTTATGTGAAATCAGCTGAACTGACTGAAAGTGATGATGGAACATGAGAGAAACAAACCGGAGCTGCTCTCACCACAAGATTTACATTAATAACTACTTTCACTTTGACTCAAGCTCCTGTTCTAAGATCGCATCACTTTGACTTGGTCACAGTAGTTTTTACCTCCTGAGTCACTTCTGGAAGCTGCGCTGTCACATCAGCAGATTTTCAAAGGGAGTTCTCAAAAACCTGTTTGGTGTTGTCCATTCACTGAAACCTTAAACCTTCTGTGACAGAGCTAAAAACAGCTAACAGCTAACAGTCACGTCCGGACTGTCATCGTGATGTCGACACTCTCCTACGTCACAGATCAGTGTGATGTCATCAGTCTGACGGGTTACTGAAGGTTAAAACAGTAATAACATTTAAAAAGGCTGATTTATGTTCGTACCTGCTCACAAAGATCAACCTGCCGAGGAGTCGGGCTAATATCACTTCCGGGACACGGACGCGCTTCTTCTTCTGGTACCTTTGGGTCTGTTGCAGTTTACTTCTGCCCCCTAGTGGAGGAAAATCTAACCCACCAACAGGCTGCTCATAAAAACTCAACATTCACATTCATATTAAATAATATATATAACAGAATGTTACAACTTAGTAATTTTAACTTACAAGAATAATAACTTGCGCAAATATATAATATTACAGAAGCGTATTGCATTCACTCACTTAAAAACGACTATTGCAACTCCTTACTGGCAGGCCTCCCCGCATGCACGGTCAAACCTCTGCAGATGATTCAGAATGCAGCAGCATGTCTGGTTTTCAACCAGCCAAAAACAGCACATGCCACACCGCTGTTCAGATCGCTCCACTGGCTCCAGTTTCACACACACACACACACACACACACACACAAAACTAAAAATAAATAAATGAATAATTTTTTAAAAATTGTCTGATTGTATGTTGCCATGTTTGTCCTCACTGCCTGTAGGCACAGGCCCTATATAACTTGAACCTTGATTTTTTTGGCACTAATCCAGGTTGTTTTCTCCTGACTAGATCCTTGCTTGTGTTGTATTTACTCTCAGATGGACGTCGCTTTGTAAAAAAAAAAAAAAAAATCTCTGAATTAACGAGATAAAGTTTCTTGAGTTTTTTTGTTTTGTTTTAGTTTTTAAATAATAATAAAAAAAGTTTCCTGTGTGTCTGATACTTTTCGGCCAGAGGCTCTGACTTGCTGCCCAACCCTCCAACAGAGGTACCTGATTTCAAGCACCGAGTCAGTACAGGTAAAGTATCCCAAACACAGCAAAATCAGAAAATCAGAGCAAAAAAATTTTTCAGGCAAATTTAGTTCATTAATTCAAGAAAACAGAGCCGAATTTATTTTTTTCAGGCAAATTTATCTCGTTAACTAAGAAAAACAGAGATTTTATTTTTACTCAAGTGAATGCAATACGCTTCCGTATGACATAAATTCATTTTTATTTGTATCAGTTCACAAGACAAGGCATCTCAAGGCACTTTACAAACAGAGCAGGTCCAGACCATAAAACATGGTGTGTTGTACTTTTGTAAGTTCTTCCCCTTTTCTAAACAATAGTTTACAATCAAATCCTTTTGTTTTTAAAAGATTTATTTACAGCTAATGAAATAAAATAATTTCAAAAGACCAAGGTTATCCAACAGATTAGCTACTTTAACTTTAATCTTTTAAAGCCTGACAAAACTTGGTTTTATTAAGTATTTTATTAAAAGCAATCAAATAGGAAACTTGGTTATTGTTTATTCGAATTTAACAGTGAAAAACTGAAACTCAGGCCTCAACAACAGACTGAGGAAGCACTTTAACATCAATTAAAATGACATTTATTTATTAAATATATTAACAATCAAAACCTCAGGAGACAGAGAAGGAAGAGGAGGAGGAGGAGCGTCTGGTCTGGGCGATCCAGGATGTGAAGGCAGAGACTCGGACATAAACCCCAGGTTTCTGAGGACGCCCACAGCCATTCCCAAACGACGCCACACCTGTCAGGAACCAATCAGAACATATCAGCATCATACTGTGTGTGTGTGTCTGTGTGTGTGTGCCTGTGTGTGCTCACCAATGACAGTCCAGTGTCCATCATCAAAGCACATCAGTGGACCTCCAGAGTCCCCCTGGAAATGATTTCAGTTGATACAACATGTGAAAAATATCATTTTGGTAGAATCTTTTGGACTTTTCCAAGTAAAACTCAGCTCATAGTGAATAAACACTGTTATTCCTAGCGATGGTGTCATTTTTCTGACATCAGCATCACCTCACACAGTCTGCTGTCACCAGGTGTGTTGATGTTTCTCAGGCGTTCACTTTCACCTCCTCTCTGATTGTCAGGGCTGAATACTGTGCGTTCAAGGTGCCTGGGGTCAACTAAAGAGCTGGCCGGGTTCAGAGTCTGATGGTGGGTGGACCGTATAGAGTCCAGGTGAGTCATTACCTGACAGGTGTCAGTTCCTCCCTCGGGGTATCCGGCACACAGCATGCTGGAGGTGATGGTGTACTCAGGTAGCCAACGCTGACACTGATCCTGAGCCACCAGAGGAACCTCAGCCTCCTGGAGAACGTCAGAGGGAGAACCTTCCAGAGACACACAGGTGGAAATATATGGGTATGTTTATTACTGAGCTCATAGTTAAAACTGATGCTTTACTTCAGAACATTAAGTGTTTTTATCTTTGGTCAAATCAGAATCTGTTTTATTATCATGTAGCTTTTCAAGGAATTCGAGGAATTTGACTTAATTTGACTTTGGGTTAATAACAATAGCAAAAAGCATAAAGCAAAAAGATAGCAAGAAAGTATTGTAAGTCTACCGGCATAAAATGCTTCAAACTGACAATAAAATATGAAAAAGTATTATAGAAATCTGCGCAGTAGGTTAGTTAAAGGAAGGATCTGTACCATTGCCAGTACGCAGTGTGAGGAGTGTTTGATATGTGCAAGACAGAAATACAAACGGAGGGACTCAAAGATTGTATCATGGGTAGGAGAGGTCAGCCAACATTTCCTGCTCGCCTCAGGATCCTGGAGCAGCAGAATACCAGACGGTGATGGAGGAGCGTGAGGGTGGACTCGGTGATGGCGGGGTACAAGTGCACCATCCAGTGATGGTGGCAGGTTGAACATCTGATGACGGAGTCCAGGAAGCAGAAGGACTTCACAGTGTCGACTGAGGAGTCACACGGGGTGATGGGGGCAGATGGGGCTTGGTTCTGAGGTCCACTACCACCTCCACTGTCTTTGGGTTCCAAGTTGTTGTGACTGCACCAGGTCAGCAGATGATCAGTCTCAGCTGCAGGGGGCGAGGGTGATGAGGAGGTTCCCCAGGAGTCCAGGTGCTGGAGCTCATGGTCTACAGACCTGTTGACTGTGGAGGTGCACTGCAGGGGGTCCAGGAGTGGGTCGCTCATGGTTTTCAGGTGGGACAACACGAGTGGCTCAAATGACAGGACTCAGGTGGCCCATGGTGTGGTCCAGAATATCCTGCTCTCAGAGTGTGGTTGATGAGCATGTGCTGTGTCTCCTGCATGTTGGCCTGTGGTGGGACGTCAACACCGGCCAGAGTGACTGAAGGATCCCTGTCAGTATGAAAACAGATTCCTCCACCTTTCAGAAAGAGCTGAAGTTGCATCGATCCACACAGGATGAAGACGACTCTCCGTTTTCTCACTGGGAGCTGAAGCTCATCCAGTTTGTTCTGCAGTGTTGTGCTTGTGTTGGAAATGCAGACTGCACTGGTCTGTTCTTGCTCATCTGTCTGTTTCACTGAAGGAACAGGAGCTGCTCACAACTAGTTCAGTGGACTTTCAGAGACAATTTGACTAAATGGAAACAAATATAGCCTGAAAAAACGGGATTCAATTTTAACCTATTATAACATAATGAATCTTTTTTACATCACGAAAAGCGTCATCAGCACTCGGTTCCAAAACTTTCACATGCCCCAATATGCTTTGCATTATCAGTGTAATTTTTGACAATCTGAGATTCAGAAAGTCTCATCAACATAGTTCCTGTGCTCCTCCAACACAGACACGCTCCTGTTCGTCCATACACAGAGATCAATCACTGTACTGTGAGGAGAACTTCTCCATCTATAAAACCATGTCCATACAAACTGGCCATGCAAGTAATGTGAAGTACAACCCAAAGGATAACTGATGATATTTCTGCTGGGCCCAATTTGAATAATAACATGAAATCAAATTAGACATGAGTGCTAGCAAAAAGCCAGAGTTTAAAAAGTTAAGTGTGTCTTGATGTGTCTCACCATTCTCAACGACATGCCCCCATCCAGCTATGAAACACTTGGTCCCTGCTGTGAAGTCCTGGCCTTCAGGAGGTAAACACACCGACTGGATGGACTCTGTGAAACACAGTGCTTGTGTTTATAATGAACAGGCTTTGTTTCATCAATCAATCCATTTTGAGAAGTTTATTGATTACAACAAGAAGCAAACAAAACATTTGTTTTTACTAGTAAATTATTTTATAAGAAATATTTTACGAAAATAAAACAGAAAAAATGCTTTTGTCTTTCCTGTCTTTAACCCACATTTATTCATGACATCTTCCTCTGCTCTGTCTCTGGGCTCAAACACACTTCAGAATTTCACATTCAGCTCTTTTCTTCGGGGTTGGCTGCTTTGTTCACTGGGCTTGTTATTGCTTCTTTATCGAGCTGCTCAGGGTGAGAGGTTTGACCAGCCTGTCTACGTGTGTGTGTGTGTGTGGAGGAGAAAGCTTAAGAACTTGACCCCCCGGGGATACAATGAATGCAGCAGGTGTTCTTCAACATGTTATGGTGGAGTGGGTAAGGATGGTAAAGCCTTTAATGAAGGCAAAAGAATTCTCAACAAACAAAAACTGACAGCAGGGCCGAGTGCAGGAAGGAACATCATGTGAAGAACAAATCCAACTAAAAACACAGAACAGGCATGAGGAGGTGAAGGAGAACCAGGACAAGGAGAAAACAACTAACACAAGTGAACTGGCTCATAAAGAGTCCTGATGGTGATTGGCTGCAGCTGGGAACACAGGGGACAGGATGAGGGGGGAGGTGAGGCAGAGGAGGGGTGAGACCTGAGGTGAGAAGCTGTGGCAGGTGAAGAGTGACAGACAGACTGAACTAAACAGAGCCTGAAACTAAGGCAAAGCACACAGACACAACATGGCAGGACAGGACCATGTCAGGCAGAGTGAACAGAAGGAGAACCAATGCTGACCAGAAGTAACAGCCAGACAGAGGCCAGACAGAGGCCAGACAGAGGCCAGACCGGCAGAACTGTGGCACAACAAGGCTGCATTCATGGTCAGGATCTGGAGGCCGGAGAGTGGACAGGAGAGTGTCTCCTTTGACCCTCAATGCTGAGTCTCTGCTTTTAGCCAATGACATGGTTCTTGTTGGCTTCATCAGGTCGTAACCTTCAGCAAACACTGGACCGCATTGCAGTCTAACTTGGCGCAGCCGGGATGAGAGGTTCTAACATGCTTCCCCAAACAGGCATGTTTGTGCTCCCTCTGGTTTAGTAGTGAGCTGTTTCCCAGCTGTCGCCGATGAGACTCTTGTTGTCTTTAACAATTAAAAAAATGGGTTCCTTGGTTCTTACTCATTTTTGAATGCATTTATGTAATAAATGTAAAGCCCACTCGTCTGTAATGTGTGTGTTGGTACTGACGGGTGAAGTTGACCGGCTGCTGCAGGTGCATCATGGCGATGTCCGCCTGTTTCGTTTGTCTGTTGTACTGTCTGTTGATGATGATGCGATCGACTCGCCGGGTTTGAACCTCCACAGAGTTCATGCCACTCTGGGAGTGAAGGCCGACAGCGGCTGACCACAGGTGGAGGATGTTCTTCCTGTGGAACAAACACACGTCTGCTTCACACACTTCAAACACCACAGCTGGAAAAACATCATATTTGTGAAATTCAGTTTGAACTCTCTGGCAGATCTGTCTTCTTAAGATGAAAAAAAGGATTTAGACATTCACTAATTTAAAAAAGTGTTGAAAAAATGAGCAGTTGATTAAGTGACTTAATTAAATTTTAATTAAACCTGTTCGAACCAAGTTCAACAGCAGAAAACTTTAGTTCTGTGCTCCATCACTTTCAGCACACGTGCGACATCTACACATAGGTGCTCTAAATGCTAAACGGCAGGAATAAAGTATTTGTCTCGTTGCTCAGTGTCTCACCCATAGACGCAGTGCGCAGCAGTCAGCAGCCAGTCTCTGCCAATCAGCGAGGCTCCACACTCAAAAGCCCCTCTCCAGTGCAGAGACACAATCCACGGCCACGCCCCCTTTACCGCATTAACCCCGCCCACCACTCTGACCACACCTGCCAGGTAAGAACAAACATTAACTAAAGTCAGATTCAGAGGAGCTCAGATTCAAGCTGCACTCTCATACCTTGACCTGGCAGCCTCGCTGCTGATTGGCCCGTCTCCATTGGGTTGTTAGTGATCTGTCGAACGCCACAAGCTTAAAAAACACAGAGGCCTGGTCATTCTTCACATGTACTACATAGTTAATTCCACCTTAAGCAATCTTTACTAAAACAACTGAAGTTGTTTGAACAGTTTCTCACGTTGGTTGTCGCAGTCCAGAGAAATCACTTTCTCACTGTTGCAGGTTTCACTGTGAAAACGAACAAAACATTTATCAGAGTTCATGGTTTGACAAAAACTTGGATCTTCTGGTTCTAGTTCTACATCACTTTCTGCATCTTTTGATTAGGTTTTGTTTCTTCCCCCTGTTCTGGTTCTAGTTCTGGTTATGATTCTGGTCTTCAGTACCTGACTGTGGTTTCCAGCGTTCCGTTGCTGGTGACTGTGACAGATGTAAATGGTGCATCTTGTGGCAGAGCCGGCAGCAGCGTGGCCTCCCCGGAGCTGCAGAGAGTCAGGAACAACAGCCAGATCTGAATCTGCCGGATGTCCATACCTGACATTGAAGTTTTTATATTTCTGGTTCTTACTAGTGCTTCATTTAGTCCACCTGCAACAGTATGAACCTGCTACTCAGAAACAGCACCTGTATCCCAGGTACTGACAGGTGAAGGCAGACAGGTGAGAGTTACCTGTATCCCGGGTACTGACAGGTGAAGACAGACAGGTGAGAGTTACCTGTATCCCAGGTACTGACAGGTGAAGACTGACAGGTGAGAGTTCCAGGTGTCACCACACACAGTGAGCAGAGAGGAAACAATTTGGAACTGGAGACGACTGGAACTGTTCACCTGCAACATAACTGAAACCCCCCCATACACACATAACATGAATGAAAACACTGAGATCTATGTCTTTGACATTAGTATTGATCCCATGTAGTGATTATCAGAGAGGCTCCACTTGATCAACTCACCACAGTCGGCTTCATCAGAGGCGTCAGGACAGTCGACCACGCTGTCACACAGACCATCGCCATGGATACAACTTCCAGATTGACACTGGACCTGACCGACTGCACATGGAGCTATTCACAAACAACACGACCCATCAGTGCAGTAAAGAATCAATAATTAATAATACTACAAAAAATACTAGTATTTCTTCTTTCCTGCAGTTTTGATACAAACTACAGTCTCCACAGCTTCAACCCTCTGACCTCTGACCCTGAGCTCACCTGGTGACCCCAGGTTGATCCCAGTGGTGAACTCGGCTTTGAATCCTCGGCCGTGAGATTGGCGGTCAGTAAAGAACCAAACTGTCATCTGGTTTGTTGTTGAGAACAAATCGCGGCTGGAGCCATCACTGCCAGTGAGGACGGCTGGAAACAAAGCAAGTTAGCACCTGGAGTAGCACAAAGTGGAATGAAGTCATATGTTCACATATGTGTCGACAAAGCTGAAAAGGATTCTGGGTCACATCCTCACCCAATAAGGTGGAGTTTGGCCCCGCCCCATCCCGCACCTCTACAAAGTCATAGGTTGCTTCCACGTCAAAGTCCAGGAAGTGGAGCTGAATGTTCTGACCCTCGCTGGCGTGCAGAGTCCACAGACCTGCAGAGGATCATGGGTAGTTACAACACAGGTTACAGGTTGTGTTGAAAACAGGTGATCAGGTCAGCATGATTATTTCTGTGAAGTGTCTTTGTTCCTCGTGCAGTGAAAAGTTGAATTCACAAACAAACCTTTCTCTTGAACACACGTTAGCATTTAGCAGCTTGTGGTGAATAACGACGGCTGATGTTCGATAACTCTGCTGACTTCTACCTGTTCAGCTCAACACAAACTGTTCACATCACATCTCGCTGCCTGACCACATCAACAGACATTTGAAGACATTCAAAGCTCTAGAAAAAGCTGGTTGGAGCAAACTGTCTCCATCTGCTGAGAAAGACAACGTCCGTGTTTACTGGGACCAGTAAACGTGTTAGTCTTTGTCCAGTTCACTGATTTTTAATGTCTGTGTGTGGCCTGGCTGAAAACTCTGAATCATCAATCACACAACATTACTCTTTTTTGGTTTTCCCTTAATTATCGTTAAAGCTGGTGAGAATGAGGTAATAAAGAATTTTAAGTCTCACAGAGCAAAATCAGTCTATAGAAAGCAGTGAAGATGAGTACACAGGTACAAGTAAAGTAGAAGTATTTAGTATAAGTACAGGTTTGAGGATCAGTAAGCAGTAAAGCTGACGTGAGCCTGAACTCACATTGAGCCTTGTTCCCATAGGATTGTGGGTAATTTGGGGAGCTGAATGTGGAGTTTGGCTCCCAGAGGTCAAAGGGTCCTCCGCAGTCAGCTGCACCAATCAGAGCAGAGAAGCACAGTCAGATGGGCTCCACATCACAGGTGAACTTACAACACAGTCAGATCACAATTAGAATTTGGGCAGCCGCTAACAACTGCATTTCTGCCGTATGTTTTTAATCATAGAGGCAGAAAAAACCAAAGTCCTTCCTGAATTCCCCCTGTGGGGGTCAATAAAGAATGATCTTTTCTTAGAACAAAAATTATAATTAACAACTTAGAAAATCAAACAATACAGTAAAACCCAGTTTCAACAACTTGTGCTTGACTGATAACACCAATAATAATAATAATACAAATAATAAGGAACGAACCAATGCATCATTTTTCATAATAACACATAAGGAAATTCTTATATCAATCATGTCACAGTAATAAAAAATAACATTTCATGGGGACGTGGTCCGTGCGTTACCTGGAATAGGGGGCATTGTGGTTGGAGGTGGTACGTGGGTAGGTTCAGGGGGGGCGGGGCCACAGGGATCAGAGGTCAGAGTGATGTCATCCAGAGCGATGTCGTTCCTCATCCCTCCTTTCTTCAGAGCTTCAAACACCACCTGCAGAGGCCGGAGGTCACGCTCAGCAGCTGACTCATCAAACACCAGGCTGATCAGTGTGAGGACGACCTGCGTCATGTCACTGACCGTGATCTCTGTCCTCAGCTCCAGGGTCACCTGGCCGTAGTTCCAGTTGTCGCCATAGTTACCATCTCTCTGAAACACCACTGTGCCGGCAGGCGATGGGGACGGGTGGAGCAGCAGGACACTGAGACGATGGACGTCTTCTCCAAACATGTGATACCTGCAAACAGTTTCCATGTCTACTTTATTCTCTTAGTTTATTATGCTTTTGTTTATATGTTAATGTTTTGGATGTTGACACATTGATATGTTTATTGTTTATTGATATGTTATTCTACTATTTCATTTAGCATTTAGCAGATGCTTTCATCACATCCACATGCCATGAGGGGCACTTTGGTTCGGTATCTGGCTCCACACAGACAGGAGCCGCAGGAGCCAGCCTTCTGATTGGTGGACAACCCATCCAGCTCATCGGGGTAAATTCAGGGGTAACTTCTTGATGAACCTGTACTACGAAGGTGGATAGGTTTGACTCGAGGTGTGTTGTCATGGTGATTTACTCTGCGTCTCTAAACTGCTCAATGACTTGACATTTGGAAGAGCCAGTGGATTCTGAGCGTCTCAGTCCGCAGGGCGACCGGACAGACCCCGAGGAAGGGCTCCGGCTCACAGCTGGACTATCCTCAGTTCACATGTTCACATTATTTAGGTTTGGACTGTTTCACGTGTCCTGACATCTGGATCATATAACCAACAAGAGAAGAGTCCGTAAGACAAAGAGACAGAAGAACAGTGAACGAATGAATTCACTCTGTCCCTGACTCTGATGGCCTCCACGTTCATTTAGCCATTAACGCCTCTTTAAACTCATATCCTGATCATCCATCAAGTGAAAAACACATAAACTGTGTCTGCGCTGCTGAACACTCAACAAACCAACATCTTCATCACTATGAACCTCCAGCTGAGACGACGGAGTTCAGGTTAAACTCACCTCTGCTGTCAACACTGTCAACTTGTTTGTTTTCATGTGTTTATTGTTTTCTTTTTGCTTGTGTACATGTTTATGTGTTTTTTCTGATGCTTGCATGTATTTGTTTGTGTGGTGTTCTGCTTGTTTACCAGAAGCTCAGACACACGGGCTTGGCGGCTGCAGCCAGAGGGAGACTGTGGATCCTGAAGCTCTTCGTCCATTGGCCGGGACTCATAGGTGTGACGATGTAGAAACCTGACAGAGTCACACACAAACTGATCAATAACACTGATCAGAATCATACTGATACTGCTCAGATTACTACAAACACCAACAGCAGAAACGTCCTGTGATTCATGTTTGCTTTATCTTTTTGATTGTTTCAGTCATGGTTTTCCACTCTGTCATGCTCCTCTGCCTGTAGTGACACTGTTGACATTGTCATGAAGTTGAAGGCACCTGAGCTGTTGCCCAGCGTGTGGTCCACACTGGGGCCTCTGAGCGGAGGAAACGTGGAGCCTCTGATTCGAAACCAGTCTCCATCATCGACATCCTGCTGCTGCCTCCAGAAACACATGCCCTGCTCAAAGGTACAGGTCAGTTTCTGCTCGTCTGAGGACACACACACACACACACACACACACACACACACACACACACACACAGAGGTCAGGTCCAGGAACACGCTGGTGTTACAGGGTTAAACATCCTGTTGGCAGGTGCAGTGAAGGCACCTGAGAGGTTGGAGATGTTGGCGGCGCTGTAGGAGGCGCTGAACCCTGACAGGCTGCTGACGTCATTAGAAATGAACTCCACAGTTGATTGGTCGCTCAGCAGCCACACGGTCTCAGAGGACGTGGAGCCTGGGAGCTCAGCTGCACAGCATATTAACATGTGGGTTAACGAGTTGATCCACAGGCTCGGGATCAAGTCTGACCGACCTGAGATCTGTTACCACCATAAAATACTAAAGCACTGCAGTCCTGTCTGAAGTTTACCTGTCAGGTGTTTTGCTTCTCCCACTCCTTCATAAAGTCTCAGAGTGTGGATGTTGTCATCTGCTTGAAACTGCTGGACGTCGACCCGAACAGAGAGTCCTCGATCCACCCTGAAAAAAACCTCGTGGTTTGACTGTCACAGAGAAACTTTTTATGACAAAGATATTTTTTCGATCATAAAGCAGCACCTGCTCTAGCCTAACTTTTATTGTGTGTGTGTGTGTGTGTGTGTGTGTGTGAGTGTGTGTGAGTGTGCGTGTGTGTGTGTGTGTGTGTGTGTGTG
>JBBMOC010000168.1:312498-338801 GCA_037975185.1 Centropyge bicolor | reverse complement strand
GTGTGTGTGTGAGTGTGTGTGAGTGTGTGTGTGTGTGTGTGTGTGAGTGTGTGTGTGTGTGTGTGTGTGTGTGTGTGTGGGTGTGTGTGTGTGTGTGTGTGTGAGTGAGTGTGTGTGAGAGTGTGTGTGTGTGTGTGAGTGTGTGTGTGTGTGTGTGTGTGTGTGTGTGAGTGTGTGTGTGTGTGTGTGTGTGTGAGTGTGTGTGTGTGTGTGTGTGAGTGTGTGTGAGTGTGTGTGTGAGTGTGTGTGTGTGAGTGTGTGTGTGTGTGTGTGTGAGTGTGTGTGTGTGTGTGTGTGTGTGTGTGTGTGTGTGTGTGTGTGTGTGTGTGTGTGTGTGTGTGTGTGTGTGTGTGTGTGTGTGTCTACCTGATGATCCAGCGACAGAAGCTGCTGCTGTTGTTCGTCTCTGATGAACCGAATGAGCCGCTCAGGCCGCTCAGCACAAACTCGCCATCACACACTGTCGCTATGGAGATCAGAGTGATGATGTCACAGGAAGTGACAGGACAATGATGAATAATAGAATTGAAACTTGTTACACTCCAGCTTGTGTAAATGTGCTCCTCACATGAATCCTTGAGTTAAACATCACTGACCACAGCGAGCAGCGTCTTCGTCGGAGGCATCAGGGCAGTCGTCCACTCCGTCACAGAAACGCTCCATCAGAACACATACTGAAGAACTAGCACATGACATCTGATGAGGAGGACACGCTCCTGTGAACACAAAGACAAAATGTTAGAGTGTGAGAAATAAGACAAACCAGAGTTTAACATCAGACTTTTTGACAAAAACAGAGAAAGTTCTAGTTTGTCATTTGATGTTGTTTCACTTTTTTTCACTCATCCACTTCCATAAAAGGTCACCGTCTTCCTGACCTCTTCCTGAAATCATCCAAATATAATATTTAGTCCAAGTGAAAAGGCCAAGATTCAAAGTCCTCCTCTCCTCACTCTCCTGGAGCCCAGACAGTGGTTTACTGTGGAGGCTGACGGTGGCGGTGGTGCTCGCAGGTCTGTGGCCGACAGGTAGCTTCACCCCAGGTCTTCTTTCCAAAAACCCTTGAACTGGTAAACCAAGAACTCTTAACTCTCAAAGTGGCCCTGAAGGAATGGAGACGCTGGCTGGAGGGGTGGGAGCAGCCGTCTGGACTGATCACAACAACCTGGAATACTAGTCCAGGTACTACAGTCGTCCTTTTGCTCATTGATCCTTCTTCCAAGATCGACCACTTCGTTGCTTTCTGCCAAAGAGATGACAGAGCTTCTATTGTTTTACGCGATTGGATCTATGGTCACAACATAGTTTCAGACCGAGGTCCTCCTGAAAGAGTTTTGTCTGCTCATCCGGGCCACAGTCAGTCCGCCATCTTGCTGCTGTCCCCAGTCCAATGGCCATTTATGCCAGTCACCTCAAACCAAAGGAGCTCAACAAAACAGGGCTATAGAAAAAGGAGGTCAAGGAGCTCTGATGCAAAACCAGGATTCCTTCAGTTACTGGATCAAACTTCTGTGACGGATGAGTTGGAGGATGCCAGTTCAGCAGTAAGGCTGTCGGTTCTCAGATACTGTGACTTCCCTCTCACTGGAATCGCCATGATCCTGTCACCTGATCACTATGTGATTCTGTATATGAGAGAATTGTGATTTGAAGCTTTTGAAATAGCAGATCTTTGACAGGACAGACAATGTTAAAGTTGTAGATATTCTCTTCCACAGTCCAGCTGCTGTCTCACCTTGTTTCCCTGCTCAAAAAGATTCAGTTACTGTTTGAAATTATTCTGATATTAAGTTTTTAAAGAAAAGTGTTGGGACCACTAAAAGTCCACAGATGAGGTCGTTCATTGTGTGACGTAAAACACCAGATGAGATAAGACATTTCAGCTCAGGGTCTGTCTCATGTCTCATGTGGGGGGCAAAGGAGCCCGGCCCCCACAGTCTTCCTGTTAACAACTAGGTGTTAACTCCAGCTGGACACATCTCCAAACCCCCTCCTCAATCTTTTTCTCTTCAGCCCTGCAAGGAAGCAGGAGCTCCTGGCTCTTCTCTCCAGCTCTGCCCAGGAGGCAGTAGCTTGTCCTCAAAGCTCCAACAAGGGAGCAGAAACCAGCTCTCAGTGTGGCCTGCTCACGGCAGTCACACCTACACAAGAAAGAACCTACAAAGAAGGTTCTCCCACCAGCAGCTGCAACACGAGCCTGCTTGCTGACTTCAACAAGGAACAACAGCCAGTTGGCACAGAGCTGCTAACTGTAACCAAAGAGCAACCAGCTTCATCTGACCTGGACAACCAAAGACTGCAACTCAGCTCGGATCCTCCACAACCGCAGGATCCCCAGCTAACAAGCCTCCTCTCCCTCAAAGGACTGGTAACTACACTGGGCATAGATAGTTAGACAAGCTAAGCTAAACATAGCTAAGCAAAGGACTGTTTGACTTTCATGAACATGTGTTGATTCAATTTGTCATTGAGCTTCATTGTTGTGATGATAGGAGGATTAGTTCACCAACTGTAAATTGATGTCAGCTATGCTTCACACTGACACAGGGTTTGCATGCTAAACTCCTCTTTACTAACCTGGCACCCTCTATCACACACATTTCACACTTAGGCACACAGGCTTAACCAAAAACGCACTCTCCCTCCCCCGGCAGCGTCCTTAGAGTCGGCCATCTTGTGCGTAGCCTGCCTTTTGTCTCGGCCTTGCGGCCTGACACCTTCTTGATCAGCCATTTTGTTTAGTCACTCACACACACACACACACACACACACACTTGTATACAGTACATGTTAGATTATTATGTGTATGTTAATATTGCTTTTATTATTTGTTAATAAATGCTTGTGAATATACATGTTGTGTCTTTAATGTTGTACAAGAGTGAATGATACCAACCTCTGCTCCGCCAAGAATCCCGAAATCCTTCATTTTATGAAACTGTAACAACGAAGTGGCTATCATTTTCCCAAAACAGTGTCCTGTGTAAGGCAGTGTACTGTTGAGGGTGGTGCCCCGAGGTGATCTGATGTATATCAGATCCTATTGTTTAATATAATTAATAATTATTTCTGATAATTATTAATTCTTATCGATAGCCAAACTGCCCATTAAGTTGATCCCCAACAAAAGCCACTGAACAAGAAGGTGCATCCAAACATGTGACTCCTGCTGTTTGTAGAGAGAGAGAGAGAGTTCTCACCTGCTGTAGCTGCGGCCGTCGTCGGTGCAGCTGTTGTCTCATCTGGTTTCTCTGCAAGAAAAGATTCATAAGTACCTCCTGAAATGATTCTGATACTCAGTTTGGTTTGTTTTCACTTTGGTTGTAACATGATGAAGAGGACTGATCTGAGGTCTCTGTGTGATCAGGGTTTCTGCCCTGCAGCCTGCTGTAACTCCTGCTGACTGTTGATGCACTGACTCATCCTCTGCTTCCCTCACCTGCTGTAGGTGCGGCGGTCATTGGTTCACTTGTTGTCTCATCTGGTTTCTCTGCAAGAAAAGATTCACAATTGCCTCCTGAAATAATTCAGACATTTAGTCTCTGTTGTTTCCAGTTTGGTTGTTTCATTCAAACTGAAGCCAAATAGAGTCTTTGAAAAAAGTGAACTAGGTGAGAATTTAGCAGTTTGTGTTCCTGTTTCCAAAGACTATGATCTCACAGTCTCACCTGTGATCTGGATGCTGTTTGTGTCAATCACCAATCCTCTGCTCCCAACCTCTTGAAGCCCCGCCCCCAGCTGTTGCTCCGCCTCCTTCACATTGATCAGCTGATTGAACCAGAGGTCAAAGGTCACCACAACACTGCCCCGACTGAGGAGACAAACATCAACAAAGGTTCAGTAATCAGATGATCGGTGCATTCACCAGAATCAGTTCCCGATCAATCAGTCAATCGATCAGTCAGTGTAAATCAAACAGTGATCTGTAACGGTATGATTGAGCAGATATCTGACCTGAAGTATAAAACTTGGCAGGACTTGAAGGGATCGCTGAGCTCACTGTGACTGAATGCCTCAGATACCTGTCAACCAATCAAAGGCCAGACTCTGATCAGGTGACCTTACAGAGAAATATGACATCATTTAAACATGATGAAGCTCAAATCAGTCTTTATCAAACCTATAGATCAATCAATAGACATGAAGAGTTCCTTCTCATCTTTACTCAAACCCCAGCACACCCCTGTGCTGAAGATCGCTCGCCCAGCAGGGCTCACTTCCGTGGCCGTGCAGTGCTGCCAGGAGCTGCTAAAGACCCGCCCCTTCACCCTCGTCCCTCATCAGTCTGGCTACAGATGCAGCAGGTCAAGAGACCTGAAGAGAAGCGAGCTGCCAGCCGAGCCCTGAGTCCTGACACACGGCTCCTGTGATGCTGCTGCACAGTAATCTTTGTCCCATAACATTTGCACAGAATTTCATATGTCGTATTATTATGACTTCATATTATATGAATATTTGATCTTCTTATATCCTCATTATCTCAGACACAACAAAGAACAAACAAACATTACACAGCACAATGTAGAGATATGTTGAGTATGTGACGAATAAAAAAACAAAACTTGAAAGTTAGAGTGTATTTTATAGTGTCCTTATTTATAGTGTTCTCGATGGGGTGTGTTATAGCTCCATGACTTACTGTTTCATAAACAGACTGTAAATATTAGAAATATCAATCAATATCAACAAATATCAAATCAGACGACAAACACACAGATAAATTGATCAGTACTCAGCCACTTCCTTGAGGTCTGTCACAACAAAAGCTAATGATGTAGCCAGTTGCTTGGAGTTAGAGCTACCTGTTATTTCCAAAATAAAAGCCTGTGGTCTCACCAGATGTTGGACATCATAGGCCAGAGATTTAAAGGGCAGACTGCTGGAGTTGTTGAGCTCCTCAGAGAAAACAGCTCCCTCTGTGATCACCATCCGGCCGCTCAGCGCCACGGGATCAACAGCAGCTTGGAACGCAAACAACAACACATACGCACTGATAAATGATGTCAGTTACATTGGTTTGTTGAAGCAGACTCTGTGCTTACCTCCAGGCTTCAGGCTGATCCATGAAACCACGATCAGTCCCACACAACAGACCAGAAGCAGAGACGTCACAACGCTGAGGAGGAACTCCAGAGACGACAGCCTGCGAGCCATGCTGACAGCAGCAACACATGGTCAGTCAACGCCTGTCACTCTCACTTATAAACATGAATTATCTTCATGGTTAAAAGTAAAAAGAACAGACTCACCTGTTTGAGTGAAACAAGTTTTCCTGCAGACGTCAGATCAGCTGTTGTGTTTCTCTTCTTTCACCTGCTGCTGCTTGTCCTCTTGGACTCTGTGTGTGATCAGCTTTTATTGAGCTGAATATGATTAATGACCCATTATCAATACACTAACTGATAATCATTCCAGTTACTGATAATCATTTTTAATGTTTCTGCTGCTGGAGGAGAAAAACTGCTGACACACTCGTCATGTTCTTCATCACAAATACTGAAAAAGATTTGTTTCTTCTTTGAAACCAAAATGTCACTTTGTGTCATCATGTAGAATTAGAAATGAATAAAGTGTTGATCGAAAATTTAATAATAACAATTAATAATAATAATAACAATAAAGAGCCACGTGAATTTACCCACCGCTGCCTGAAGCCTTTCTCCGCTATCAGAATCTAAAGTCCAGCAGCAGTAAAGCCGTCAGCTAATCGTCTTCAGCGGCCTCGCCCCGTCTGCACGAGCCCCGGACTCCATCCTCCAACACTGAGCAGCTTTCAGGCCTGAATTAAAGTCTGTGTGCCTTTTCAAGATTCAGTAGCTGAAGGTAAAAACAATCTCACTCTGCTGTTAGTCTGAATTTATTTTTCAACTCTGAAAGTGACAGTGAAAATACTACGAATAAAAAAATATCTGATCAATCATCGAGGAGAAATTCAGCAAAAATTAAAAAAAAATTTAATATTTCCAGTTACAGATTGTTTAAAGGTTAAATGTTGCAGAAATTAATCTAATCCAGACTCTGTCGATCTCTTTATAATGTGTTGCAATTACTGACATATTACACATGATGGGTTTCAGCTGATTCAGATACTTTTTACTCATAAAATAAGGAAGTAATAAGCAGAAAACAAATGAAAATAAAAGTCACATTCAGTCAAATTCATAATCCGAATGACATCCTGCAGCTGCAGCGAACAATGACTTTGATGTGCAGTTTGTATGAATAAATATAATCTGAGATTGTGTAAATTAAAAAATAGCACCTCCATAAAACACAGTTTGATGTGAGAAATGAAATTTTGTACTAGTGAAAATGAGTTTGGTTCATGGTCCAGACGTTTCACTTCAGGTGGCTTCATGTTGCAGCTGAACCCCTGAAGCTTTTAAGAACGGTTTCATTTTGAATGTCTTTATTCACATTTTGAATTGTAAAACACATTTTGATCGGATGAGATGATCAGGACAGCTGGTAGATGTTCTTCATCATTGGCTCCTGCTCTTCATCGTGATCGCCATCATGGCGCTCTGAGATTAAAAGGTGGAGTCAGATTTATTCAGGTAAACTGTCTCTTAGCAACAGCTGATGTCATCCTGGTTACCTGTGTGCTCTTCTTCATCCTCCCTCTTCCATGTGGCTCCTCCTCTGACCTCCTCTTCCTCCTCTTCTTCTTCTCTGCACACATCAATGTTCCCGTACAGCTGAGAAGAAAAGAAACCATGTGTTCACTTAACAACTGTTTAAACTCTGATTTTGAAACCTGTCAGAGAAATCTGAGGGCTTAATTCATTATCACCTGGTCACTGTGATGTGGTGACGTGTCATTGGTGGAGGGGAGGAACCTCTTAATAAGCTGACCAATCATTTTAAAGGTTGGTCTGTCTGTGGGCTCCAAATTCCAGCAGAGCTTCATCAGATGATACCTTAGAGAACAGATGTCTGTCAGATTCAAAATAACTTTATTAACCTTAAAAGAAATCTCTGTCTGTCTCCTCACATCTCTACTGGAGCGAAGTCTGGCTGATTCATGTGGCGGCCGTCTTTGATCATCTTGTAGAAGTTAGTATCCACGGCAACATTTGGGTAAGGACTCTTACCTGTACAAGCAGACACACAGGCACAATCAATGAGCTTCAGACTTTGTTGCTGGCCAGGTAATGTGTGAAGTCAGAGGTGACTGACTGAGCATGATGTCACTCTGATGTCAGTTCTGGATGGAGGCGCTTCCATAGCAACAGTCACTAAGCCTCATGGGCAATGTAGACTCATTCCTAAATTTCTTCCTGATGACCAGGACAGTCCCACCACTCAAAGATTTAACGCCTCAATCAATAATCAGTATTGGTCAAAATCAGAGTTGTAATATGATTGGATGAAGTGTCCGATGTTGCCAATGGTTACCCAAAGAGAAGATCTCCCACAGTAAGACTCCATAGGACCAGACGTCGCTCTGTACGGTGTAAACACACTGAAAGATGCTCTCTGGAGCCATCCACTTGACGGGGAGTCGAGCCTGTTGAAATAAAACCCACAGGAAGCAGGAGTCAACCTGAAACCAGCTTCTGTTTCATTGGATTCTACTTCAATCTGTTGTAAATATATGTTGTAATAAAAATGGAAATATAGTCCTTTTTAAAAACAAACAAACAAACAAGCAAGCCCTGCAGTTTTTCCTCTCATTGTCAGACAAGATAATGAGATCGTGTTATCAAACCATTAGACCAAAAGCCACTGAGATGGGCAGGTGGGTTGAACTGTCACCCACTATGAAGCACTTAAATGACTCATTGACCTCCAGGTGGCACTGTTACCATCAAGTTTACGTTTAAGCAATTATCTTAAAAACAGTCAAGTCTGATCAGTTTCATCTGCATCAGATCGTTACAATAAACACATACAATGTATTTCAGTAAACAGCTGAGTATCTGTGTGTCTGTTGCTGTAGATTAAAGAACAGTTCGAACACAGACATTTCCTTGCACGATGTAGCTGTCGTCGTTGCGGATGTCTCGGGCCAAACCAAAGTCACAGATCTTTGCGACACAATGGTCAGTCAGCAGGACGTTCCTCGCTGCTACATCTCTGTGGATACACTGACAGAGAGACAGACAGGTGGACAGGCAGAGAGACAGACAGGTGGACAGGCAGAGAGACAGACAGGTGGACGGGCAGAGAGACAGACAGGTGGACAGGCAGAGAGACTGTTAGAAAAGTTTCACTGCTAACACTGATCTGTGCGTATGAAAGCCCTTGCATTGGTTTTTGTAAGGACCTGTTTCAGTTGTTAGTCAGAGTAGAGAAGACACTTTTTGTCCTCACTGCTTCAAAGAACAGTTGGAAGGTTTGCACTCGCTTTGTGTTCGCTCAGTGTTGTCACAGAAAGACAAACTTGTGTGAGTGTGTTCTTACATTCCTTGTGGACAGGAAGTCCAGACCCTGAGCCACCTGGTGGGAAAACCTCATGAGGGCACCAACAGACAGGCTGCCTGTCTGCACACCTGAGAGACAAACAGAAAGTTTGGCAGGACTGACTTCAGTGACAAAAAACTACAGGTGTGCTCAGATATGTTCAGGTGTGAACAGGTGTGCTCAGATATGTTCAGGTGTGAACAGGTGTGCTCAGATGTGTTCTGATGTCTCCAGGTGCGTTCAGGGGTTTACCCAGGTGTGTTTGTCCTGGACACAGAACCGGATGCATTTCCTGATAGTCTGAACAGCAAGATATCCCACTGTCACTGCAGAACACACACACACACACACACAGAGTAACATTGTAGTGACATCATCAGAAGTGTTGCTTGCCAAAACACAGTGCAGGTGTGACGTTTGAGCTCAGTGACAGCCAGGTCAGAATGAACGCACTGTGGTGGCTATGAGTGGATGTCAGCTGTCAGTTGTAGCTAAAGAGCTGTTGGATGAGACACTGATGGTGAAGCATGAATGAAGCTGCTGACTTCAGTGTTCTTGCTGAGCTAATGCTTTCCTGTAAACTGACATGTCACCTGTGCAAGTAAAGAAATTCAGCTAATCACAAATTGAATTAAAGTCTTTATTAATCCATGTGAGTGTTTTTGGTTTTACTTGATTCAGTATTGAGGTGAAAAAATAATACCCACTGAGTTGCAGTGAGATAAAAAAAAAAATCAGTTTCTATCATCAGTGAAATTGTTAATTTGCTTCATTCCTCATTCATCTCACTTACTGTAATATTGTGTGGACTGCCACATATTTCATCAAGGAAATCTGCCAGACCATGCTCACCTGTTGATGTCCACCTCTGGTCACTTGTACATGTACAGGTATGACATCACCACACCCAGAGAATCATTATCAGCTATAAACAGTTATAATGACTTTTTACCAAACCATCATGTGATGTGGTTGTGTTGCAGATGTTTAGCTGTTCAGACCTCCTGAGCCTGGCGTGCTGGGCGGCCATGTTCTTATAGAAGGCCTCCCCATCAACTTCATCGACACTCAAAATGGATGCCATGAAGTCCTGAGCATGAGCCCGCAGGAAGTTGAGTAGGTCTCCATGGCTACAGTACTCTGTGATCATCAGCATGGGGCCTGGTGGGAGGGAGAGAGGTGAGAGGTTGATAGACACTGTTCTTCCACAAAGCATTGCAAAAAGGAAAGAGAGGAGACACTCACTCCTGGAAAGTATCAACAGTATCAAAATTACAGTATTAAACTCGAAGGAAAAACATTTGGTTTTCTCTTCATGACATCTTAACTAATGATTATCTTTACTACCAGTAAATATTTTCTCTTTCTTTAATTTTGATTTTGAATTTTTGATTTTGTTAATCAATTGATTATTTTATCTATAAAGTCAGGTCATAGTGAGAAATCCATCCCTTTTTTTCAAGATTCCCAATTTAAACAGCTTGTTTAGTCCAAGCAACAGTCCAGAACCCCTAAATATTCTGCTTACTACTCTTATTCTCACTCTTCACTTATTGTGGACTATTTTCAGGAGTGGATTAATCTACATTTCTATTTCTGGCAGTAAAAAGAAGTCACATTTTTATGTCTGAGTTTCTGTCTTTGTGACATAATATTTTGTGGTTAAGAATTGAAACCATCATCACCTCCTTGAGTGCAGGCGCCCAGCAGGTTTACAATGTTGTCATGGTAACCAAGATGGCTGAGGATCTTCAGCTCCGACATCAGAGCTTCACGTTCTTCAGAGTGAGCGCTCGCTGTGCATCAATACGTCAAACATTAATCTCTATCTTGACAACAAGAATGTTTGGGACATGTTTTGGTGAAGATGATGAAGATTTGCAGACTGACGTTTGAGCATCTTGACGGCGACCCGTGTGGCGTCGTTATCCGTACCCAGACCGTATGCAGTCGCCTCAACAACTTTCCCAAACGCCCCAGAACCCAAAACAGCACCTGACAGAGAGGGAGGGGGGTTGTTAAGCACTGAGGTCGTGTCCTCATGGCCACTGCACCCAAAATTCAACTGAATGCACTTCTGCTGCAACCAAACCTAAACAACTGGGCCAGAAGGTCAATATTCAGGGCTATCAGTACTAAGACCCAGGTCGATGCAGTGAAGCATCTAAATCCATCCACCTGCTGTTTTGACACCCTGCCAACCTTTGTTCCTGAATGGATGTGCTGAAAATGATCAGGCAGCATCCCAGCACTGAGACTGGACTGATGAAGACATTAAATGATATTTATGTGAAACAAATAGCAAGAACTAGACGTGGCAGGCCCAGACAAGATTTTGAGAAACTCAATCACATCTCCATCAACATCATTTCCATCAGGATGGACGACAGTAACAGTCCCTGGTCTGGAATTCCCCAGAAGTCTGCCAGACATTTCCAGCTCCAGAACTTCGCTGAGTTCTAACAGAAAACAGGAGAATTGCACACATTACACCTGTTCTTGAAGAATATAAAGCTGAGTCATAACTAAGCAGGGAGAAGCTGCTTTTAGCGACTGTGCTGCACACAGATGGAACCAACCTCAGCCACTTTCACATCTAAGTTAAAAACTCTGCTCCTGTTTGATTGACTGTTTTCTCTATTCCTTGCATTTTATCAGTTTAAAACCTGTTATTACCCTGCAATTATCCTTTATTATTATTGTATTTAACTCAGTAAAATTATGATTATGTATGACGTTGAACTGAACAACTTCATCCCCCCCCCCCCCGCGACCCTGCAGAAGATTAAGCCGTACAGACTGGGCTGGATGGATTAATGTTGTAATGCTCTGTGGTGAAATGAACTGTTGTTTTGTACCAAGACGGAGCTTATCTCGAGGAAACTCCCACTTGTAGTTGTACGGCAGCTGGGTGGGATCAACAAAGGTGTAGTTGTTTCCATTGGTGCTCTCAATGATCTTCCAGCGAGTCTCATATTTGGGTTTCTGCGAGAAAAAGCAGAAACGTGAGAGCAGGTTCGGAATGAAGTGGTGACTGAATGAATTCACGTTAAGAAAGTCAGTCAGTCAACAGGATGATTTTATTTTCTTGGTAGTTTATGTAAATTATAATAATAATTTACCAGAGTCATATCATGGAGCAGGTTGCACGTGTATGCTGATGATGTTGTTATATATATTGCATCCTATTAGATCTGTTTTCTTTTAGAAACTTGTTACTCGTAAAGTTGTTATATATTTGCTGTTTTGTTATTTCTTGTTGCTTTATCTTGTTCCCAACAGTTAACTTGTTTCTGTTATTATATTGTTTTTGGATTTCGTGTTTCTATATTGTTCTTTCTATCATTATATTATTCCTAACTGTTATCATTTCTATCCAGCACTCTGTATCTTATTCCAAGTTATTGTCTTGTTCCCAAAAGAAACTGTCATTTCCCCAAGAGTTCGTATTTTAATGTCAAAACAGTTTTGAAAGCGACATCAGTCATGAGACCTGTATCATGTGGCGCTTGCCATTGACCTTTATGGTAATTTTATTGTGCTGTTGTTGGATTTCATGTTATTTTGTTCGTATTTTCTTTCTCTGAAAATAAACATGAAATCATATCATCAGTCAAGGTTACCTGTCTCCACTTGTAAAAAACAACCATTAAGAGCAGGAGGAGAACAGCAGCAGCACTCCCAGCTCCAATCAGAGCCGGCATGAAGAACACTGGAAGTTCTCCTGCAGAACCTAAAAACATCACGGTACATTATTCAACAACAAGACAACATGTTTAGTCACAAACAAGATTTTTCAAATAACCCGACATTTTATAGCTGGACACTTACGAGGATAAAAGACTTTCCGAGACACTCCAACGTGGTTGTAGGCCACACACTCCACAGTCAAAGCATCACCTGGTGATGGAGGGAGGCTCAGGTGTTTCCTGACTTCCTCTTCCTCCTCGTCCTCCTGGGAGTTTCCATCAGCTGGGTGAACTTGGTGGGTGGAGATGTCTCCACACCTGCAGAGGAGGTGAAGGTCATCATGTTTGGTTCTTTTTTTTATTTATTTTGTTTTTATCTATTTTCATCATATTTTATTGTTGGGTATTTTATTCCATGTAATTTTCTGTAATGTCAGTAGCGTGATTTAATTTAATTGAATCAGCTGAAACACTTTATTTAGAGGACAGGAAACACACTCTTTTCAGACTGAAACACACTCAACCACAGAGCATATATGAAAACATGTTTTCTATTCATCTCAGTGTTGATGGCAGACATAGCATAGAAATGTCAGAGAAGCCATAGGGGGATTCTCTCATTCATTGAGAGGATTCACTGTGGTGCCGAGCCACAGGATAATTCATTAATCATTAATCACAACCAATCTTTAATGACCCCACAACCTTGAGGACAAAACTGTACTTTTCAGGCTCTGAGAACAGATGAGTCATCAGGATGTTGTACAGTTGACCTGCGTCGCCTGTGGTCGATGCTGGCAGCACTTATTACAGTCAGTCTGGGTGATACATACGTGTCCTGGAGCCCAGGGCAGGTGTACCAGAGGACTGTGGGTAGTGGATATCCAGAGCTGCTGCAGGTCAGAGTGTTGTTCTCCAAACTGAAGCTGGAACTTGGAGAACCTGAAATTTAAATTCATATATTTCTTTAACTCAGAAGATTGAAACAGGCAGAAAACACAAATGGAATGTGATGAAAGAACGTAAAAGTTGACATTGGTTAATCTGGTAGTAAAGAATTTCTCCTAACCAACATGAAATGAATGACAGACTTAAAGATTTACAGGTACTCAGAGTTTATAGAAATTATGACAATTACAAGGAGAAAGAGGGAAGCTGTGAGGAAGAAGAGAACAAAGAAAGAGAAGCTGAAAAAGAAGAGGAAGAAGCAACAGGAGAAGAGGATGAAAATGAAGCCGAGGAAGAGGATGATGAAGAGGAGGGACATTCAGAAGACGAGGAACAGGAGGATGTAAAGTTTCTTACGGAAGATTCGTAGGTCAATGTTTTGTGAGCCGCTGAAGAATGAGTTAGAGAAGTGGAATGAGTATCGACCTTGATCCTCCTGACGAAGCCGCCGCAGCAGCAAGCTCGCCTCCGACCTGCGGCAACGAAACCCAATGCCACGAATTAAAGTAAAGCTTTGAAGCTCATAACATCACTGACATGAGAACATGTGCTGACCAGGTAGCCAGTGTCATCACAGATCATCTCCATATTATCTTCCTGAGAAAGCTTCCTGACTGGACACATCACAGACTGGTTTGTACACAGTCCAGGACTGAAGGACTCTGCAGTGGCTGACCAAAACCTCTCAGAGCATCACTGAGTCCATCTACTGAGCATCAGTGACACAGGTGAGGTGTCTCACAGAGTCCGAAGGAGCAGCAGCCTCAGTCTGTTCAGCAGCTGCCGGACATCCGCACTCAAGAGCAGCTTCTGTCCTCAACTCAGCCTCCAACACAAATAACAGTTCTATTCTTTTTGTGTGGAGCATAAAGGGACAACAGCTTGCATTTGGTTGTACAATCCTGTGTTGTCAAATGATAATTAAATGAGCCCTGTAAAACGTTCAACACAACACTCCCACCTTAAGAAACCTTAACACCATCAATACCACCTTAACAAACTAGTCTGTCCTGAAAAACAACTGTCAGACCCTGAGACCCTTAATACCACCTTAACAAACACAAACATCAAGAATACCCAAAAATTAACAAACCGGTATTGTTGGTGAAGCAGAACTCTGTCTGACCTGCAGTAGACATTTAAGATAAGATAATTCTTTATTCTTTATTGATCCCCCATAGGGGAAATGCGGGATTTAATGCTAACCTGTAGCCGTTAGCAGTGTAGCTCTCCTGATACACCATGCTGTTCTTGTTGCTGACGTTTGTTGGTGTTGTCCAGTGCCGGTTCCTGATGGGAGGATACGATTCTATCACAAAGGTCAGCAACACATCTTGACCTTCGTACGCCTCCACTGTGCTGTTGCTGCTAATGCCAGCACTGCTGACTCCATTCACACCTATTCTATTGGTGCTGATGTTATCAATTAGATCTCTGTTCACTTCCAGTGAACCTCTGCTAATGTTAGCTTCTAGCTCTTCTCGCACCTCCATTGGCATGCTACCAATGTTAGCATCCAGGTCCCCATTGACCTCTGTGGTCTCGTTATTAGCATTAGCATTCTGTGTCGGCTGCAGGTAGATCCTCAGGTAGGGACCGTCTGGTAAGAAAGAAGAGGAGAGACTGTATTAATCACTATCAAAGTTATTGTCTTATTTGAGTTTTTATTTTGTTCCAAAGATTTTTGATTTTTGTCCCATTCCAGATTAAAATTATCTCATTCATTCGAGTCACAAAATGTTCTTACCCAGAACTCTGAGACGTACGTTAGCTGTGGCGACTCCAGCTTCATTGAAAGCAGTACAGGTGTAGATTCCACTGTGTGCTGGACTGACGGATGAGACTGTCAGAGTTTTGTTGATGTACAGGCGACGGTTGCCATAATGTTGGCTAACGGTGACATTCAGTGTCTGGAACAAACCACACAACCAATGAATATGAAAACACACAGTTTGTCAAGTGTAAAAAAACACAGGTGATCTCTGACCTTTATGATCGGGTGTGTCCAGGTGAGGTTGTAGAAATGGGAGGGGTTACTGGTCAGACATGTGACCTCAAACTTTTCTCCTTCCAGCCGGAAAAATTCATCCTGACTGACAGAAAGGGAGGGAGGATAACGCAACCCTGCAGACAGACAGGTCATGGGAGAGACAAGTAGAAATCTAAATAGGATAACCCACAACAGGCAGACAGACAGATGGGTCTCACTGGGGACCAGACAGACAGGTTGACAGACAAATCAACAGACAGACAGACAGACAGACAGGTAGACAGCCAGGTCTTACTAGGGACCAGCATCAGGTCGACAGGTTTGGATCTGAACTGCCTTCCGTTCTTCCAGCCTGAACAAACATAGCGTCCCTTGAACGACCACTGCAGGTCTCGGATCAGGGCTCCTCTCTTGGGGTCAAAGGTCACGTTCATGCCCTGGGGTAGGCCCCGCCCTCTGCTGCCAGCATTACCCTCTGATTGTAGAGTGAGGTTAGTGACAGACGGGTCGGTCAACAAACACCTGAATAGGAAGTCATGGCCCTCCTTGACATCGGGGATGGTGTAGGGTGTGACGAACACCGTGGTGGGGTCAGTTGGGTCTGAGAGAGGGGCATCATGGGAAATAGAGGTTACAAAACTTCTGATGAAAAAATCATGTTTTCCAGATGTTCCTGTTTTGGTAAAAACATCTCATCCTCGATGGACTTCAGCTCACTCATCAAACAAAGTTGACCATTGTTTTATTTCTGTCTCGGAGTTTATCTTTTTGTGAGACAGATGGTGCATTTTAATTCTCAATACTTTTGTCTTACTCAGCTGTGATTGACACCCCAAACACAAAATGCTAACAAACTGTGACAACGCGATAATGGTAAAAAACGTCAGAGTAAGTATGATGTAAGTCTATGAGGACTCTGCAGGTCCAGAGAGAAAAGGCTTGGATTGGACTGTGTGACTCTGGTAGGCAGAGTGGCCTCTTATGATCCTACCTTTGACATATAGATGGATCCAGGTGTCCAGGTATTCCAAACTCTGGTTGGTGTACCCACAGCGGTATGTCCCAGTGTGTCTGGGGCTTGACCTTCTTACCTGTACCGGATCTGGTAGTCTGTCCTGGTACAGCAGACGGAATGCAGTACTGGACCAACGGATCGAACTGTTACCATGACAACTGAGGGTGAAGGTGGAGCCAGCCGTCAGAACCACCTCAGTTTGATTTGGCAGGAGGCTAGAGTTCAGCCGGATCAAAGGAGGACCATGAGGATCTGAAAAAATCAAACAGTAAATGAGTTTAACAATGCTGGGATGATCAGGCACACCTGTGATGACGTGTGTGGGCGAAGTATGGGCGAAACCTTTGGTCATACCAAAATAATATACTGACACATGAAGTAGGGCTGTGTGCATTGATCTGATTTTGTCAATTGAGGTGTGTAGCATGTGAATATGGTCTGAAGTGCGGGGTTTCGGAACAAATACAATTTGCCTTTTACTGAAAACATTGTTACCTCAGGAAGTTTATGAGTCACGAATTTATGATGCTACACAGAACCCTCCCTGGCTCACTGCTCACAAAGAGGCCTCTAATTATTTTTTGTTATTTTGTAAAGTTTTTAAAATGGGTGTGATGAGACCATGATTCCAAGAGTTTCGGTTTGTCCAGGTGGAATTGTGGCAGTGTGTATATCTGCATCACATTCATGATGGCATCAAGCCCTGGCTTTTTTCGGGGGGGTCATTCCTGCTCATTCTGATTTTCTTTTGTTGCCAGTTGAAGTTCATTTAATGTTGTTATGTTTTGGTTTCGATTTTTGTCTGGATTGCTCAGTAACATTTAGTAGAAAAATAAAAATCTTCTAGTAACAGTTGGTCACCTGATACCAGTGCGCCATAACACACATCGGATGGATGATTTAACATGACTTTATTTCAAATCAGAGAAGAAGAGACAATACAGCAGAGAAGAGATACAACTGTTCACAAATGAAAAAAAAAACAGAAAATCTCATTTGACTTACAATGAAAGATGATTTACATCAGAATCAAGCTGTTTTGTTAGCTCATCCAATGGGTTGTTGCGATGTCAGCAACAGGTGATAAAGACATTACCTGTTCACTTCTATTGTTGGTTTGATGAAACTTTGTATTTTAATGGAGCAACTTTCTGATTTTAATTCTAAGTATTAATTTTGAAATTTGATTATCAGCATGTTTAAATCAGTGTACTGATTCACATTGATTAGCATTAGCCGGTTAATTACTGATCATTTCATTAGCTGGTATAACAAAATCTCATTGGCCACTTCAGGAAGAACAGATGAACTTTATTGGCTGGTTTACAACATATTCCACTGTCAGTAAAAACGGAGGATCTCATTGGCTGCCCGTGGACAGTCAGAGGAGCTCATTGGCTCGGAGCACTGCTTTGCGGGGCAGCAGGAGGTTTCTTGGTGATTTCCTGCAGCTGGGTCGCAATGCGGGACGTCTGCAGCAGTAAAGCCTGATGGTTTTCAACCAGCAGACTCTGGTGACGAGCCACATTCTGCAGGTCTTGGATCTGCTGGGAACCCTGAGGACACAACGTCAGAAGGCATACTAATTGAGTTAAACTGGGTCAGACAAGATGTCGCCTGTAGATGATGATATGAAAACGTGATCTTGTTTATCAGAGTGTACAATAGTTCAGGTTGATTATTAGAAGACTTTCTTTTAGCTCTGATAGATTAGACCAGGCTAGTCAGGATTGGTTATGGTGTATCTGACTCTGAATGTGACAAAGCCTGAAATCATCGTATTTGATGTCCAACCTGAGCTTCCAGCATGTTGAGCAACTGGACCACCCCAAATTGAACTAAACCTGAAATAAACAAAACTAACTGCAACCTGGGCCTAATCAAACTAATTCCCACCCGAGTTCCTGGCATGCCGAGCAGTTTGACCCTCAGCCTGGCATGGCCGAAATTAAAATAAACAAAACTCCATATAAGCTAAACTAAAACTAAAGCTAAATGATACCTGAGATAAACTAAACTCAATCCTATATAAATTAAACTAGTTTCCAGGATCCTGAGTGGTTTGACTACCTCGGCCTGGCTGACCCGAACTTAGCTCAAACTAACTAAAGTAAACCTTAGGTAAACTAAACTCAATCCTATCTAAACTTAAACTAAACTAAACTCAACCCACCTGAGTTCCCAGCATGCCAAGCAGTTGGACCATCTGGACCTGGCCCTTGGCAACCTCCTTCTGGACCAGGAGCAGCTGTTTCAGCAGTTCCAGGACCTCCGTCCTCCACGGCACCTCCTGCTGTTGATCCTGGACCAGCCTAGGCTGAGGGGCTTCCATGTTTGGGCCAGCAGGGTCAACATCTGATTCGTTGGGTGACTGGGCTGCACCCATCATCATGGCAGCGGGTGGGTTGTCATGGTGATCACCTGCAGTGAAGATGACTGAAGTCAAAACTTCAGTTTTTACATTGGAGTTCCTCTGATTTTCAGAATAAAGGTCCAGTAAAGTTAACGAGCGTTAGTTGATTAGAGATGTGTTTGTTTTGTTTCCCAACAGACTCTACAGCTCAGCTTTACAGCAGAAGTGAACATGTTTACAACCTGGTCCAAAGAACGGTTTTAGTCTCTTCATGACATCAACTGTACAGTGGTGATTTTTTGTATTTTATAACACGCTTGATTAAAATGAACTAAATCTATGCATAATTATGGGCATGGTCACTTTGATTGACAGCTGCCTGCTAGCTGTCAGCTCCAAACACGGAGCTCATCCAGCCACTGAACGGCTGCTGGCTGGAGTTTGACTGTGCTGCCGTCTTGACTGTGTTTCTCTCGGGTGTCCAGGACGAGTTCCTCCGGGGGGAGAAAACTGCTCCTCAGGGGAGAGAACTGCTCCTCAGAAATCTATGGTGACATCACTGAGAGTATGTCCATGTTTTATACAGTTTGTGGTTTTAGCCTGAAGAATAATGTGTTGATGAATTCATTGGCAGAACAGAAAGCTCTAATGGATTTAATCCTCCATCTGGTGACCAGCAAACCTGGGACCAAATCTGACCCTCCAGCAAATACGTTTTCACAACACCGTTTCAACATGTTTCCATGTGAGATAGGCAAATCAATAATTATCTATTATTATATTGTGAGTTAAAGTCATTTATTCCAACATGAAGATTTATTGCCTTAAAACAATCAGATGGATCAATCAAAGTTATTGTGAAATGAAATAAAAGAAATAAAGATTATATATTGAGAACAACGTTTCCAGTAACGAACCAGAGGCCAACCTGATCACTGAGCTCCATGTGATCTCTGAGAGTTGGTAACTCACTAATTGACAGCTGCGACAGTTCAGGTGTTCAGGTGACTGATCGATCAGTTGTCTGATCTGTAATCAGATATAGTCTAATTTTATATTTCCAGACAGATTTTTTGTGAAACTTCATGTGACAGTTGAAAATTCGTGTTGCTTTACACAATCAGAAGAAGAAGTGAAACAACCAACACAGTGTGTGTGTGTGTGTGTCAGCATCATCCTGCTGCTGTTAAAAGACAAAGTTCAGACAGTCTTACTGAACTGTGATTCTCAAAAAAAGGTTTAGGTCAGAGTGCTTCCGGCACTCAGACTGACTATTTGAGGGGAGGTTATGTCTTTGGACATAAATTTTCTCCGTCGCATAGTGAACATAAACTACAATTTTACAATTTCTGTACATCATGGGCTGTTGTTGTGTGGCTGAAGGCCAGACGAGCTGCTGCATTCTGGATCATCTGCAGAGGTCTGACCGTGCATGCGGGGAGGCCTGCCAGTCAGGAGCTGCAGAAGTCCATGTCTGATATGACAAGAGCCTGTACCAGGAGTTGTGCTGCATGTTCAGACAGGAAGGGTCTGATCTTCCTGATGTTGTACAGAGTGAATCGACATGATCGAGCAACAGTGGCCACATGAGCCTTGAAAGTCAGTTGGTCATCAATCATGACACCCAAGTTTCTGGCAGACTTTGTGGGTTTGAGTTGGGCTGATTTGAGCTGGATGTTGATTTCTTGTTGTATAGAGGGACTGGCTGGGATGACAAGGAGCTCAGTCTTGGAGAGGTTGAGTTGAAGGTGGCGTTTTTTCATCAATGCCGAGATATCTGCAAGGCAGGATGAGATCCGGGCAGAGACCGTGTGGTCGTCTGGGGGAACGACAGGAAGAGCTGGGTGTCATCAGCATAGCAATGGTATGAGAAACCATGGGAGTGGATTATTGCACCAAGTGAGGTTGTGTATATTGAGAAGAGGAGGGGACCAAGTACTGACCCTTGAGAAACCCCTGTGGATAGACTGTATGGTTTGGACACTTCCTCCCTCCGAGATAATCTGAAATATCTTGTATGTAAAACTATAGCTAGGTAGTAATCGATCTCTACTACAGGCCTTTGGCATCGCCCACATCCTGTGTTCCACAAGAAAAGATCAGAGACAAAGGAAACTTTATCAATGAAGCCTTTTGGATCAATAAATTACAGGCAACATCCACGTTGAAAGAAGGTCTAAATGAGGACCGAGATTTTACTGCTTTTTTGTCAACATCGTTGTTTGTGTTTGCTGTGGTGCTCTATTATTTAGCTCTGATGAATATTGTGGATGAAACAACACCATCTACTGTTTTTTTTTATAAGCATACACCCTTTCCATGTCATGACACCTGTTGGTGGAGTAAAAGATTGTTTTGTTCCATGAGATGAGGGCTCAATGCCGAAACACGTCAGAGTTAATTTTAAGGTCTAACATGACAATGTCGAGACAACAAAGGACTTTGACTGTTAAAAAAGACTGTCTGCAAGTTTTATTGTGATGTTTGTGATCAAGCTGCCTCTTCCTCACTGGAAAGTCTCAGTGTTTGTGACCTGGAGGTCACCTCTGTACCTCATACTGTCAAACTGAGCTTTATGTTCAAGCTTTCCTCCTTCAGCAGATGAAGGTGAAATAAACTCGGTACTTTGTTGTTGTTTTTGACTTTTCTTGTTATGGAGCTCTTCATCTTCACCTTCTAATTTTTCTTCTTTGTCTTTTACGTTGTCTTCTCTTCATCTTCTTCGCCTCCTTCTTTGTCTTCTTCTTTACCTTCTTCATCATCCTCTAATTCGCCTTCTTCATTTCAATTGTTTTCCTCTTGTTCGTCTTGTATTTGGTCTTCTTGATCATCTTCTTGAAGGGGTTAGGTTAGGGTTACTGGGTTCAGTAAAATCCAGCAGACTCTCCTGATGTGTAAGATTTATTTAGACTAATTCAGAGATTTCAGGACAAACTCTATCACTGACCCCACAACAGCTGTGACTTTTAGTATCAAAACTTTTGAGGGATCGACTGATCAATTTAACATCACATGATGCGACGTCCTTGTCGGCTTCATATACACATTGTTATGTTTCAGTTATGTATAACTGCAGCTCCTGGATGAGCTCTGTGTTGGACAGGCTTCACTTCCGTCTTCAGTGTGTATAAACCTCAAATTAGAAAGCAAAAAACCCGCAAACAAAAAAATCTAGGTCGAAGTAAAACATCTCATCTCATTTCTCCTGACGTTTGTGCGGAAACACCAAGCAGCTTCGGTCTGAGCCTTCAAGCCACTGCAAGATAAGTCAGTTGTGTAATTGAAGAGTTTCAGCCGTCATTATTGACTCTCAACTCAACATTTCCCATCCACAGCAGCTGCGGCTTCAGGAACCCATCAGGGTCAATGATGGTACAACCTGTGTGAAGACGTGTCACATTTATCCATTAAAGGGGAACTGAAGTCTTTCTTGCACATTTCTTCTCATGATCCCATAGGTCCTGCTGGTGTGTGATGCTTATGCAGTCTGTCTGGATTTCAAAGTTCGGTCCAACCTTCACTGTGATGTAATACTCTGAGGTCTGGAAATAAAAGCTGGCTGTCAAATGCAAGCCAAGATGAAAAAGAGAGTTCCACTGTACATTAGAGAAAGTCAGAGGAGCGAGTCTTTGTTGCCACAATGTTACCACAATGTTACCACAATGGACCTGAGGCCATCTGTGACCTCTGTTCTCTGCCGACATGTTGCTTTACACAGTCAGATACAGCAACTAACAGCCTCACTGTTGCTCTGCCATATATGACTCCATTTGTTATTCAGTAACAGCTGCTTCTACGACGTACACAAGTCCATCTGTCCCTATGGAAGCATCACACACACTCGTCCACGTGAAACCACAGACAAACTCAAAGTTAGAAAGAAAAACCAGAGTGGATGAGTTACACAAGAAGCTGTGTAGAACAAGACGTGACATGTAAGATAAAGAAAGAAATGTTTCCGAGTTTATCAGCAACGTCCTGTCCAAAGAAGACTGTGCTGTCTCAGAGGACGAGGCTCCGTCTCTGAAGCTCTTCTCAGGAGGAAAACATGAACAAAGACTTGAGGTGAACTCCAGCAGTTCAGAGTGGACGACTGGATGAAGTCCTGTTCACTGATGAATCCAACTTTGAGACTGATTCAGTAACAGAAGGATGAATGTGAGGAGACAAACAGGAGAGAGACTGATCCCACAGTGGATCAAACCCACAGTGAAACCTGGTGCAGGAACATTCAGGTCACACCAGCCCCACACTGCCTCCACCCTGACCGAGCCTGACAGGCTCCACCCTCTGGTTTGAAGGACTCATTCTGCAGCAGGAAGGACTCAAAGCTCTGCGAGAGGCACCTGAAGACCAGAGAAGCCCCAGGAGTCCTGACTGTCCAGGACTGTCCTGGACCGTCCCGGACCGTCCTGGACCGTCCTGGACTGTCCTCCACAGTCACCTGAACTCAACGCCACTGCACATGAGAAAGCACTGCAGTGCTGTACACCTTCAGTTTATGAGTCCTTCTGCCATAAAGTTCCACTGTTTCTGCATCTTTATTCTCTAACTTCTGTAAATAATCTGTAAATACATTTGTCAAATTTGTAAATACTTTTTAGCTTGTTTATATTGTTCATTTTTACTATTTCACTTGTTCTACCGTCTTTGCTGCACAGAGGGACGAGCGAAGCTTTGTCTGATCTGACCTCGTTCTTACTTGAGAAACTACAAAACCTCTTTGAATAGCATGTACATGTAACCAGCGATTCCCCCTCCACGAAGAGACAACTCACGACAACAGGAACCCGGAGTTTGGCCTTTTTGTCAATGAATAACTTCAACCACTGATTATTAGAATCTGTTAACAGACACAAGAGATTTTCACAACAAGAGATTTAAGACAGTCCTGCATTCGAGAATTAGGAGGGGGGGGGGGGATTGGTGTGTTGAAACCTCAGAAAGTCAGGAAACACATTTTCTAGCAGAGACCACACACACACACACACACACACACACACATAGACCCTGGGATTGTGTGTGTGTGTGTGTGTGTGTGTGTGTGTGTGTGTGTGTGTGTTGGACTTCCTTGTCTCACTTCTTCTTTGTTGAAGACTGTGGGAGTGGCAAAGGAACTGGTTACCATAGCAACGTGTTTACCCTCCACAACCGTCTTGTAGTAGAAGAAGAAGAAGAAGAAGAAGACCAATACTGTTCTGTCTGTACATAGTTTTCACCTTCTCAGTCCTGATCACTCACTGATATTGATTGTTATTTATCCGATTACTAAATGCTATTGTGTGAATATTGTCATGATGTCAGAAGGTCACATACTCAGTTGTCTTCACCAACAATGTAAACATCACATTATGTTTTGTATGTATAGAATACATGAATTACAGACATCACTTCCACCACATTGAATTCAAGCAGAGTGCTGTTTCTAAATGAGCGTGTCAGCGTTACTGTCAGGTTTCAACAGGAGAAGCTGAAATCTGACACATGAATATTTACATTAATCTCAACTCTACACTTCATATTTTATGGAGACTTATTCTGAAAGTCAATAGATCAACAGTTAAAAGCTACTGATGTGCTGTAATTAACAGTTGATTAAAGAGACTTAAATTCTTTCGAGACGTTATTGTTGGTTTTTATAAGCTATTAATGGTCTTGTATTAACATTTGAGACATAGACACAAGGTTTACCTCTGAGAGCAGTAATGTGCTTACAAACTGTCAATATCAAAGAACATTAATCATCACTCATTAAAGATACAACTTTATAAAAACATCACACCATCGATGAATCATTTTACTGTGAAATTAAAGTATTACTTTTAATGTCTTATCCTTCAAACATGAGTGAAGATAATCAGCCCCTGATGAAGCATGAATACATGGTTAATGAACAGATAACACATGTTAATAAAGAGTGAATACAGTTTGTTGTCTGACCTCCGGCAGAGCAGCAGCTGAGGGCGATCAAGAGCAGCACAGAGGAAACCTTCATCTCTCTCTCTCTCTCTGGTGACTGTTGAAGTCAAAGTAAATGAGACAAACTTCCTCTAAGTCAACCAGCGACTCGGCTCCACCCACGCCAGCCTGCATGCCCCTCTGGCTGTTCTGATGGGGGGGCAGGCGTTGTGCTGATCAACATGTCACAGGTTCGAGTCCTGACAGAGTCTCTGTCTCATTTCCTGTCTGACAAAATACATAAAGTGCTTAAAAATAAAGAGCGAATGAAATAAAACAAAGTGCATCAGATCAGCACTCAGTCGACAGCTGATGACATCATCAGCTTTTATTTTCATCTCACTCAAACATTTGTTGAAGTGAATGTGAGATGAGTGAGAAAGGGTTTTGGGGCGAGCTGCTGTCAGACCAGGTGTGACACTGGTCCTCGGGTTTTCTGCAGCAGTTTGTTGGAAATCCACTCTTAAATCAACTCGTTTCTTTGATCTGCAGATGTTGAAGCTCATCTCAACCACTTTACATCCTGTCTCCTTCATCTCCAGCAGCAGCATCAGACTCTATCAGATCCTCATGTGTCTGGAGCCCGGTCGTCCTGTGAGAACCTCGTATCTCCACAAAGCTCCATCAGAGAAACAGCCTGCTTTCAGCTTGGAGTCCAGGACTTTGGATCCACGAGTTCAGCGTCAGGAGGAGGAGGATTTTCTCAGGAAGGAAATCTTCATCCTGGAGATACGAGGTTTTCACTGGACAGGAAGTGAAGACGAACCAGTAACTGAAGCTGTCTGAGTAGAACAGTAATCGAATATTTGACTGAGATGTGGAGGTGAAGGAGAAAGTTACATGAAATGGAAACACTCCAGTAAAGTACAAGTACTTTGAATTTGTACTTGAGTACATTAGTGGAGTAACTGTACTTCGTTACATTCCAACACTGTAGATTAATCTGTGTCATTGTCTATGATTTAATGATTCATTTCAACAGTGTCACTTCAAACACAAACTTGATGTTTTTCAAATCCCAGAGAAAAAGAGGAAGAAGAACTTTTAGTTTTGTGACTCACTCTGAGTTTCTGAGGAAACATTTTTAAATATTCAGCACTTTTCTCAACTTCTCTTTGTTCCACATTCCAACAAGAAGCATAAAAAAACACTGACGCAGTGGGTGGAGTCAGACTGATGGAGGGGGTGGAGCCATTGGAACCATGACTGAGAACAACACCACCTCCTGTTGGGGCGACAGAGAGAAAAAACAAGTGCTTGTACTTCGCAGATATAACATTTAAAAAAAACAAACAGAAACCCCCCAGATTTCATCGGCTGTTTCATCAGACGCCTCCAGAGGCTTCAAGAAAGCTCACCTCCTCCATCACTGACTCCATCCTCACCTCCATCACTGACTCCATCCTCACCTCCATCACTGACTCCGTCCTCACCTCCTCCATCACTGAGTCCATCCTCACCTCCATCACTGACTCCGTCCTCACCTCCTCCATCACTGACTCCGTCCTCATCTCCTCCATCACTGACTCCGTCCTCACCTCCTCCATCACTGACTCTGTCCTCACCTCCTCCATCATTGACTCCATCCTCACCTCCATCACTGACTCCGTCCTCACCTCCTCCATCACTGACTCCGTCCTCATCTCCTCCATCACTGACTCTGTCCTCACCTCCTCCATCACTGACTCCATCCTCACCTCCATCACTGACTCCATCCTCACCTCCATCACTGACTCCGTCCTCACCTCCTCCATCACTGAGTCTGTCCTCACCTCCATCACTGACTTTGTCCTCACCTCCATCACTGACTCCATCCTCACCTCCTCCATCTCTGAGTCTGTTCTCACCTCCATCACTGAGTCTGTCCTCACCTCCATCACTGAGTCCATCCTCACCTCCTCCATCACTGACTCCATCCTCACCTCCATCACTGACTCCATCCTC
>JBBMOC010000168.1:285218-304652 GCA_037975185.1 Centropyge bicolor | reverse complement strand
CGGGGTATTCCCGAGTACTACATTGTCTCAGGGTATTCCCGAGTACTAAATTGTCTCCGGGGTATTCCCGAGTACTACATTGTCCCAGAATGCAGCAGCACGTCTGGTTTTCAACCAGCCAAAAACAGCACATGTCACTGTTCACATCGCTCCACTGGCTCCAGTCGCTGCCCGCATCAAATTCAAAGCTCTTACACTTGTCTACAAAACCACAACAAAAACGGCTCCCTCCTACCTGAACACCCTGATTCAGGTCTACACTCCGTCTCGCTCACTACGCTCGACCAATGAAAGGCGCCTGATACAACCACCTGAAAAGGGCCCGAGGTCAATAGCTAGACTCTTCTCCTCTGTGGTTCCCCGGTGGTGGAACGAGTTACCAAACTCTGTTCGATCTGCAGAGTCACTCTCAGTCTTTAAGAAAAGACTAAAGACCTAGCTCTTCACTGAACACCTTGGCACTTGATAAACTCCTATAAAATGAACACACACACACACAAAAACTAAAAAAAAAAAAAAGGCTAATTGTATGTTGTAATGTATGCCCCCCCCCCACACACACACACTGCCTGTAGGCAGGCCCTATCTAACTTGAACCTTGATTTTTTGGCACTTATCCAGGTTGTTTTCTCCTGACTAGATCCTTGCTTGTGTTGTATTTACTCTCAGATGTACGTCGCTTTGGACAAAAGCGTCTGCTAAATGAAATTGTAGAATTGTAGAATTGTCTCAGGGTATTCCCAAGTATCACATTGTCTCAGGGGTATTACCTAGTACCACATTGTCTCAGGGTATTCCCGAGTACTACATTGTCTCAAGGGTATTACCTAGTACTACATTTTCTCAGGGGTCTTATCTAGTACTACATTGTCTCAGGGGTATTACGTAGTACCACACTGTCTCAGGGTATTCCCGAGTACCATATTGTCTCAGGGTTATTACCTAGTACCACATTGTCTCAGGGGTATTACCGAGTACTACATTGTCTCAGGGGTATTACCTAGTACTACATTGTCTCAGGGGTATTACCGAGTACTACATCGTCTCAGGGGAATTACCTAGTACTACATGGTCTCGTGATACTTCCCAGGTGGAGTTGTAGGGCAGATGGGTGGGGTCGACGTAGGTGTACTGCTGTCCGTCAGGACTCACTGACTCAATCACCTTCCAGCGAACTTCATAACGAGGTTTCTGACAAACAGGAAGAGACGATGAGAACTCAGGTCACAAAAATAAGAGATGGTACTTCCAAACTCTCATGTTGTCCTGGCAACCAGGAAATACTACTGGCAAGCAGGAAATACTAAGTGACTACTTCATGTCACAGTGATGCTGAAAAATACAGCCAGTACTGCAGTTAATAACAATAAGAAGAAGAAGACAATACACTGAAGACTGACTTTTCTCCAGAGGATGATGAGGATGATAAGGAAAATGACTGCGACGATGACCAGAACCAGAACTGCTGCCAAAACCGCGACCTGAGACAGAAGAGCTGGAGACAGGCAGAGAGAGAGAGACAGGCAGAGAGAGAGACAGAGACAGAGAGAGAGGTCAGTATTATACTATAGCATAGTATACTATTCAGTGTTATTATTATAATGTGGTACAGTAGCCTACTACTGCAGTGGTATTGCAGTATTAGTACGTACAGTTGGACAGTATTCGCAGGTCTCTGGCTCGTCTTCCTGCAGAGTTTTTAGCTTCACAGCGAACAGCTGACAGAGAGATGAGACTCTGCAGAGTCAACACACTGCGTATCTGCACAGATGACACACACATACAGCTGTCAATCATCTTCATATCATGATGATGACATCATACTGATGCTGCCACTGGTTACCTGGGTGACTCCTCTGTCCTCCACCTCAGTGATGTTCTCCTGCAGAGCCCCGCCCTCCGAGGCTGCTGATAGGCTCCTCCAGCCTCCCGTCAAATTACTGCACCTGCGGGAGACAGACATGTTTATTTTCACATGTCCTCTTTACCTGTGTGTCTTTACGTGTGTGTATGTGCACTTACCTGTGTGAGCTGTGACAGGTGTACCAGGTGACTGATGGGGGTGGAGCTCCCTCACTGACACACACCACGGCCTTACTGCTGACCTCTGACAGTGACGTAATCCTGGGGGCCGCTGCACACACACACACACACACGCACGGTGAACAGTCTGTATGTCAGCTCTTCTGCCTCTCTGTCTGTCTCACTTTCTCTGTCTGACCTTTGACCTCCAGGTTGAAGATGACCTCTTCGACTTCGTCCTCATTGTAAACAGTTGCTGTATAACTTCCTGTCTGATCCATCTGGACTCGAACCAGCGTCATTGTGCTTTTATACCTGCAATCAGTCAATCAGTCAATCAATCAATCAATCAATCAATCAGTCAATCAATCAATCAATCAATCAATCAGAAAGACAGACAGTTATTTTCTTTTTGAATATGCTGAATATCTAATGTGACCTCTGATCTACCTGCTTCCTGTCAGGTGTGTGGTGGTGATTGAAGTGGTTTCCGTGGCAACGGTCTGGTTGTCTTTGGTCCAGAGGACAGTGGGGGTGGGATGGGCGTCGATCTCCACACTGATCTCCACCGTGTGATGGAGGAGAGACGACACGTTGGTCTCACCTGAGGGCCACAGGTAGACATAACCTCGATCTGCAAGAGAGAGCGACAGTTTCCCTGAATGTCTGTGTGTGTGTGTGTGTGTGTGTGTGTGTGTGTGTGTGTGTGTGTGTGTGTGTGTGTTTGTGTGTGTTCTCACCCAGTACGGTCACTGTGACATTTTTCTTTACAGTTCGTTCCTGCATTGTCTCCTGCACCGCACACACATACACACCTACAGGAAACATATACACACACACACACACACACACACACACACACACACACACACATATATCCCCATTACTAGACAGACAGAGTACTAAAAAATAAACAGGAGCAGCTGAATCATATGAACTCACTCATTTGCTGTTTGTCAGTTACCTTTTTGAACATCAAACTATAGTAGGGTAAAGTGTTTCCCTCAGTGCGGTCTGACAGGTAACAGTAGCCTTTTTCCTCAGTAACCTACCAGAATCAGCCACTGTTGCTGTGGAGATGTTGATGAAGGAGCGGATCCGATTGGGCAGGAAATCTGTCAGCGGCTCTATTTCCTGAAGCAACACAGGAGAGAAGCTTGTCACCTTGTAATTAGAACCAATGAAGCAACAGTTTGATGACATCATAGTTCACCCAGACAGGCAGATGGAGATAGAGACACAGGTACCTGTCTGCGGGGGAAGTCCCAGGAGAAGAAAACCATCTCGGTGTCTTTGACGGTGCAGTTTACAGTCAGAACCTCCCCCTGCTTCAGCACGCTGCGGGACACCGTCAGATCCACTTCCATGTCCTTAGGAACTGAGAGACAGACAGGTACCGAGAGAGACAGACAGACGATCAGAAAAAAGTGCTCCGACAACAGTGTTAACTGCTTAGTTTATTGTGACCTCATAAAACACATTCTAAAAGCCAAACTTGCACCAAATGTCCTGTTTCAGGAACCAGTGTTTCACATGCGTGAACTCACTTCCAAACTATTACATTCAATTCCAAATGACCAGACTCACATCCAGGTTTTCGATACAGTTATTCAAGTTAACACAAATTCAGACTCCGTTTCTAGTGACATATTCCTGCTCATACAGTGGAACATGCTTCAGTTGATGGCACACAGACGCCCCCTGTTGGCCGCAGGGTGTTCGGCCCTCAAATATCAACATTGTTCACCAACGTTCACGGTTCAGCACATGACGTGACTAGAGCTGTGCCATACTGCAAGATTTGGTATCGTTCTGATACCAAGTAAATACAGGGCCAGTATCACCGATACTGATACCAATACCGATACTTTTAATATTTAAGGTTGATGTACCATCACACTGCAGATCCTTAGGTGTTTTTGTGGTTTTTTCCTTGGGATTATTTTGTTAAAACCAAGGGTTAGGGTTAACCCTAACCCTAACCCTAGAAACTACAATACAAAGTAAGTGAACTTCTTTTCTGGATTTTTCTCAATTAAAAAAGATCTGCTTCAGTGTGTGTGTGTGTGTGAGAGTTGAGTGGCCTGCTGCCGCTGAGTTACGTGACGGTACGACATCAGAGCACAAGAGGGGGGGTAAGAGCAAAGTGCGCCTGCTCCGCGCTGAGAGTGAGACAGGAGAAGCAGTGAGTCCAGCAGCGACCTGTCTGTCGCCTCTTTGACGAGACCGCACAAGCACATACAAGAGCCAAACTGACATTAAAGTATCGATCTCATCACGCTAGTATCGATCTGATAGCGATACCAACCTGGTATCGATACTATGGATATTTGGATGGATCCGCCCACCTCTACATGTGACTCGCACTGACACTGGTAACAACTGGTGACAGTGACAAACGGTGGCATCATTCTGACATCAGTTCTTTTAAATATAATCCTAATGTCATCTATTCTTTGAATCTAATCTAATCAAACCTGGTCAAATTGGATCAAATCTTGTTGAATCTGATCTGCAACAAATGTGTAACAAACACAGTGATGTCGATCCAGTCTGATCTAGTCTCCTCACCTACAATGCTGAAGACGTAATACACCTGTGATTCTCTCTCCTCGTCACCGCGAGTGGCCAAGCACACGTACGACGTGTCGTTCAGACGACCGGTGAAGCCGCGACCCGGTTGGTACGTCGTCCCGGTGACCAGTGTCCTGCTGGGACGTTCGTACAGTGAGACGTTCAGCCGTGGGTCAGACACCACGCAGGGGATGGTGTCTTCCTCCTCCTCCTTCATCACCACACCTGGACCCAGTGGGACAAACCATTCCTCCGGACCTGGTGGGGTAAGATGGAGAGATGAAGGGATCTCACAGGTAGGACTGACATGATCAATATGTGATAAACATCACGGTCACCTTGACCCGGTATGAAGATGTCAATCGCTCTGCTCTGATCGGACGACGCCTCTTCACATGTATATCTTCCAGAATTCCTCCAGGTGGCGTTTAAGAGCTGCAGGATGCTGCTGGAGCCGTGATTCTCCACAACAAGCCCGTCCACCACAGAGTCCTGAGGGAGCTGCCACGTCACCTGACTCCAGCCGGAACATTCCTGCACACACGGACGGTACCTTAACCAACAGTGAGCACACCTCCGGAGACAGACAGGAGAGGGAGAGAGACAGACAGGTACCTACAGAGACAGACAGGTACCTATAGAGACAGACAGGTACCTATAGAGACAGACAGGTACCTACAGAGTCAGACAGGTACCTACAGAGACAGACAGGTACCTACAGAGTCAGACAGGTACCTATAGAGACAGACAGGAGAGGGAGAGAGACAGACAGGTATCTATAGAGACAGACAGGTACCTGCGGAGTCAGACAGTTTTTTACTGACCACAGTGAAGTTGGTGTTTGAGTTCAGCAGAACTTCAGAGGATGACGGCAGCAGCTCCAGACAGACCCCCCCCTCAGGGCAAAGCAACAAAACACCTGCAGACAGACAGACAGACAGACAGACAGACAGACAGACAGGTATCAGTCCGCCTGTAAAGTCTGAGGCATGCTTTAATGTTGTTACCCACCCAGCAGGAAGTGCAGCACTCTCCGACTTCCTGTTCTTCCTCTGATGAACACCATCATTTGCTGATGATCCTGAGCAGCAGCGACACAGAGAGGAGAGAGATTTCACATTAAAAGTCTAACTCTGAGGATGAGGAGTGAGAGATTTCAAACTAAGAGTTTGACTCAGTCTGAGTAGCAGAGGATGAGCTGCTGTCATCTGCAGTTTTCTTCTTCAGTTTGCTGTTTTTTATGAGCATCTTCTTCTTCCCTCCAGTGTAAATAAACCTGCTGTCACATGTTGCACTGACTTGTTTGGTGAAGAATCAAACCAGTGTTTCAGCAGTGTGTGTGTGAAGCTGTAAATATTTCTGTGCAGGTGAAGAGTCTGAAGACTTGTCTCCAGCTGGAGCTGTCTCAATGAACAGTGGCAGAGCAGACTGAGGAGGAGAGCTGCTCACACACAGCTCTGCTCATCTGGGCCGGAGCTGGACTTCACAGCTTCACTCTGCTGCTCTGCACTGTGGCTAAAACTGTGTTTTAGCTATTGGAAAAAACTGCAACAACTGTTGTATCTTCTTGACACGGTGAAGATAGAAACATGGCTGAAAACTCTGAACTGAGTCTGGAGTCAGTTAAACAGAAACAGTCAGAACGTCTGTTAAATCATTTGAGCTGTGATGGTTCAAACAGACTGAACACATTCCTGTGTGTGTGTGTGTGTGTGTGTGTGTGTGTGTGTGTGTGTGTGTGTGTGTGTGTGTGTGTTTTCACAGGGGGATTTTAGTTTTTTCTTCTTCATCCAGAGAAAAAAAAAGACTGAGTCCACTCATCCAATCAGAATGTGTCCTTGGGGATCTCGGCCAATCAGAGGTCTCATTGATCCTGCGTAAGGGAGGAATGTGAGTCGACCACCGAAGAAGAAAATAAACAGGAAAGTATTTCCTGTGGGCAGCTGAGTTGAGACTTTCCAGCACAAATTTATATTCAGTTCTTTTCTTCACACAGTTTTCACCCAATCACAGCTCTGCATCTGTCTCGGCGTAGGTTAAATCTGCTCTGAGCTCAGTTCCACAGGGCCACAGTGATGTCACAGATGATGTCACTGATCGACTGTCATCTTGTGACGTACTGTTCAAAGCTATAGGACGTCTGTGGACAGCCTGTGGCTCCCAGGGTGCATCTCTCTAACAAGCAGCCAATCACAGAGCTTCATGTTCTGTTGTTTCTACAAACATTTGGCTGTTTAAACCCGTTCACAGTAACAGCAGCTGAGAGCACTTTGAGAGTCCCAGCCGGCCTGGAGCCGGCCTGGAGCCGGCCTGGAGCCTCACACCAGTTTGCATTCAGAGCCCACACATCCACAGAGGATGTCCTGTCCACTGCCTCCACTCAGTCTTCACACAGCATCTTTATCAGAATGCTGTTTGTTGCTCAGCTCAGACTCAACACAGTCTCCACTACGCAACTGCTCTGGCCAAGAAACAGAACCCGGGCAGTCCGGATTGGCTGTCACACCTGAACACTGGCGCCCCCCAGGGCCATGTGCTCAGCCCCTTCCCGTTCACGCACTCACAACTACAAGCCCTGCCATGGACAGAACCACCGTCACTGACTGGACTCAGAGCAACAGTGAGAATTCAGATGTGGAGGAACTGAACAGTCCACCTCAGCTGTCATGGACCTCACACATCCCCACCTGGTCAGGGACGCTCAGCAACCACTGTGTTTCTTATTTAGGACATTTAGGAAGGCAACAATCCTGCACCAAGGCCTTGGTAAGAAAGCATCCTGACTGGACCCATCACAGACTGGTTTGTTCTCAGTCCAGGATGAAGGACTCTGCAGTGTCTGTTCGGCTGCTGGACGTCCAGACTGAAGAGTCTCAGCCCCAACACCAGACACTTCAGGCCCAGGAAGATCCGAGCTGTCAGAGCTCCAGACTTCAGCCCCCAGTGCTGTCAGGTGTCGGGGGAACTTCAGGCCTCAGCAGACCTGTGGAGCAGCTCCTCAGACAACATGAGCCGCTCCGAGTGGGACACACCACAATCTCTGGATCACTTCTGTTCTAAAGTGTCCATCAGGACTCACATGATGAAGGTAAGAATCGGAGCTGCTCTCACCTCGCTCTCGGGGGGGGGGGCTCACCTGTCTGTTACTCCTGCATGGTGGAGGTGGTTTTCTGTCTCCTGGTGGGTTCAGATCAGATGATTGACAGCTGTCAGTCACAGTCTGGTATCAGTGAATTCCGGCCTTTAGAAAGATACAGAAGATGAGATTTTCATGAATGACTGTAAACAGAACTTCATAGACCTGAAACCTGTTTCCCTGTTTTCATTGATCAGCTTTAGTCAAAACAAATCACCTGACAGAGCATGTTTTCAAAAACTGACTTATGTGGGATTTTTTTTTTTCAGATCTCCACAAGCTGAAGAGATTTATCTGCCAGCTCCAAACATGTGATGAGTTTATAAAATGGATGCAGTCTCACATGAAATGTACTGCAGGTAACAGCTCCTCATGGTCCAGGACAAGTTCGTGTGCTTCAATGCATCAGTAAAAATCATCCAGAACAAAACGTCATCCTGTACTTTTACTTCACACACATTTAACTGATAATACTTGTGTACTTTTACTGACACAACATCCTGAAGGCAGTAGTACTCCAAACGGAGAATTTGTATTAGTATTACTGCAGTATTTGAAGGGAGGACCCAGAGTCTCAGAATCAAGTCAAATCAGCAGAATCAGGAACAAAAAGAAAGAAGCGTTTAGTTTGTTCAAACCTTCTGATGCTGTTGCTCTTCTTCTCTTTCCTCCTCCTCCTCCACTTCTCTCGCTGCTGCTTCAGGGTTTCTCTCTCTCCTTTCCTTCACTCCTCCTCTTCTTCTCCTCAGTCTGAGTTCATTCCAGACAGACGACGAATGGAAACCAACAGACTGACTCACAGCGGGAGAGAGAGAGAGAGAGAGAGAGAGAGAGAGACATAGACTCACAGTGGGAGAGGGAGAGAGCAACGTCTGTTTTCAATCTGTCTCTTTGTCGTTCGCCCTCCCTCCCCTCTCTCTCTCTCTCTCACTGACAGGAAGTGAACCAAGTCCAACACACAAGCACACGCACAGAAAGGTCTTTTTGCAAGTTTTCCACTCGTTTACCGAAGAGTGTGTGTGACTGTGTGTGTTTTGCAGTGAAGTTGATTAAATAAAGTGGTGTGTATCTCTGTGTGTGCGTATGTGTGTGTGTGTGTGTGTGTGTGTGTGTGTGTGTGTGTGTGTGTGTGTGTTTGTGTGTGTGTGTGTGTGTGTGTGTGTGTGTTAGTGTGTGTTTGTGTGTGTGTGTGTGTGTGTGTGAGAGAGAGAGAGAGAGAGAAGTAAAGAGACATAGTTTTTTTAATCAATCAATAATAAATCATTCCCGGATCCATAAAGCTGCAGCAGTCTGTAACTCAGAGTCTAACACTGACTCCAGTTTAAACTCCTTAGGGGATCAAAGATTTTTCACATTCTTTACATTCATTTTCAATTTATCAACAATATCGTTGTGACTTCCCGTGACCAGCAGAGAAGTCGGGTTGGTAACCAAGAGCGGAGCCAGCTGGAGAGACAGATGGCAGCTCTGGCCGAGCAGAGAGCCCAGCACCGGGAGCCGAGGCCTGGGACAGGGACAGCGGAGCACGGACGGTCGGGACGAGCAGGAGACAGCAGGAAGGAGTGTGGACAAAAACAGCTGGACCAAGTTGGACGGCACAGATCTGCTGGAGTGGAAACCAGTCCTGCTGGGCCTGTGGAAAAGAAGCAATCACGTCCTGATTCAGAACAAGCAGTGGAGCCACTGATGTGAGGGACCGCTGAGCTGATTTCATACATCGACATGGAACCAAAGACCCGTCAGCTGGCAGCACAGGAGCCACGTCTTCATCCTGCTCTGACTGATACCAGCAGACGGTGCATTACAGCAGGTCAGGTGAGGAACGAACATTCATAAATAACCTGTGTATTTGTCCATTAGAAGAGGCATGACTGAACAACACTGGTCCCCTGAACATCACAGCAGAGAGTAGCACCACAGATTATTAAAGAGTCCACGTTTGAAGAAAGAGCTGAGCTGGATGTGAAGTGCCTGTCTCTGATTTATCATCATTAAACTTCAGTATCACTAAAGCTGGAAGGACGTCATCTCAACTGCTGGACGTCCTGCTCTGAGCAGGGACTGTGTGGACCAGACTTTGGCTTCACTTCTGAAAAACTCGATTAGCGATGAAAAGACCTGGAGGTGGCGCCGGAGCCTCTGCAGCCACAGGCACATGCACAGCTGGGGGCTCATCCGTCCGGTCGGTGCAGGTGGAGTCTGTGAGCTCCTCTCAGCGATGAGCATCACCTGGAGACATCATCACACCTGATCAAGGACCAGGAGACATTTCTGACCATCTCCGCTGTGTTGGAGACAGTTGGAGATTGTGCTGATGAACTTTTACCCCTCAACAATCTCTTTTGGCCCCCCCTGGATAGTGGTGTTGAGTGAGCAGCCGTTCCCTGTGCTTGTTGCTGAATACCACAGAGAAATGTGCAAACAGGAGTCTGGCTGTCCCGCTGGAGGATTCTGTCCGGAATGAATGAGCCCTGTGCCGTGTGCAAACTGGACTGGATCCATGTGTGAGTCTGGGCTTTTTACAGACCTCCATCACATGGAGAGGTCGGCCCCACAGGCTGGAGAGTCCTCAGGACCTGACCAGTACAGTTCTTGGTAGTCCCTGTCCAGTGCCTGGCCGTGGAGCCTTCCTGGTCTGACTGTAGTGGAGTTGTTCTCCCTGGCCAAACACTGATGGGCATGTCCACTCCTCATGTCCTGCAGTTCGATGATGTAAACAGCCCTCAGTAGAATGCGCTGCAGGTCTCTGTGTAGACGACTGACAAGGTCATCCATTGTATGATTGACAGAACCCTGACGCTCCATTTAGCCTTCCTCTGCTAACCAGCTCCCTGATGCTGCCTGGCTCAGCGTCGTATACATGTAGAGCCAGCAGGTGACCAGCAGATGTCGCCGTGTTTGACTGAAGCAGACTCTTCAATGCAACAGCCTCCTTACTCCTCATCACTAGAAATCATCTCTATCTTATCAAGTCATTGTCTTTTTACTGCTTCAGTGAAAAATACTGTCAACCCATTTCCAAGCAAGCCAACTTTATTTACAAAGAAAATGATGACAAATATTACTATTTGCTTTCAGAGGCTTTGACATCCTGAACTGCACACAACACCTTCTGACATCAGAAGTGTTTGTTTAAATAGAAACCCTTCAAGAGAACAGAAATCTATAAAATTCTCTTTTTAAGAAAATAAACCTTTGACTTCTTAAAGACTAAACTGAACTATGAAGAAACATGTCTCCAAACTTCCAACTGATTCAGTGAAAGTCTGCTCACAATGTTTCACTCACTAAAAAAACCTGAATGCAAAGACAAAGGCCAAAGATCACACACACACACACACACACACACACACACACACACACACACACACACCTACATTCCTGCAGCAGGTTGAACCAGTGACATTTCACTGAGTTCACTGTAAAAACATTGACAGGGAAAACACCTGATTGGCGTCCTGACGGCTGCATGGTTCATGGAACATCACATACCTGAACCAGGTACAGTTACACCCTTTAACTCCACTCCAGAAATCCACCTTAACACTCCAACAGGTCCTCACAGAAGCAGACAAACAACAACACACACTAAGAGAATCACACACACACACACACACACACACCTGGAGGGGGTAGAACTGACGGTTCAGTTTTTATGAGTGCAGGTGTATCTGAAGCAGGACGTCAACATGTGAACCAGACACATAAAACTATTTACACTGACACAGGAACAGGTGAACAGACCGACAGGTGAACAGATCCACAGGTGAACAGATCCACAGGTGAACAGATCCACAGGTGAACAGGCCGACAGGTGAACAGATCCACAGGTGAACAGATCCACAGGTGAACAGACCGACAGGTGAACAGGCCGTCAGGAGTTTCTCAACACGGTAAGAAACAACTTGTGATTTTCAATTCAGTTCAATTTTATTCACTGGACCAAACGACAACAGGAGTCACTTCAAGGCACTTTTCATAGAGTCCAGACCGAAGTCCAAGTGTGTGATGTGAAATCAGATTCTTCTTCTGTGGATTTGAACCAGAAACTTTGAGTTTCTTCTTCTGGTTCATGTTTAGAAGATGACGTTTGCTTCCAGCTTGTTGTTGTTCTGTTTATAGGATCCAGTCTTTTCTTTGCTTGTATTTCATTTGACACTTCCAAAATCAGAGGAAAGTAACTGAAGTAACTCAAGTTCTTTTTGAGGTACTTACACTTTACTTATACTTCCATTTTGTACTTCTACTTTTTACTTCACTACTTTCATGTGACAGCCTCGGTATCTTTGCAGATTCAGATTCTTCATATGAAGTATAAATATTGAGTGAATGATGACGGAAGTCGGTGAAATGAGCTCCAGCTTTACCAGCTGCAACATTAAAGATTTTTTTTTTACTTTCACTTTTACTTCAAGTGAGACACTTCCAGTGACATAAAGTTTAGAGTGGTCAATTTGATGATGAATAAATAAATAAAGACCCTAAATAATATGATATAAATCAGTCACTCTTGAAAGAAGGTTTATCAGGACACAGAACAGTCAGATCAGGCCAACAAATTAAAAATAAAAATAATAGATACAGAAATAATAAATAAATAAAATTATAAAATATTATTACAGTTACAGGACAGAAAGATAGAAAACAGAGAAGCCATAATATGTTACTTTTATGCATTTTAGGCAGATTAATTTACCCCAAAAATTATCGCTGCAAAATTCCAAAACTGAGATAAAAACTTTTCTCAACCGTTTGTAATCGTCTGTTTGAGAAAACAAATAGTGTTTTTTATTATTTCCATGGTTTGTTTTAAATGTAACCGCTGTGACTTCTTCGCTGCCAGATTTCAGTAACTACAGCTCAGCTTTTACAGAAAGTGATTGATCTCTGTGGCAAAATGATTTTCTACAAAGTAAAACAAATGTAAAAGAGTCAGATTCAGATCTTAACTCAGTTTTGACCAAATGTGTGGTTACAACATTTTGCCTTTGAGATCAAGACAGAATGAAAGTCTATGAAAATCACCTGAACTATAAAGGTACAAGTTCTAAAAGCCATAAACACTAAATTCAGCCAGAGATCCAAACAGCTTTCAGTCCTTAGACAATTGGACTTCTTCATCTGCTGTCGTGAGATTCAACAGTTCAACTGGATCAATACATCGATCAATCAGAACTTCCTGTCAGTGCGTGCTCAGTCTCCAGGCGTCCACCCGGCTGGGTTCAGGTTCCTGCTGCTTCCTGGCAGCTGACTGATCCCTCAGTGTCTCCCCTCTCCTCCAGATGGCCTCTCCACCTTCGTTTCCTGTCCCGAAGCCTCGATCTCGATACATGTCGGACGGCCTCAGCACCGCCGCCTCTTTGGGAAGGTGAGTCCACCTTTAAATCTACGGAACAGACCTTTTCTAAAAACAGCTTTAATGTTGAATTTAAAACCAAAAACAAAGTGAAACTTAAAAAAATGTATTTCAGTGATTTGATTGGTGAAAATCTACAACCAGTCGTCTCCAATGGAGTTAACTTGGGCACAGGTATGCACACACACACACACACACACACTTGTAGTTCCCTCTTTGACATAACGTCTGGTTCTAACTCCAAAACCAAGTGTCAACCTTCAAATGGTCCTGCCAAGTCGTGACGACCAAGCAAAAGCATCTGAAAATGTAAGAAGGTGAGTTTCAGTTTCAAAGGAAGAACAGAAGCAGTTTAACAATAAATACAACAATGATACAATAAGTCAGAAACAACGGACACATTTTTCTAATCAGTTTTTCCAACTTTGTTCTTTTCTCCGCACGTCTGGCTTCGGGTTTTTTCTTCAGTTCGTTCCCCTTTATTTAACGGCTGCATGATTTAAATGTTCAATCAGTCATATTGACTTTTTATTAGATGTAAAACGAATTGTGAGCTTTAATCTAAGAAAGGCGACTGACAGGGAAAGAGTTTATTTTTAGACGAAGTGCTGACGTGTCTCCAGTCTGAACAGCTGAACCGGTTTGCTCCAGTTGTTGTTGGTTGTGGAAGCAGCAGACTGGTGATTATCTCAGACCAGTTTGTCCTCTGTCTTGTGATGATATAATCTCAGTTGAATGGAAAGAGTGTAAACATCATTATCACATGCTGCTGTGATGTGACGCACAGCTGGTTGACTGCTTCGGTTTGAACTCAGCATCCTGTCTGTCTGAAATTTGCTGTGCTGTTGATTCTGCTAACACCAAGACCACGTCCATATAGAACTTGTCTGTTGTGGGCTCGAAGTCTGGATTGCGAATATCTTCTGATTATTCTCTCTTCTCATGCAGCGACCTGTCTGATTTGGTCTTTTTTCACCACACAGACACTCGAATTAGAAACGGGTTAATTTCACTGAAGCTCCAGATTATTTTTGAATGAGTGAAAGAAAAAAAGATTTTTACTCATCATAGAAAAAACTCCTGATAACTTGGAGACAAGCACACTGTAGTTCATCTGGACTCAATCACACAAAGACTCACTAGAGAACAAATGTGGATTCATCCGCTGCTGAAAATAGTCCCCAAATGAACTATTTTCTTCTGCTTGTCTGATAAAAACTACACTGAGCAGCTGTTTGAGGAAACTAATGAACCTTTTTAAACATAACTTTATGTCTGTGAGGTGTTTTTAAAGATTTACGTCTTCAGTAGGAACCAATGAGCTTGAAGCTGAGAGTCAGACAGCGAGAGAGACAGATGAACATGTTGTTGGTTTCAATCTCAAAATGAGATTTGTTCATGATAAAATATATATATATATATATATATATATATATATATATATATATATATATATATATAAAAGAAACAACAGACCACCTCAATTGAACTTTTATTGTGAAAGAGGAAGTTCTACGATCATATTAGGACTCTTATTGTGAAAGTCTCATCTAAGGGATCACAATAAGACTATTCCGGTGAGACTTCCAGGTGTCTCAGTATGTCAGCTGATATCTGATGATGTCACTGTGTCCTACTCCTTAGGTGAAGATGCAGCTCCTCTTCCTCTCGCTGGGTCCGACCATGGCGGCGTCTTCCCAACTCTGTCTGGTGTTACTGACATCATCACCGCCAACATCCCATCATTGGCTGGAGTCGCTGCCTCAATTGGTGGCTTGACCCCCACTGCGCCCACCCCCCAGGCCCCCTCAGTCCCCCCCTCAATAGACAGCTTTGCTAACAGCATTGCTGCTCACATACCTAGCTTAGCAGGAGCTGCTAGCACCGTTGCTAACCCAGCTGCTGTTCCATTAAAGTCTGCCTCCACCACCACATCTGTACCTGCTGCTAACACAGAGGCTGCTAGCTTCGACAGCATTGTTAGCTCATTAGCTAACATAAGCAGTTTAGCCAATATTGTTAGCAGTGTGGCTACCCCTGCTGTTAGCTTCATGACAGTCCCGCCAGCACCGACACCCTCACTGCCGAAGACCGAAAACCTTCACACAGGTACAGCAATCAATCAATCAATCAATCAATCAATCAGCTGGTCAGTTCTCTGGAAAATCTATGTAAACTTTGCTGCTTTCAGTCAGCCATGGAGAGAAAGTACTTTAAAAACATCTCTAAAGTCATTCTCAGTCTTCAGGTGCATACAGAAGTACAGAAGCACAAATGACTCATTCAAAGGTTTAAATTTTTGTACATGTTCCTTCTTTCATCCAAACACTTTTTAAACAGGCGTTTTTGTGGTAGTTGCCTGAATTGCCAGCTTTTTTTCACATTTAAAGTAAAAGTAAAGATTGAATTTGTTATCTGAACTTGCTCAGTCACAGACAACTGGACTCTCATCTTTTGTGTCTGATCATAACAACTTCTGAAGAAACCTCCTACCTGCTTGGAGACCACCAGAAAGGAAACTGAAGATTTCAGGGGCCCAAGTGAAACTGAAACAAAGTTGAACTGATAAACTTCGATCCTGGTTGTTCATTGGACCCCCCTCTGGGGCGAGACGTCAAACATGGCGGCTTGGTCAGTGGTCTAACATTTCAAACTAGAATGCTGTCAAGCACAGGACTTTCACCCTGGAGTTCATGTAGCTGAAGTCACGTACAACTAAGATACTAAAATCCAAACCATGATCTTTTTCTGAACCTAACCAAGTAGTTTTGGTGTTTAAACCAAACCAGACTCTATGTTTGTTATTGTTCTCAGCAAACTGTTAATGAAAATCTGACCAGAAGTTACGTTTTCATTGTTGCTTCCTTGAGTGCGTGCAGATGCTGGTGGAAGATGGATAGTGTTTTGTTTTGAAGAGATTGCTGAGTTGTATTTGATGAGTGAGCAGTGAGAACATGTTGGTCTCAACTTTGAAATGGGAAATGGGGAAGTTGTAGATATGAGTATGACAGAAACAGCCACGCAAACTTCTCAGAGTGACCACTGCACTCGGTCACCTAAGTGCAACCTGAAAAACTCCAGTTTAATGGGTCAGTCTGAAAAAGACAAGAGGGACAGACCGGATGTCTTCAAATAGTAATCTGGTTTTGAAAACAACACTCTGATCTGTTTGTAACTGATTCAAGCTCTCGTTGGCCTAACGGGTCAAACTCTCCATCCTGATTGGCAAAATGTTGTTTCTGTTTACGTGTCCAGATGTTGGGATGTTGTCACAGCTGGTGATGTCAACTTTAGACCAGAAGACAGGAGTCACATTACCGTCATTCCAGGAAGGCGCTGAGCCAACAGAGGAAGGTAGTCAAGAACTTTCAATCTTCCCTTCTTTCAGTCTGTTGCATCCTGGGTTGGACCCTCCTCCGGTCAGATTCCTCTTTGTGTTGCTCTGCTTCCAGGTTTGAACCTGTCTCCTTCCACCACCAAAGGAGAAGACCCATATGTCACTGTGCTGGCTAGTTGGGCGAGCCAAGAGGAAGCTGACACTGACTCGTCCAATGAGGAAGATACAGGAGTTAGCCCCGTTCCTGCTGGTGCAGATGGACCAATGGAGGCAGATCCTGCTTCTAACCAACCTTCAAATAAGTATGTGTACAGTACTACAGTAACTACTAGTGCTACACAATTTTGCACTGCTAACACAGCACTGACGTTTGTGTTTTGCAGCCTCCCGTCGAATACTTCAGGTCGTTTGATCCCGACTCGTCCAGCCCCGCCACCCCCTCGTCCAATGGGCCAATCAGAAAAGCCACTGAAACAGAAGACTCCGAGGTACACACACCCTCCTCAGTCTGTGTTCTTGTCTGTTGCTGTGAAATGTTCTGTCCAAATTTAAACAAGAGCATACTAAAGGTTGTGAAGTTCTTGCTCCACCCATTAAAGATAAGGCAAGATCAGATCGGCCTTATTCATCTGCCTCAAGGGAAATTCACTCATCACAGCAGCTAACAGAACAAGCAAATTGATTAAAGTCCTCAAACAAAGTGGCAACAAAAATATTGGTAATTAGAAGACTAGAGAAGTAACCTACTCATCTTTTGTGTGGACCAGGGACCGCAGTGAGATGCCTGGTTTGGTGCAGTGGCCACACTGGGTCCAACTTCCAGCAGCATAATGTGACAGACACTCCCAAACATGTTTTTCCTCTTTCACAGTCAGTGGAAAATGAGCAGCCATAAAACTGTGAATAAATGTTTTATAAAAACTCTGAAATGACGTTTGTGCGTCAGGGGCGGCTGAAACTCAGGAGATAGAGGGGTTATCTTGTGGCAATTGGACATTGCCCCTGATGACTGTTCCATCGGTATGTGAATGTACATTGCTTTGGATGAAAGTGTAGATGAAAAGTAGAATTTGTAGATTTGATGCAGTCCGATAACATTTAAAGTCCAGAAGAGCTGTATGATTGAATTATTTTATTGCATTCATGTGTTTGAGCAGCCAACACACAGCTAGTGTCTACTGAGCAAGCTCTCAGCCAGAACAGCTAGAGAAGGACTCTACTGAGCATGCTCAGTAAAGGATAAGGAAAGCCACGGAAGCGTTCCAGCATCTGAACCCAGCGAGTGACTTCCATAGCACCATGAGGTGTCATCTTGGAACTTAGTATCCAGCTGTCATTAAACCATGCATGGAGGACTCGAGGCTATTACTTTCACATCAAACGGGTGGAGGAGGATGGAGGACGATGTGACCCACAGTCATTATAATATCTAGGAATAGTTGTAAACTGAGCAAAACAAAGTCTACTGTAAAATTAGCTCTGATGATTTTTGAGACGGGAGCAGCAGTCAGTCCATGGTCATCATCCCAGGGAGATCAGTGTGATGTCAGCAAGTATCTGCCCCTATGTCTCTGGAGAGTTTTGATATTTGATATAATTTCTACTGGAAGATAAACTTTGGTGTCATATTGTAAATCATCAGCTTCATGTTTTTAATGGGGAGATTTTGTCTCCTTATATATATTCAGAAATCAACACAATTACATTCAAACAAATCAGTGCATATGATGAAAACAAATAGTTTTGGTTTGAAACTTTACAGCATTAGAGAGAACAGCAGGTGTGCAGGTGTTTCTGTTGACCTCATGTCATAGGTTGTAATCATGGTTCAACACAGCTGGTCTCACTGTGTTTTCCTGTTTCAATTTTAGAGTTCAGCTACAAAAATTTAGGTTCTCTGTGAAAATTCAAAGTCATCCAGGTCATTGCTATCACAGGAGAGTTGAATCTTGTTCACCTGGAGTTGTCCATACCTGAAGACATCTGGCCTCTCAGCCGGGGGGCTTCTTCAGTGCTAACGTACTGGCAGGGAGTGCCAGGTCTGAAAACTCTGCAGGTAGTTGTCAAGGTCATCGATGCCACCTGGTTCACTGAGACTCCTGGCTGCTGTAAGAACAGGAAGTGGTGTCGTAGATCTCCTTCCTTGTTGAGCTTCAGTTTCTCTGTTTCGACGTAAACAGTCCTCTTTCAAACCATCCCAATTATGCAGGTAAACATGAGTCTGAGTCTTGGCCTGTGGAGTTGACCCTTCTGTGTTGAGCCATGTGTTTGAACTTCCCAGAATGCAAATGATGAATTTGGAACGCTCTGTCCAGAGGAAGATGTTCAGCCTGTTAAAATGTGTTTGTGCTGCAGAGCGGCCACTATTCGAGTGTCCAGGAAGAAGGGGGGCAGTGGGAGTTCAACCCCACAGAGCGCCATGGTCCGATCCAGCTGGTTGGATGTCTGGAAGGGCTTCAGGTAACATCATCAACATCGTCATCATTTTGTCAGAAATGCTTGTGTTGATTCAGCCATTAATAACAAATCTCAGTGAGTTGCTGGTGTAACTGAAGTCCTACACTGTAGTTGCTGATAGGTTCAAAAAACATGGAAGGTTGAGTCCGTCTACATATCAGTCCACTGACAGTCCGTTAGTGAATGATAATGTGTTTCTGAAACGTGATTGATCTCGAAGCCAAACAGAGCAGGACAGCAGATGGTTTCACATGTGTTTCAGGTGTATGTCATTAGATGGCTGGATGGATGTTAGATGGATGGAAGAGTGATGGATGGATGGATGGATGGATGGATGGTTGGATAAATGATGGATGGATGGATAGATGGGTGAATGGTTAGATGAAAGATGGATGTAAGGATGGATGATTGATGGATGATGAATGGAAGAGTGATGATGGATGGATGGATGTTGGATGGATGGAAGAGTGATGGATGGATGGATGGAAGGATGGTTGGATAGATGGATGTTGGATGGATGGAAGAGTGATGGATGGATGGATGGATGGATGG
>JBBMOC010000168.1:267367-280664 GCA_037975185.1 Centropyge bicolor | reverse complement strand
ACAGGTGAGGGGGGGAACAGAGCGAACCAGTCACACAGGTGAGGGGGGAACAGAGCGAACCAGTCACACAGGTGAGGGGGGAACAGAGCGAACCACTCATACAGGTGAGGGGGGGAACAGAGCGAACCAGTCACACAGGTGAGGGGGGAACAGAGCGAACCAGTCACACAGGTGAGGGGGGAACAGAGCGAACCACTCATACAGGTGAGGGGGGGAACAGAGCGAACCAGTCACACAGGTGAGGGGGGAACAGAGCGAACCAGTCACACAGGTGAGGGGGGAACAGAGCGAACCACTCATACAGGTGAGGGGGGGAACAGAGCGAACCAGTCACACAGGTGAGGGGGGAACAGAGCGAACCAGTCACACAGGTGAGGGGGGAACAGAGCGAACCACTCATACAGGTGAGGGGGGGAACAGAGCGAACCAGTCACACAGGTGAGGGGGGAACAGAGCGAACCAGTCACACAGGTGAGGGGGGAACAGAGCGAACCACTCATACAGGTGAGGGGGGGAACAGAGTGAACCACTCATCCATGACCTTCAACCCTTTCCTCTCCCAGCTGTTTGTCATCTATGGTAACCGACTAGCCAATCAGGTGTGGGCTCCAGTGGTGCCAGCGGGGGAGCAGCTGCGTCCAGAGTCGTCTGATGAGGAGAGGTCAAAGTTCATCGAGGATAAATACAGCAGGGGGCGCTACAGACGAGTTCACGCTCTGACCTCCTCACGCTCTCTGATGGATCAGGTCTGACTCAGTTACACTCATTGACAATTACACAATTAAAATTAAGTTACAGTTACAGATGGGCAGCTCTTTCAGCAGTGCGTCGTTCCACCAAGGTGCAGAACTGAGAGCTTCAGGGCTGCTTTGTGCCCACTGCCATCAGACTGTATCGATACAGAATTATCTTATCTTATTATACATGTCAGATGTACAGTGTGAATAAATACATTACTGACCTCTTTGTCATGGATGAAAAATTCATAATCAAAAACCTTCAAAAGGATAGATGCACTAATTGAAGTTTTATTGTGAAAGTCTTCCCTGAGTGATTATAATAAGACTCTAATTGTGTAAAAAAAAAAAAAAATGCACCCACTGCGTCTCACATTCACTTCAATAAAGTTTTATAACAGCAGCATTTAGTGGACGATAGAGGAAGTGCAGCGGAGAAGAGTCTGTGTATGTAAACATAACCAGCTGAATGTGAGGTCAGACATACTGAGAGACATATTGCCATATTGTGTGTGTGTGTGTGTGTGTGTGTGTTTCAGAGGCTGCGACAGGTGGTTTGTGGAGATGACGTAGAAGAAACGATGTCTCTGATCTGCTCAGGAGCAAAGGTCTGATGGATTTACACTTTGGTTGTTTATGACTGCCATTTAGATAAATAACACACACACGCAGATGTTCGCAGTAAATAATCAACAGAATATTTCTTTTGTTGTGGTGAAAGTTCAACTCAGCAGAACTGAATTATCCTCCATCCACCTCCACCTGTAGTCACCAGTACACCTCCACTGTTTCCTGTGTTTCCTGTGAAACAGTCACACCACAGCAGCCAATCAGGATCGAAGTGAATATGTTGGCGTTTCTGTTGCCATGGCAACTGCACTAGTGTGTGGGTTGATTTGCCTTGATTACCATTTGGAACAAGAGTGTCACTGTTTCCTGAACCATCACTACAGTCAGGTGTAGAGCACCTGCCGTGACATCACTGTTAGGGGTGTGGCCACATCTGAGACAGGTTGACATGAAAATGAACTTGTTATATATGAAAATAACAATGTGTGAAATCTCCTTGAGTTTACTAAAGTTTCCTGTGCCCAGGTGTGTCAGTCAGACCCTCAGAGCCCCTCCCCCATACTGCTGGCTGAAAGGGCGGGGCAGGGTCTGCAGGTGGAGCTGCTCCGAGTCAACGAGTACACAGGTAACATACGCATATACACTCAAAAATAACAAATTACAAACCACTGTAAATCTTGGCTTCTCACCTTGCAGCGGTGATGTGCAGGTGTACTCCAGCACACTGTGACATCACTGTGTGGGTGGGGTGTCAGACAAACTCACCTGGGTGTGATTATATATTCAGGTCTGTCTTTATTGTCTTTATTCAGAGGTCCCACCTTACGTGCCACAGTCAGCCAATAGGAGACCTGACTCCGCCCCCTCAGGTAGATTGAATAACCTGGATGAATTTCTGATTAGCTAACAAGTAACAAATGCTGCACGTGTGAAAAATGACCAACATCAGTTTGTCCTAAAATGAGACAAAAACTAAACAATGTCGTTGATATGTGAAACAAGCTGTTTAAAATATTAAATCCTTTTATGCATTGTAGAACTTTTTGGAAAACTCATGTTTGAACCTGCAGGACATACATGGAGACATCTCAGAAAAACAAAGAAAAACATGGTTTATTGAATTTATTCATTTTCTGAAATGTTGTTGTCTTTGTGCGTGTGTATTTAAGAACATGCCGCTGATGAAGAGGAGGAACTTCACGGTAAACTGGAAGAAGATCGTTTTCTCTTCTCATTAGAAAACGACTCGGCAGCGTGTGACGTCCTCGACCTCCGAGAGGTTCTGTCTGTCTTCCTCAAAGAAGGGTAAATACTACTGATGCAACAGATATCGTTGGGTGTCGTCTGCATAACAATGAAAGCATATTGTATATAAGGTGAGTAGAAGTGGTGCAAGCTCTGGTGTTTGTTTACATGTACAGCAGGTAATTAGCTGCTGGAATTCAGAATATGGTTAAATCAAATGGGAGAAGTTAGTGCAAGAAAAATATGACCAGTCAGTTTGTCCTAATCAAAACAAAACAGACCTCATTAAACACAGACACTAAACTCAATTAGTGTCACACAATATTTCACACCATAACGTGCAGCAGAACTTTGTGTTTTTGACCTCAGTATCATGTTGTGACTCACACTATGGCGCCCGGAGGAGGCCCAGACACTGAGAATGACAGACAGACAGACAGAGTACTTTATTAATCCCTTTGGGAGGTTCCCTCCGGGAAATTGACAATTGACTGAGGTTGGGAACCACGGCTTTGAAGTATCGTTAAAATGAAGTGAGAATGAGTTTTTTTGTGAATGTAAAGTTAAACATCAGCCGTGTGGCTGCAGGTCTGAGAGTTGAAGAAGCTTCACAGCTGTTTGAACAGATGTGTCAGACAACAGCTCCCTCTGGTGGACACTGCCATCACTGCAGGTTGACAGAGTCCGATCATGAGATTATGAAGTCGTTAGTCTCTCATGTGTCTGAACAAAGTATGAAAGGTATTTCTGTGCTTTTTTGCTTTAATACTACTAATTGTAGTACTTCCTTTCACACTTCCTGTCTGTGTCATGTGTTCATGTTTCTCTAGCCCGGCTCATGAGTTTGAGTTGGTGACGTTGAGCGAGCAGCTGATCTGTGCTGCTGACAACCAGGAGTCGCTGCTGAGTCACCTGTTTCACATTCTGAAGGTAAATCTGAATGTGTGCATCTGTCTCTGGGAGGACCGGTTTTAGTTGTAGACATGGAGGAAGATGTGAGAGAGAAGTGACATGTTGTCTGTTGTTCACCTTCACATGTTTGAAGGTGCAGGTTAGAAGCAGATGTAGAGTTCGATTATGAGACAGGCAGCAAACCAAGGATGGTCTGTGGAGAGCAAAACCTGAGGTCCATTCAAATCTACACTTCGTCAAGTCCTTAAAGAGCCTTAGTTTGCTTTAGTGCAGACATTACCCATCATTAGTAAAATGACATATACACACACATATAAGTTGATATCACAATGTAAAATAATTGGATAATAATAACAGTATAAATACACCATATTTGTTTTTGAGGCCATTTTTCATTTCTGTTGTTTACATTTATTGATGTAGTTGGTTGTTGGTTTTAGGTTTGATGTCATTCATGCAGAACACGAACAGGGTGAGTCGTTCAGAAAATAAAGATAGAAGAAAACACAACAGCCTCGCAAAGACAAAAAAACCCAGAGCTGTGATTTGTTACCAAAGTGTCTTCTTCACTCTGTAGCAGTCCTTCAGTGTCAGAGCCATATAGTGTCTATATGTGTGTTCAGGTCATTCCCCGGTTGCCACAGTAGGTGGCGTATTAGGCAGCAGCAGGTGCAAAGGTGTCAGTAGAAGAAGAGCACATGAGTCCTCAGGTGTGCTGCTCACCAGGAGAAGCTCACAGAGTCTGACGCAGTTTAGAGGCTGATCTTTAAGCCTTTTTGTTGTTTTCATGCAAGTGACTGATGTAAGAGTGTGTACGGCAAAGGCTTCAGTCCACGGCAGTCAGTAAACTCATCTTAAGTCCGCAGATGTTTGATTGGCTGCACGGAGCCGCCGCAGGACGACGCGTCAGTGCCATCTCTTGGTAGCAGCCCCTCACTGTGGCTGAGGGTTTTGTTTGGTCCAGATCAAGTCACAACATTCAGTTTCATGACAGTAACAGAAGTTGAGGTTGGTTTTCAACCATCTACATCAGGTTTTGTTTTCTATTGTGCAGAGCAGCAGACTGCAATATGCATTACACTGCTGAGAGGGTTTCAGGGTCAGGGTTTCATCCCCTCAGTCCAGAGAGCAGAGGTCTGGATTCAGCCACAGCTGGCATGGTTCTGGCTTATGGTTCTGGATTAAGGTGTTCAGTGGTATGGTATAAGAACCATGTCTGAGTGCTGTGGTCATCAGTATAACCTCAGTTTCTGTTTCCAGGTGATTCTCCCGGGGGGAGTGTCTTATGCAGAGGTGGGTGGGGCCTCTGCTGTCAGCAAAGTGTGTGTCGTCGAAGTGGGCAGAGCCTCAAGTCATTCTGACTCCTGGTTGTTACTGTGGGAGGACGGAGTCAGCGTTCATCCCATCCACAGAGGCACACAGCAAACTGTCGGGATGGAACTGAGCATGCTCAGTCGCTACGGTAACTGTCTTTTTCTTCTTTACACCTGAAGCTTTGCTTTGCAGACAGGATGAAGACTTCAGATGGAGTCCCACCAGGCATCATTCCCGATTCTCTACTGTTCAGACTTTACATATTACCAAGGCCCAACCGAGTTTGCTTCTATGCAGACGACTCCCAATTCCCACTGGTGTAAATAAACAAACTCATAACAAAAAGAAAGAAACAGAAAATTAAACCTGTGAATGAACATTTGGTATAAAATCTAAGACTCAAACTCTCAATGAAGAACATAAAATCAGTGCATTTCATCTTTTCCAGAACTGGATCCACATGAAAACATTATCACCATGGCAACTGCAGACAGGTGCACACACACACACACACACACACACACACACACACACACACACACACCTGAGACAACAAACATGATCTATGTTTCTTGTACTTTTATATTTCCTGTATCATGATTGGCTGAGCTCAGCACAGGTAGATGTGACATCACAGTTTGCATTTTGTTGTTTTTACCATCAGGAGTGTGTCGCTCCGGTTCGAGGAGCAGCACAGCTGTCAGTCCTGGTTCAACCACCTGCAGACAGCTCTGACCAATCAGAGAGCAGCACCACAGCGTCCGACAGCCAATCACAGCTCAGCTCGTCAGTCTCTGTACCCAGTGATGGATTTGGGGTCGAGGGGTTCAGTCCCACCAGCCATCGAACGCTGCATCTCCCACATCACGACCTTCGGTTACTTTCTGTTTCTTAATTTTCAGTCAGAAAATTGAAAGTTCTGTGAAGAATTATGGGACAGTCTGTCTGTCTGCCTGTCTGCCTGTCTGCCTCTCCCTCAGGTCTGAAGGTGGAGGGCGTGTACCGACGCTGTGGCCTCACGACCAAAGTCAGCCGATTGGTGGCAGCTCTGATGACATCACCTGGCTCCGCCCCTCTGGAGAGTGATGAGCAGGGTGTGTTGGACGCTGGCTCTGCCCTCAAACAATACGTCCGCCGGCAGGAGAGTTTAATCCCTGACAAAGACAGACAGCAGTGGCTGCATGCTGCAGGTTAGTACAAGTACTTGTATTATGAGTACATACAGTACTAATGTCCAAACAGCTGTGCTACTGCTGGCTGCAGTACAGATGCAGGTCAGTACAAGTATATGTGGTACAAGTATCTCTGGCTCAGTACTGTAAATCAATGGTACTACTGTGTGAATGACAGTACTACTGTCTGTAGTACTGATACATACAAGTATGATTGTATCATACAAGTGTGTGTTTATGTAATATCTCATTTCTTATTTCAATTCAATGTCCTGTCCATAGTGTAAATACTGGTCACATATTTCATTTTCTCATGTAAATGCATTTATACTTTAGTCTGTTGCTGTTTATCTGCTCCCGTCCTCTGTGCTGCTGTGCAGTGGAAACGTCCCACTGTGGGATGAAGAAGCTTGATCTTATCTGTGTCTGTAGTAAAAGTACGTGCAGCTCAGTCAGATACTTCAGGTCGAATACATTACATTAACTGTAAAGTACAGTAACATTACTCCAGTAATATCTGTGTGATTGCTGTGGTAATAGGAAAATTTGTAGTATTACTGCAGTAGTACTCACTCACTTTTCCCTCTCAGTGATTTCAGATGAACGCTCCAGGTTTTCAGCCTATCGACGGTTACTGCAACAACTACCTGACGACAACCGAGCGACACTCAACGCACTGTTCGGACACTTCTACCTGTGAGCACTGGACACACACACGCACACACACACACACACACACAAACACATACACATACACACACACACATACACATACACATACACACACACATACACATACACACACACACATACACACACACAGACACACACACAGACACACACACACACACACACATACACATACATATATAACACATTACATATATTTTAACATAACGTTTTTCATGACAGTGTTTACACTGAGTTTGGTTGGTGGCTTTAATGGGTGGAGTTCTGCTGTTGAAAGCAGTTGAAGCGTCAGTTTCAATGAAAGCTGACGATCGTTGAAGTGTGTGTGAGCACGGCCGTGTCACACCTGTCCACGCCACATGCTCTCGGTGAAGCCAGAGATCCCACTGTGTTAGATCTGAACAGCTTGACTCCAGATCTGCTTCCTCCGCAGGGTCCAGGTGTTCTCTCAGGTGAACAAGATGTCGGCTCACAATCTGGCTCTGGTTCTGGTCCCGACCCTGTTTCAGACTATGAACCAGGATCTGGCCCGACTCACCAGAGAGTTCATCATCCATCACACACTGCTGTTTCTGGTAAATATGTCACACAACATAAACTGGCTGTAACATTCATCTTATGTGGCTGCAGCACACCTGTAACTCACCTGTAACTCACCTGTAACTCATCTGTCACTCACCTGTAACTCACCTGTAACTCACCTGTAACTCATCTGTCACTCACCTGACTCACCTGTCACTCAGCTGTAACTCACCTGTAACTCACCTGTCACTCACCTGTAACTCACCTGTCACTCACCTGTAACTCACCTGTAACTCACCTGTAACTCATCTGTCACTCATCTGTCACTCATCTGTAACTCACCTGTAACTCACCTGTAACTCACCTGTAACTCATCTGTCACTCATCTGTAACTCATCTGTCACTCATCTGTAACTCACCTGTAACTCACCTGTCACTCACCTGTCACTCACCTGTAACTCACCTGTGACTCACCTGTCACTCACCTGTAACTCACCTGTGACTCACCTGTCACTCACCTGTAACTCACCTGTCACTCTCCTGTCACTCACCTGTAACTCATCTGTCACTCACCTGTAACTCACCTGTAACTCACTTGTTACTCACCTGTCACTCACCTGTCACTCACCTGTAACTCACCTGTGGACCTGCTGTAAGTTGTGAATTTCCCCACTGTGGGACGAATAAAGGCTTATCTTATCTTATCTTAATGTTTCCATTCAGAGATCAGGACTCTCTTCTTCACATGATGAACAGACTCAATCTGGACTTAAAGTGATCTGAATCTATCTAATCAATCCTAAAAACAGCAGCTCACATCTGGATCATAAAAGAAGTCGTGTTCAGATAAAGAGTCAGGTGAAAAATAGAAGAAGTCAGGGTTTGACTGGTTCAGTCATGGTTACAGCTGCAGATGGAGCTGTTGTGTAGCTAACTGGCCACCAGCTAATAATAGAAACAGTCAATGTGTCTGTAATATCTTCAGTCTGGAAGATTGAAGTTATATTAAAATGTTCTGCAACAAATCAAATTCACTTCATCTTTTCCCTCAGAATGAACTGTATGAACACAGAAACACACAGATTTCTTCATGTATGAGACAGAAATAAAGCTCATTCTTTCACAGAGATTCAGCTTTGAGTCTCTTGAACTGTTGTTGTTGGAAGTTACCTGTTCAGGTACACATGTTCTGATGTTGCCGTGTTAACGAGCTGGAGCCTCGACGACCAGCTATGTGAAGGAAAGAGCAGAGTCTGATGGAACTGTGGAAACTTTGGATTCAAAGTATCTGAATGTCTGAGACTGACCTGACCTGTTTCCCTGCAGACGCCTGAGAAAGAGGAGGAAGAAGAGATCACTGTCTTCTGAGGACAAGAAGCAGACGATGAGTTCTGAGGAATATTCCTAACGTTGTCGTGTGTTTTCCTGCAGGTGAACTCAGCTGATGTAGAGATGAAGTTTAGGAATCTTTCTCTTTTGTGCTCTTTTTTTATACCTTTCATCAGTTTGGGGGAAATAAGATTAAACTTTTCATCTACATAAAATATTCACTGTTAGAAGTGTGAACTTGTGCTTTTCCCCATTGTGGGGCGAATAAAGGCTTATCTTATCTTATCTTATCTTATCTTATCTTAACTGAAACCAAACTGCACATTAATCTGTACTGAGCATCTGTCAATGATCCTGCAGTGACAGCGCCCCCTACGTTACTGTCATTTCACAGGAACATCTGTGTAGTATCACCTCAGGGTGTTGTTTTTTGAAAAGGGATTTGTCTCCTTTCTATAAGAGAAGAGAGTTTATAATCTGAGAGCAGCCGTAAAGTGAAATATTGGAAATATTGATTTGAACAAAATCACTTCAGGGATGAGCTCATGTTGTTGAATTGTCATCATTAAGTATTAACTCAATGTGACTTTCTTTCTAAACCAGTTTGTGCATGTTTTATTTAGCCAATAAAAACAAACTATGACAGGAAAACGTGTGTTGACGTCATCATGTGACATCATGTCAGAAGAACAATAAGAAAACTACAGTTAAAAAATGGGGGTTACTTTAGCATCAGTGGAACCTCGAGCTCCCGTAACACGACCACAAGTGTCTGAACCCAAACCTTCAGCTGCAGACGGACGAGTCCAGATGGATGGACGAGTCCAGATGGACGGACAAGTCCAGATGGATGGACGAGTCCAGATGGACGGACAAGTCCAGACGGACAAGTTCAGACAGACAGACAAATCCAGACGGACGAGTCCAGGTGGACGGACGAGTCCAGATGGACGGATGAGTCCAGATGGACGGACGTGTCCAGGCGGATGAGTCCAGGCGGACGGACAAGTCCAGACGAACGAGTCCAGACGAACGAGTCCAGGCGGACGGATGGGTCCAGATGGACAGACGAGTCCAGACGGATGAGTCCAGATGGACAGAGGAGTCCAGATGAACGGACAAGTCCAGATGGACGAGTCCAGACGGATGAGTCCAGATGGACGGACGAGTCCAGATGGACAGACGAGTCCAGATGGACAGACGAGTCCAGACGGACAAGTCCAGACAAATGGACGAGTCCAGACGGACGAGTCCAGACAAATGGACGAGTCCAGACGGATGAGTCCAAACAGACGGACGAGTCCAGACGGATGGACGAGTCCAGACGGACAAGTCCAGACAAATGGACGAGTCCAGACGGATGAGTCCAAACAGACGGACGAGTCTAGACAGATGGACGAGTCCAGACGGACAAGTCCAGACAAATGGACGAGTCCAGACGGACAAATCCAGAGAAATGGACGAGTCCAGACGGACAAGTCCAGACAAATGGACGAGTCCAGACGGATGAGTCCAAACAGACGGACGAGTCCAGACGGATGAGTCCAGAGGGACAGACAAGTCCAGACGAACGAGTCCAAGCAGATGGATGAGTCCAGACGGATTAGTCCAGATGGACGGATGAGTCTAGACGGACAGACAAGTCCAAACGCACAGACGGGTCCAGACAGACGAGTCCAGGTGGACAGAAGAGTCCAGATGGACAAGTCCAGGGGGACGGACGAGTCCAGACATTTAATGAGACAGTAGTGAGGCCCAGGACCAGTGGCTTGTGTTGTGAAGCCTTTGCATGATGGGTAAGACTAAAAAAATCCATTGAGCATTTTGTCGAGATGTTTGCTTCCACTAACACACAAAACAGTTATAACCCACTTGTTACCAACTATCAGGTGATTGCGTGTGTTTGCGTGTGTGAGCTCAGACAAAACTAAAATCACAGAATCATCTACAAAATCTATTAACAACTTTATTCTTATAGAAAGTAAAAATTGAAAACGCAGACAGGAAAGAGGCGGGGCATCGATGAAAAATAAAGGTGAGTCATGGTGTCCAAGTGAGGCGTAGCACACTGAATGCAAGGTGAGCTCTGATTGGTCGTCACACGTAGACGTCGTCTCCATCGTCCGCAGACACCTGATGTATGATTGGTGTTTCAGCAGACACAGCAGGATTACAGGGAACTGTGGAGAGTGGAACATGTTCATATCCGTTAGCATGTGTTAGCATCTGTTGGACAGTGTGGGTGTGGGTGTGTGTGTGTGTGTGTGTGTTACCATAAAGAGACTCTTCCTCTCTCTCCTGCTTCTCCTCCACATCTTTACTCTTGTTGCCATGGTTACTGTGCATCATCACATAAGCATTTTCCTGCAAAGAACCTGAAGGAAGGTGGCACATTATAATCTACTTCTTATTAACTCGAAGTCTTTCTGTCAGAGCTCAGGCTGTCTCTGATTGGCCATTGTACCTGTGGTTGTCTTTATCCTCAGGTTGTTCCTCCTCCTCCTGAGGATGAAGAAGATGATGAGGATGATGAAGAGCAGCAGGAGGAAGCAGCATGTCAGCACAGGCACCCTGCTGCTGACGTGCACGGTCTCACCCGTCTTCACCTTGAGCAGCACTTCTCTCCTCAGCAGGATTTTCCCTCCTTCATCAAACACCTGCTGGGTGTATCTTCCTTCGTCTTCAGTCTGAACGCGACTGAACATGAGCGAACCGTTTCTCAGCAGCTCGCAGCGTCTGTGATAGCACGTCGCATTGTTCCTGAGTGACAGCACCAGGTGGAGGTGAGTCCACCTGATGTCGTCTATGCGTTCCAGTTCTGCCCCCTGCAGGTCTGAGCTCAGCATGACAGCCTCGCCGTGGTGTGCAGTGATGGTCTCTGCAGATTCAGCTGGGGTCAAAGGTCAGACACAAACAGCTCAATTATCACAGGACTTCACTGAGGTCCAATCAAAATGTATCTCAGCCACATTATCACACAAATGTCTGAACACACTTTAGAAAAAGAATAAATAATGAGTGAGGCAGAACCAGAAGGATGACGAGGCAGAGGACAGTCTGGATCTGAGACTGACGCCATCCAGTGGAGCAGGTGCCGGGTGTAGGAGACAGGCAGTCCCTGGCAGAGGATCTCAGGATTACTGATGACTTTTGTTCAGTCTGTAGTCTGTGTTCCTCTCGTCAGGTCTCGTCCTCCCGCCCTGGGTTCTCCTGGACCCTCTCGCTCGCTCTTTGCTGAATCTGTAGCCTGTTTTTGACTCTATAGGGTACATATAAAAAGTAATCCAGCTCGTCCGGCTGTGATCTGCTGTGATCCGCTGTGATCCGCTGTGATCTGCTGTGATCCGCTATGATCTGCTGTGATCTGCTGTGATCTGCTGTGATCCGCTGTGATCTGCTGTGATCTGCTGTGATCTGCTATGATCCGCTGTGATCTGCTGTGATCCGCTGTGATCCGTTGTGATCCGCTATGATCCGCTGTGATCTGCTGTGATCCGCTGTGATCTGCTGTGATGGGACTGTGTCTGATAGATGTTGACGACGGTTCAGACTTCAGTGCTGTGGAAAGACCGGGGCCCCTGTGAAGGCCCTGAGGACCAGCGTTACCATGGTTTTTGTTGGACAGGTTGGTTAAAGCTGGTTAAAGTTTCATGTCCATGTTGTTTCTTTCGTTAGTCTTAGTTTGTGTTTGTTTGCGTTCTAAAGCTTTCGGCCTCTTCCTTTGTGTCTGCCTCCTGTTTCTTGTGTCATTTGAAAAGTTCCACCCATAAAACCATCAAATCCAGCTGGTTTGAAAATGCTTCCCTTTCCCAGAAGGACAGAAACTAAGATAAAGCTCAGATCTAAATGACTCACCGTCACTCTTCATCATCGCCATCATCAGGATCAATAACCCGACGAAAACCAACATGATCGTCTGAAGTTGAATCTAAAGATGCAGGACTGTACTGACTCCGCCCCCTCAGCTGTCAATCACTGTGAGGAGGAAACACACACTTTCAGTGGTTTGTGTGTGTGTGTGTGTGTGTGTGTGTGTTGTATTCACGTCATTTGTTCTCATGATTTCCTGAAAACATAAAAGTTATTAATCTCATTTACTTTAGTTTTTTCTTTCCATGACACTTTCCACTCTGTTTCATAGTGAGCAGCTTTAATGACTTCAGATTATTGTACATAATAACAAGGTATTGTTACACAGTCAATTAAGCCAAACAAAGCTATATGAAACTAGAAAAGCACTGGGAGAGCGCAGGCCTCCCCCAGCAGCACAGTTCCCCCAGCCCCGATCTTGCAATGATAAAGAATCCTTTAAAAAATTCCTGGGTCCAGACGGTGATCCGGATCACCTCCAAAATTTAATCATTTGTTTCTTGTCCCAGAAAGGACATAGATAGATAGATAGATAGATAGATAGATCGATAGATCGATAGATAGATGATAGATAGATAGATAGATAGATAGATAGATAGATCGATAGATAGATGATAGATAGATAGATAGATAGATCGATAGATAGATGATAGATAGATAGATAGATCGATAGATAGATGATAGATAGATAGATAGATAGATGATAGATAGATAGATAGATATATAGATGGATAGATGATAGATAGATCGATAGATAGATAGATGATAGATAGATAGATAGATAGATCGATAGATAGATGATAGATAGATAGATAGATAGATCGATAGATCGATAGATAGATGATAGATAGATAGATAGATAGATAGATAGATAGATCGATAGATAGATGATAGATAGATAGATAGATAGATAGATAGATAGATAGATAGATAGAT
>JBBMOC010000168.1:212505-257396 GCA_037975185.1 Centropyge bicolor | reverse complement strand
ACACAAACACACACAACGACAGCGACACACAAACACACACAACGACAGCGACACACAAACACACAAAACGACAGCAGAGCAGAAGAACCCAGGAGCGAATGAACAACCTTTGTTCAGGTCGTGTCAGAAGCCGGGCGTTGGACCGTTGGCGGCTGCAGATTGTGCTGCTGAGATCGTGCAGAGATGTTCCCGATGAGAAACTGCTGACTCACACTTAAATACTTCTGACTCATTCTTGAACAGTTGACGTCAAACCAGGAATTGAAAAGTAAATTGCTGAGTGTCGGTCAGATCAGACTCAGACCTGAGAACTTCAGTAAAGTGACATTTAAAGCAGGTTAGCTGCAGATTTACAGCAGCGAAGTCTCGTGGTGTCTGCATGGCGGCCCCTTGTGGTCAGAATGCCCATTGCATTACATGTAGTTTGGGGCAGCTGTGGCTCAGTAGATGACGCCTTCCGACCAACCACGTGAACGGCTGAATGAGTGAATGCTGGCTCGAGCATTGAGTGGCCAGCAGGTCTAGAAATATCATTATGCTTATATGTATTATTACATTCAGTGTGAATCCATTTGCCCATCTGAGGATGGAAGCAGCTTTGTTTGCAGAAGCGACAGTTGGATCAGCAGGGTTCTCTGTGTCTGCAGGCCGGAATGATCCGGATGGGTCCGGAGGAGTTTTTCATCGAGCCGCTGGAGCGACGAAGGACAGGAGGAGGAGCAGAGGATGGAGAAGAGGAGGAGGAGGAGGAGGAAAGAGGAAGAAAACACATCGTGTATCGCTCCTCATCCATCATCCAGAAACCACCGGCTGCCAATCGATCTGAGGCTGTCAATCAAACTGACTTCCTTCGAGGTGAGAAAACATCGACGGGGCTCATGGAGCCACTTTGAGCTGAAAATGCCAGAAGTGAACAGTGTTTCGACAGTTTAACCCGACTCTGTGACTCAGCCCTCCGTCATGTTCTCAGGGTTAGTGTTCCCTACCTGCACCTCTCAGGTGGGCTGTGAGTCTCTGAGCTCAACATGAGCTGGAAACTCGTGACCTTATTGACCCGAGCTGACATTAAACAGCGCCACCTGCTGTTTATTACCATCATGTCAATCATTCTCAAACTCCGTCAGACCTGTCAATCACTGCTTTCTTCAGACGATACTTCTTCATCTGAAAGGTACATTGTGGAAAAATGTACATTCAGTGACATGGATCAAATGTGGTTTTGTAACTCAGTCCCTCGGGTCACATCACAAAGAGGTGAAGTCATGTGATAAACAAACTCTGAACCTGTTTTTTACAGTGGAGCTCCTCCAAAGTATCTGCTGTGTTGTTTCTGCAGAAGGAAAGAATCAAACTGAAAACAGAGAAATTGTTCCAGGAAACTTGGCAGAGACGACGGGAGCTTCACACACTCACACACTCGTGTCTGTACGTCTGTACTCGTGAGGACCCTCACTGACATAATGCACTCCCATTAGCCTAACCTTAGCCATCACAGCTCCCAGCCTGACCCAGCCCTGACCCAAGCCTGACCCAAACCTGACCCAGCCCTGACCCAAGCCTGACCCAAACCTGACCCAGCCCTGACAGCTCAAGCTGGTTCTCACAGAGATAGATAAGTATACACACACACACACAGATTCAGCCGGCTGCAACGTGGCAGTTGGAGGTTCAGAGTCGTGGAGGTTTTGGAGGTTTGGACTCACAGTTGACAAATAGTTCAGCTCCTGAACGTTCGTCCTCAGTAACTGACTGAAATCTTCGAAGCGGCTGCGGCTGATGAGGAGGAACTGAACCTTCAGTCAAACCTGCTTATATCGTATTTAACTTTAAATACTGCAACAAATGTAAAGTCTCTGGTTTGATGGTAAAGCTGCCGTCCACAGGATGAAAGCATCAGCGCAGTGTCAGTGATGATCACATCTGGATGAACATCTGCTTCAGAGATCAAGAAAGTGCACTGCAGCCTGTTCCTGTCCTGTCTGTGTTCAGGTGGACTGGACGACTGGACATGGACCTGCATGTCTGTGTGTTCTGCTCTGTGTCACAGCGACACAACCTTCGTGTTCGCTCTCAGAGCGCGAGCGCTCTCTCACTCAGGAATGTAGAGATAAGACAGAGGGGAACCCTCTGAGAGAGCCAGAGTCAGAGGCCGCAGGGCTGTGATCGCTCTGTGGCTGTGAAGGAGGAAAATCTGCATCTATTGGCTTTAAATTGGACTTAGATCAGCTGAGTGAACTGATCTGCTGATGTGAGATGAAGGAGGCTGTGGTTTCATTGGTGAAGCTCTTGTACTGTGATTGGTCGGCTGGTCGCTGCTTCCTCCCCTCAGCTCTGTCAGGAACAACACCGGCCAATGAAAACACAGCTTTGTTCCAGCACCTGACACTACAACACGACCTCCAGTCTGTTCACACTTCAATGTAAAAAGACTTTGACCCTGAGGTTTGTTCTGCTTCCTGCTCACACACACACAGCAACACGTGTCTTTGTTTGTCCACAGATCAGCAGATGATCTGATGAACACTTGATACAATCGGGCCAGAACACACAAGGACACTTTTTCACCCAGGAGCCGCTGAAGTCATCTGAGAGTTAATTCAGTCACGCTGACTTGAGCTCATCCAAACATCCAGGAAAACAGACACAGTGACATCATCAGATTTCAGTAACTGATGACAAGAGTCCGTTGTGTGAAGCACAGACTGAGGAACAGGACCTCTTCTGAACACATGTAAACAACAAACATGAACTTGCTTTCATTTGTCTCCAGGTCCTCTGCTAGCTTCTCTGAACCTCAACCAGAATGTGTTGCGGTCACGATCTGGTTCAGCTCGAAGGCGGCGCTACATCGAAGAGGCCGAACTGTTCAACATCGAGGTTAATGAGCACGTTGAGATCCAGCTGTTGTTCGTGTGGAGTCTGTGAAACACTTCTGTTAACGCTCTCCTGTTCTCCTCCAGGTTCTGTTGGCTGTGGATTATTCTGTTCTCCTTTTCCACGGCCGAGACCACATTCAGAAATATCTCCTCACACTCATGAACATAGTAAGTGGAAACAGAAGTGTGATTTTAACCAAAGCTGATGAGCATGATTGAGACAGTCCAGATAGATACTGGAAACTGCTGTGCGGCATCTTCTGGCCCAACAAAATCACCACCAAGAACATCAGTGAAATCAGACTCCAAACAGAGACGAATCCCATCCTGAAGGTTGGCCTGAGACGGCCTGGAACAGAACAAGATGAGGTTCCCTCTGGGCGACCGAGAGGACAAAGTGAGTTAGGTCCACGTTTAGGTTTACTCTGTCTGGCAGCCTGCGAGGCAACCAGATGCAGCTTCACACCAGGTGTTGAGTGGCTGCCAGCTCTGTGTCCCTCTGCAACCGAGCGATCAAGAAGTCCAGCTGCAGATCCAGTCACGACCGTTAGCCATACCCTGAGCACTCTGAGCTCTAGTTAACAAAGAACCACTGGTGTCGAGTGCCAGATACTGTTGGGTCCGAGGTCCAGTCCACCTTGAACTGTGGCTCAGCTGGAATCACAGTGAATTCTTGAGATTCTATTCAGAACTTGTTCCAACAGCTCTGTCTCTGTCTGTTCCAGGTCAATGAGATCTATCAGGATCACTCTCTGGGGGCCAACATCAACGTTGTTCTGGTCAGAATCATCATGTTGTCTCCATCAAAGGTACGAAGCTGTGACTCTGGTCCAAAGCTGTCAGAGGTCAAATGTCCAGGTCTTGATGCATTCAGGACAAACTTTCTTCATCTTTTTTATTTATCATCAGGGCAGGCGTTGTCCATTACTGATGTGGAAATTTTAGCTTGTCTCATTTACTGCTTCCAACTGCAGAGACAGTCTGTGTTGTTAGATCTTTAAACCAAGGAAGTAACCATGAACAGTTCAGCTCCATGTGCCTTCAGACAGAGCTCTACCTTCCAGGTAGACACAGAGGGACGTGGAGGTGGTGTCACTGCTGTTTATAAAAAGAACTGACATCAGGACTATTTTCCACCTTGCTTTCAAATATTCTGCTTCACTCTGGTCGCTTCTGTGATCCAGTCCCCACAAGCTGGGAACCACTTACTTCTCAGTGCTTCATGTAGAAAGATGAGTGTTTGTTGTGGTGAGTTTGAAGTACTTTGTTTTGTCCTTTGTTTAACTGAAGGAGAGAATGAGCGAGGCAGAGCGTGCTCTCACAGGAACCCTGCAGTAACTCTGTGAGGAATCTGTAGATACACATTCAGATTTTTAAAGGTGACCTTCAAATGTAAGTTGTATGCAAATTAAAAGAACCTATTAAACAAACAGTGTCCCTCCTTCAGTCTCTGGAGATGATCTCTGTGGGGAATCCCCAGAAGAGTCTGGAGAATGTTTGTGGATGGTCATATCTCCAGCAGAGGGACCAGAGCCACGCCGAGCAGCATGACCACACCATCTACCTGACCAGGCAGGAGTTCGGCCCCTCTGGCATGCAGGGTACTACTGCTAATTCCTCCACCAATACTACAAGTACTACTAGTAACAGCTTTTATCTGACGAGCTAGTTTGGCTGCCTTGGCATGGAGCCAACACTTTCTAACAATACCACTAATAATACCAGTCCTTCTGCTAACAACATGTCCATGACATCTCCTGCAGGCACAGTCGCACCGCTAATACTAATACTACAAGTACTGCAACTAAAACAATCTACCTCAGAAGGCAGGAGTTTGGCCTCTCTGGCATGCAAGGTACCGCCATTACTGGCACAAACCATACTCCAAACACCCCCTGCCTGACCAGGGAGGGGTCCTCTGGCATTCAGGGTGCTCCTGCTAACATTGAGTACTGACACCACCTGCATGGACAGGCCTTGACCTCTCACCCCGTGGCCTCGGCCTTTTGACCTCTCTCTGCAGGTTACGCTCCAGTTACAGGAATGTGTCACTTGCACCGGAGCTGTGTTCTCGTCATTGAGGATGGATTTTCCTCGGCCTTCGTAGCCGCCCATGAAACAGGACACGTGTGAGACACACAGACACATGCACTACAATTACATACAAATGTGTTGAGTGGACATGTCAATGAACAGCAACATGAAAAGAGGTCCCAGCTGTAAAGGGAGGGGAGGGTACCTGATCTCTGTCCATCTGCCTGTCTGTCTGTCTCAGGTTGGGGATGGAGCACGACGGTGAGGCCAATGACTGTGCTGACGACGTGCCGCTGGGCAGCATCATGTCTCCACGGGTTCAGGCCACCTTCCATCGGTACCACTGGTCCAGGTGCAGTTGGAGGGAGCTGCACAAGTACCTGGAGTCAGTACTACTCGTACTCCTGCTACTAGCACTCTTAGTGTAAACAACAGAGACACTGAACTCTGGCTGTAGCAGGAATATTTTTGGTTTAATTCCACTTCATACATCACCTGAACACATCGTATATCAAACAAATGCGTCTGTCCTGTGTGTCCATCTGTCTGTCTTTGTTCTCAGTACGTATGACTGTCTCCGCAATGACCCATTCAACCATGACTGGCCACCTCTGCCTCAGTTGCCAGGGTTTCAATATTCCATGGACCAACAGTGTCGCTTTGACTTCGGCCCAGGATACAGTCTCTGCACTGCAGTACGTCTGCCTCCCTGTCTGTCTGTCTGCTTGTCTGTCTGTCTGTCTGTCTGTCTGTCTGTCTGTCTGTCTGTCTGCTTGTCTGTCTGTCTATCTGTCTGTCTGTCTGTCTGTCTGTCTGCCTGTCTGTCTATCTATCTGTCTGTCTGTCTGCCTCCCTGCCTCCCTATCTGTCTGCCTGCCTGCCTGTCTGTCTGCCTCCCTATCTGTCTGCCTGCCTGCCTGCCTGTCTGCCTGTCTGCCTGTCTGTCTGTCTGTCTGCCTGCCTGCCTGCCTGTCTGTCTGTCTGTCTGTCTGCCTGCCTGTCTGTCTGCCTGTCTGTCTGCCTGTCTGTCTGTCTGCCTGTCTGTCTGTCTGTCTGTCTGTCTGTCTGCCTCCCTGCCTCCCTATCTGTCTGCCTGCCTGCCTGCCTGTCTGTCTGTCTGCCTGCCTGTCTGTCTGTCTGCCTGTCTGTCTGCCTGTCTGTTTGTCTGTCTGCCTGCCTGCCTGCCTGCCTGCCTGCCTGTCTGTCTGTCTGTCTGTCTGTGCCCAGATCATCTGATGAGAGGTCACCGTTGATCTCATGGTGACACTGCAGTCGGTGAACAGCCTCGTTCCCTCCTGTGTCTAAAGGTTTTTGGTCATTTTGACAGCTTTTAGAACGTATTTAAGAAACTTTGTGATTATAGGATTATATAATAAACTGAAAATAACTATAGGGAGGACAAATGAGAACAGTCCAATTCAAGTATCAGTTATTGGATGAAAATCCTCTGAACAGTTTAAATTGAAACGAGAGTTAAGTCCTGGAGATTTCTGGTGTTTTTCACTGAGTCTGATGTGTGCAGATGTGACTGCTGACGTGTTTTTGGGTTTGAGGCCAACACCACATCTGTTCAGGATGTTAACTGAAAAACGTGTCATTGCATCACACAGAAAACTTTTTACATGAACACATTCGATCAGCGTATCAGCAGCCTTTAGTCCAGCTCCAGCATTTCAATATGATGATGTCATCACACGGGTGGAGTTTTCTCTCACAGATCTGTGATTATCACGTTTGTGTTGAATGGATTCATTTTTCAGTTTCTTTCAGTTTGGACCTGATTGTTTCTTTTTTTGGGCTCAGTTTTAATAAGTCAGAGGTTTTATGATTTGAAGCATTTCCACTTTCCGTTCCTGCTGTTTGAGTGAGCTTTACTTCTTCTGTGTTATGTGCTGATGTTTAGGGTTGGTTTTGTGTTTTGACATATTTCCTTTTATTTGTGTGTTTGCCTCAAGTACCCGACCCACGAGCCCTGTAAACAGCTGTGGTGCAGCGACTACAACAACCCGTTCTACTGTAAGACCAAGAAGGGTCCACCGCTCGACGGAACAAAGTGTGGACCGGGAAAGGTGAGGACACGTTCATTGTCACACGCTCCCTAGCTGACAGGTAGTCTGATTTGTCCAGCCTGGTCTTTGGGATCAAATGTTACCAGGTTGATGTCATCTGTCTTAACTTGGCTCAGAAAGTTCCAAAGCTTCTTCTGATGTCAGCGGTTAAATAAACACATACCATAAGAAATATTATAGCTATGTTCCACTTGCCTCCAGGTTTTATGCTAAGCTAGGTTCACCCCGTCTTGAATCTCCCTCTGTGCTGGGCTTCCTTGCATCACCATATTAAGCATCTTCTGTTGCAGCACTGTTTTAAGGGCTTCTGCATGAAGTTGACCCCTGACCTGCTGAGACAAGATGGTGGCTGGGGAACATGGAGTCCATATGGCAGCTGCTCCAGGACCTGCGGAGGCGGGGTCAGGTTTCGCGCCAGGCGTTGTGACAACCCAGTGTGAGTGAGCTGTCAGTCATCCGTGATGACACACATCAGACCGGCCAGTCAGAGAGACTAATCTGTTGTTGTCCTCAGTCCAGCCAATGGGGGTCGCACCTGCTTCGGAAACAGTTATGAGTTCCAGCTGTGCAGCCAGGAGGAATGCCCAGCACTCACAGACTTCAGGTATCTTTACTATTTTCTCTTCCAGGCCTCCAAGTGTTTCAACTGGGCTTAACCAACCTGATGACTCCACTCAACTGAAGTGGACTCTACTGGACTCTAGTCTACTCTGACATTTCTCAGCTGTACTGCATTAACCATGACTGGACTCCACTCCACTCTGCTCTACTACACTGTGCGCTTCATTTCACACAACTGGACTCGTGAGTCATGGCGAGTCCAGTTGTGTCGAGTTGAGTCGAGTCCAGTTGTGTCGAGTTGAGTCGAGTCCAGTTGAGTCGAGTCCAGTTGAGTCGAGGTCAGTTGAGTCGAGTCCAGTTGAGTCGAATCCAGTCGAGTCCAGTTGAGTCGAGGTCAGTTGAGTCGAGTCCAGTTGAGTCGAGTCCAGTTGTGTCGAGTTGAGTCGAGTCCAGTTGAGTCGAGTCCAGTTGTGTCGAGTCCAGTTGAGTCCAGTTGTGTCGAGTCCAGTCCAGTCCAGTCATGTCGTGTCGAGTCGTGTCGAGTCGAGTCGAGGTCAGTTGTGTTGTCATGTTGTTTATCTCAGGTTGATTGGTTGTTTTTCTCTTTCAGGGAAGATCAGTGTAAAGTTTGGAATCCATTTTATGAACACGAAGGAAAAAAACATCACTGGCTGCCGTACCAACACTCCGACCGTAAATACATACACTTTTTCCAAACCTAAAGATGAGATTAGTTTCCTCTCTGCTCTGTGTCTTTTAATGAGTGTGTGTGTGTGTGTGTGTGTGTGTGTGTGTGTGTGTGTGTGTGTTCACATGCTAAAGTCATCAGTCAGGAATCTGTTATTGGAAGGAAACTTGTGGCCTCTCTTCCCTTTAACTCTATAAAGACTGACAATATTTAGAATTTCCATCTTTTTAAACTCTTAATGTGCCACCTTAAATGTTCCACCTTAACTAGCTCTGACTGTGTCCTGTTGTCATGTAAACTATAACATAATAATGTTTGCATCATATTTATATATACAGAATATGTCAATGCTGTTTCTGTGTGTTTGCAGCTGACGAACGCTGTCGTCTGTACTGTCAGTCCAAGGAAACGGCCGAAGTGGTTTCCATGAACAGAATGGTGCATGATGGGACTCCGTGTTCCTACAGCGACGCACACAGCGTCTGCGTCCGAGGAGAGTGTGAGGTCTTGATTTACTTTCTCACCTTTTTCCGTCTGTGTTGTTCCACTGATTCCATTTCACCTGCACAAACAGTTGAACTATATTAAAGATGAAATGTGTGAATAAAATCTGCCTGTAAACTTTGCTGCTCCTGAAACTGAGACTGTGAATTTACCTTGTTTTTATTCATTCTGGAAGATTTCACTTTATATGACCAAGTTTTATGTTTCCATATCATGATATAGTCGCAGTTCAGAATCAGAACTTTACTGTTCTCAGTGTGTTTACACACAGACGAACTGTAGAAAATGACTCGTACAGTCTGTAGTGAATTACACTTTCTACTGATCCTGGTCTCCGTCTGTAGTTTTCAGTACAGAAGAAGTTATTTTCCTTTTTCCAGAGAAAATCAAATTCCGTTCTCTGGAAAGAAGATGCTGTGGGTTGTGTGAGATCGAGGTGGCCATGATGCATTTTCTCTGAAACAATGGGTTTTGCGTTGCTCTGTGACATGTGTATGCCAAGCATCAGTGACTTAGAGACAGATTCTTCCTTTCTTCATTTGCCCTGATGTGATGTTCCAGGATGGACTGAGCGAGTCTGTCTTTCAGTTTCTCACCAGGTGAAGAGTGAGCAGCTGGTGTCTCCTCCATGTCCCACAGAGAGACGCTGACCTTCCAGCTAAGTTCTACTCTTTCCTCTCCTCTCTCCTTGTTTCCTCTCTCCTCGTGCAGCATGTAGGTTGTGATGGACAGATTGCTTCGGACCGGCAGGAGGATCGATGTGGTGTCTGTGGAGGAGATAACTCCAGCTGTAAGATCATCAAAGGAAACTTCACCCGCAGCACCAAGAAACAAGGTCTCTGAAGAGCAACTGACCAAACACACACTTCAGGTTTCTGAAGTTTTGTGTCCGACTGAAACCTGTTCCAGTCAAACACTGGAGGTTCATTCAGTACTGAACCTATGAACAGAAAGAAGATATGTTCTGTGAAAGGAAACAGTAGTTCTCAGAACTTATTATCACATGGGTCCAGTCCTGCCAAACACAAGGCAGTGATTGGATGGTTAGTTAGTTCGTCAGCCACTAATGATTCCTGTTGTTGTCACTGAACCACTGAACTTTGTCATTACTGACTGATTCATGGTTAATGTCGCCATGGCCTAGGTTACCTGAAGATCCTAGAGATCCCTAAAGGAGCCCGGCACCTGCTGATCCAGGAGTTCAAAGGGACTCCCCACATCCTGGGTAAGAGGAGGGTCAAAGACCTTGATTTGCCTTAAATGAAAAACTGCTGTCGTTCGCCATTTTGTGGAAAACTGTGTTTTCATTGTTTCCTGCTCCAGCGGTGACTAACCAGGAGACGGGTCACCTCTTCCTCAACGATGAAGATGAGCTCCCAGAATCTCGAGTGGTGATCGAGAAGGGTGTGGCCTGGCAGTACAGCAACAATGAGGAGCGGGAGTCCATCCAGACCACAGGGCCACTGAAATACGGAGTCCTGCTCATGGTCAGTCTGACCACACGGGAAACTAAGTGCAACATGCTCATGTTGCATCTGATTGTAACCAGAGATACTGCACATCTATGTTTGTCTGCCAGGTGCGTTCCCATGGCGACACCAAGGTGACGGTTTCCTATAAGTACATCATCCAGGATCATCTCCGGTCCTCACTGGAATCAAACCTGGTCCAGGAGGACGCCATCTTCTATGAGTGGGCGCTGAAAAAGTGGTCTCACTGCTCCAAACCCTGCGGAGGAGGTACACAGCTCTGCAGCTTTTATCGCCGCGGTAGTCAGCTGTGTGATGTGGTTTCCAGGGTAACAGTGTTGTCTGGTTTCCAGGGAAACAGTACACAAGGTTTGGCTGCAGGAGGAAGGCTGATGGGAAAATGGTTCACAGGATGTTCTGCTCCAACATTAACAAACCGAGAGCCATCAGCCGCAACTGCAATGCCAATGCCTGCACTTCGCCACGGTAATACACCACAGCTCGCCATGGTAACACACCACAGCTCGCCATGGTAGCACACCACAGCTCGCCATGGTAACACACCACAGCTCGCCGCGGTAACACACCACAGCTCGCCACGGTAACACACCACAGCTCACCATGGTAACACACCACAGTTCGCCGCGTTAGCACACCACAGCTCGCCATGGTAACACACCACAGCTCGCCACGGTAACACACCACAGCTCACCATGGTAACACACCACAGTTCGCCGCGATAGCACACCACAGCTTGCCACGGTAACACACCACAGCTCACTATGGTAACACACCACAGTTCGCCGTGGTAGCACACCACAGTTCACTGTAGTAACACACCACAACTCGCCGCGGTAACACACCACAGCTCACCATGGTAACACACCACAGCTCACCGTAATAACACACCACAGTTCACCGCGATAACACACCACAGCTCGCCGCGATAACACACCACAGTTCACCACGGTAACACACCACAGCTCACCGCGATAACACACCACAGCTCGCCACGGTAACACACCACAGCTCACTATGATAACACACCACAGTTCGCCGTGGTAGCACACCACAGCTGGCCGCGGTAACACACCACAGCTCACCATGGTAACACACCACAGCTCACCGTAATAACACACCACAGTTCACCGCAATAACACACCACAGCTCGCCGCGATAACACACCACAGTTCACCACGGTAACACACCACAGCTCACCGCGATAACACACCACAGCTCGCCGCGATAACACACCACAGCTCGCCGCGATAACACACCACAGTTCACCGCGGTAACACACCACAGTTCGCCATGGTAACACACCACAGTTCGCCATGGTAACACACCACAGCTCGCCACAGTAACACACCACAACTCGCTGCGGTAACACACCACAGCTCGCCACGGTAACACACCACAGTTCGCCATGGTAACACACCACAGCTCGCCACGGTAACACACCACAACTCGCCGCGGTAACACACCACAGCTCGCCGCGGTAACACACCACAACTCGCTGCGGTAACACACCACAGCTCGCCATGGTAACACACCACAGTTCGCCACGGTAACACACCACAGCTCGCCACGGTAACACACCACAGCTCGCTACGATAACACACCACAGTTCGCCGCGGTAACACACCACAGCTCGCTACAATAACACACCACAGCTCGCCATGGTAACACACCACAGTTCACCATGGTAACACACCACAGCTCGCCATGGTAACACACCACAGCTCACCATGGTAACACACCACAGCTCGCTACAATAACACACCACAGTTCGCCACGGTAACACACCACAGCTCGCTACAATAACACACCACAGCTCGCCATGGTAACACACCACAGTTCACCATGGTAGCACACCACAGTTCGCAGCGGTAACACACCACAGCTCGCCGCGGTAACACACCACAGTTCACTGTGGTAACACACCACAGCTCGCCGCGGTAACACACCACAGTTCACTGTGGTAACACACCACAGCTATGACTGTAGCTACAACTCACTGTGTTCTGGCATCTCAGGACCAAAGTGCAGTCGTTTCTACCTCCTTCAACAGATAAACACAACTAAGTGGCAACACACACACATCTTGCACACACACACACAGAAACACAGAAACAAATCAAATTAAAATAATGGAGATAAACACTTTCAATAAGACAGTAGATACAAAATCAAATCAAACAGCTAATTGTTCCAAAGAAATCATGGATCATAAAACCTAAAACATTGTCCCATATTTGCATAAACACTGACTACAAATTTATGCAAAGGGAGGGCAAATGCTTGGGGACTCCTTGTCTGATAATATGGTTTGTTGTATGAATTCCTCCTGTTCTGTCGCCTCAGCTGGGTGACCGGGGAGTGGGAGGACTGCAGCGCCTCCTGTGGTCAGACCGGGTGGCAGCGTCGCTGGGTGAGCTGCCAGCAGATGTCCAGCACGGGGCAGCAGCAGCGTTCGGTGCAGAGCAAACTCTGTGGCGAGGCGCGCCCTGACGGGAAACAAGCCTGCAACCGCTTCCCCTGTCCTGCTTCCTGGCGAGCTGGGCCCTGGACCCCGGTACGAGCAGTGAAACCAGGGTTATGTTTCCTCTGGGACTACTTCTCACTCCCTTCTGTCTGGACAATCTCTATCTTGTCCTAGTCCTTATCTGAACTGACTTATCCTTCGTCTGTTGTCTGGACTTCCTACAATCCTACAACTTCATTTAGCAGATGCTTTTCTCCAAAGCGACGTACATTCACATACTGATGGAGGCAGTTTGGGGTTCAGTATCTTGCTCAAGGACACTACGACACATGCTGCACGGGCCAGGGATCAAACCACCAACCCTCCGATCAAACCCTCCCTCCGACAGTAGCTCTACCTCCTGGGCTGCAGCCAGTTTTTTCTCCTCAGATTTCCTCTTGCTTCCTCTTTCTCAATCGCCTTTTTCTTCCTTCTTTTTTGACTTCCTCTCTCTTTTGCCTGGACTACAACCTGTTTCCAGTTAGGAATGACTTTTAGTCTTGTTTGCTGTTTATTCAACATGACCCCGGAACAGCTGACAGTTTGTAATCTGCACGTCAGAGTCTGATCAACATGTTTATGTTTGCAGTGTTCAGTATCATGTGGAAATGGGACTCAGGAGCGTCAGGTCGCGTGCTCAAGTTCCGAGGGTTCAGCTCAGAATTGCAGTGGGTCTCAACCAATCACAACCCGTACCTGCCGAGCTCCGCCCTGTGGTGGTAGGTAATTACTAGTCACGTACTACGCACTGTGCTGAATGAGAGCGAAAGATGTTGGGACTTGTAATTTGTGTTTATCTCCCCCTGCAGGTGACCAGAAGAACTCCATCATTCAGTGGCTGTCCAGGTCCAACACAGACTTCCCAGCACCAAAGACCTCCTCCAGTAAAACACACACTCTCCCTCATCTCTTTGAGACTGATCATCCTGATTCACCCTCGGGCTTCTTTTCTTTCTCATTCTGCTTTTTCTGGACTGTGATGTTTAGTGTGTGAGTGGCAGGACATAGTGAGAAGGACAGGAAATGATGAAAGAGGATGTTGCCTACAGAGGATTTGACAGAAGGTCTATTTCTGTCTGTTTTGATCTCAGCTGGTTTTGTTTGCAGTGACTCAGACCCCATAATCTGAATTAGGAATAATACATGTTAATGCAGGTGTATATGAGTGTACAGCCGGCCCAGGTCCTTCAGGATATAGACCTAACTCCACCTCCTCCTATTGTCTAAAGCTGCCTGCATGGAGAACATGTAAAGGCTGAGATCTGGTGTCATTACTGAGATCGTTTCTTCACACGACTCACTAACCAAAGCTGAAAACATTGTGTTGGATTAACTGATCAGCTGTCACACTTCATGCATTGATCCATTGTTTCCGCTCGATGTTCAGGACAGCGTTGCCGTGGTGACCGCTCCGTTTTTTGCCGGATGGAGGTGTTGAGTCGGTACTGCTCCATTGCTGGGTATCGTCAGATGTGCTGCAAGTCCTGCAGCGAGGGAAACTTCAGCAACTCTGACAACTCCAGCAACTTCAGCAGCACAAACACGCCGACCTCCAACAGCAGGTGATGAAAGTTCATATAACTTAAGTTTTCCCATTCATTTCAATTCAGTCACAGTCAACATGTGGTGAACTCCTCTTGTTCTTTCATAAGTTGTTGTAAGGTGGCTTTTTGCTGTTGATGGAGCTATCAGTTTCCCCCTGCTTCCAGTCTTTGTGCTAAGCTAGGCTAACCATCCCATGTCACTGTGATTCCCCTTAACATGAACATTCAGTCGATTAAGGCCCCTGAAACACAAAACTTTTTTACCAAACAGTTCTGTTTATTTCAATAGTTATTGAGAAGTTTTGCTGGTGTGCTTTTTCCTGGTCTGTAATGGACTAAGTTGGAAAAATGTGATGTCACCAAACAGGATCTAGTGACAGTTGTGTGATTGTCTGCTAATGATGCTGTTAATGAAACTCATAAAATGTTTCTTTACACGTTAAATTTCCAATAAAAAACACTTAATGATGTTAATCTTAATGGTTATTTAGTATTGAATATTTAATGTTTTAGAGAAATATTTCAGATTGAAATTTTGTCCTGATCTGAAGTCACTGATCTATCTCGCTTTTGTCTCCAAGTTCATGGAGTTTAAGCACAGAGACGATGACCTCGGCATCGACTTCCACCTGGTCTGACGGGGGCTCCATCACCAGTGACATCATCAGCGCTCCATCTCTGAGCTTCACTGTAACTCCGCCACCGACCAGGAGGAGCACCACGGACTTCGTATATGTGGAGTACGATGATTACGACGAGTATTTGTCCTATGAGGATCCTTCTATTCCCTCTGACACTCCTGATATCATTCCAGCTCCTACCACCACTACTACTACTATTAGTACCACTACTGCTACTATTACCACTACTACTACCATTACTACAAGACGTCCAAGAAAAACTGCTCCACCACATTTATTCAAGAGGAAAACAACCACTCCCACAATGTCTCCTGCAACAGTTCCCATAGTAACTGCTGAGAGTCAAAGTCCAACACTGGCGCCAGTCAGAACATCTGCCGTCCCAGAGGTACCCCCCACAGCAGCGTCAGGTGCTTCTGACGACATCGTCACTGTCACATCATCACCAAATAGACAATCAGGAGGGAGGAGCCTTGAAACTAAGATTAATCTGACAGAAACTGAAGCGACACCGACATTGTCATCATCGTCCTCCTTCTTCCAGCTCTCGAAGAAGGAGAACAACTCGGTGGACGAGGTCCCGTACCGGATCGTGGGATTGGACGGTGACGTCACCAGAGGACAGCAGAACTACTTTGTGCCGCGGATGCCGCCATTCCGTGAGCGAACACAAAACAAACGCATCCAGCAGCTTCTGAATGAGAAACGGCGTCAGGATCTTCTGAGGAGATCCAGCAGGAGCAGAGAGGGCAGGACTGACAGGAAACTGAGTGGATTGTAAAAGTCATTCTTTCTGCAGTTTTGTTTTGTTTGTTTTTTTGATCATTCATGATGCCGCATGTGCAGCTTGCTCACTTCATGCTTATGCTAACAAACTCTTAACGAGAAACAGAAACAGACTGCAGAGCCAACCGAGAAAACAAACGACTGATGATGATGTTTCACCAGATTTAGCTTCATGTTTCCTAAAGTTCACAGTCATATCTGCCAGACAGCGCCGTGAGCTGTCCTCGATATCTGGAATAAAGTCTCTGGAATTCTGGATCTGATCCTATAAGTGCGAAAGATCAAAATGTGGAAATGTTGGCTTCAATCTTCTTCCTAAAACTCCTCGTCCATTAGAGTTTTTCTGACTTACAGTCACGACATTTGTTGCAAATAATTCTGTTTCTAAATAAAGCAAAGTCTCATCAGCTGCTGATGTCATCAACATTAAGTGAAATCCTCATCATCACGTTCTTGCTGAGAGTCCGATTGACTCCACTCTCATATCTGTATGAAAAATGCAAAGCCAAAACTGGTTAGCGTAGCTTAGCATAAAGACTGGAAACAGGGGGAAACAGTTAGCCTGACTGTGTCCAAAGGGAACAGAACCCAGCCTCCAGCAGCTCTAAAGATCAGTGATGGACACGTTGCAAAGATCTGTACAAAAACTGAACAGTAAAAAAAAACAATTCTGTTTGAACACGGAAACAGTTCGGTGAAAAGCCCAGTAAAATCAGGGAATTGATTTTATACCTATATGCTTTTGTATCCCAACTGTCAACTTCCTTTAAACACAAACGTCAGGTCTTCAGAAACAGAAAACATCCTGTTAAACTCCTTCATTTGAGTCACTGCTGTTTTTAACTTTTTTCTGGTGTCAAAGTGTCAAAACGTTGTTTCCAAACAGTTTTCAAAGCTTTTTCCGGATCAGTTTGTTCCCTGTCGTGTTTTATTTTTCAGGCTCTGATTCAGAGTTATATATTTGTGCTTTTTGTGGAATTTGCTCTCTGTGTCTCATGAAGAGCAGCTGTTGGCCTGTAAAACATCAAACTGAATTCAGATCAGATGAGTCACAGCAGCTTCATGTCTTCACGTCTGCAGTTTCAGTCGGATCAATGGAACCAGCTGACTGGTTTCAACATGTTTGTTTTAGTTTCTCCATCACATCCAGCCAGAAGAATCAAACTGAGGAAAATGCTTTTGACTATCAAGTTAAACTGCAGGTTTGTTTCGGTTCTGTAAATCACATAAAATATTGTCTCAGCTGTAACGATATTATTTCTAATGCAGAACAATAACAAGCACAAACATTTCAACTGATTTGTTTTCCAACTTTATTTTGGATAAACAAAAGTCATAAAAAGCAGGAGGGACAACAAAATAAATAAAATGAAAATTAAGAGGCAATGATTTGTTATGATGATAATAATACTAAACTTTATTTGTTCAGAAACTTTCATCCAAGAAATAAAAGTGCTTCACAACAAAGAAATCACACGTACCCACATGACAACGGCAGAAAAATAGGATAAGAACAAGGATGGAAATCGAAGAGAAGTAATCAGATGAATAATAATAACAATAATAATTGTTATAATTTAAAAAGTCCATAGAATGAAGTGAAATACAACATTATAAAAGAAGTGTGAGTTTCAGGCCTTTATCAGGACAGTCAGAGTGACTTACAGGCTCAAGTGAACAGATATGTTTTTTAATTTCTTTTTAAGATATTAAGCTGACTTTCCTGATATCAACTCGTCCACTGCTCTGGGCCGTTCACATTCTCAGTCCACATCCTCTCTTCTTCTGTTTCTGTCAGTCAGTCTGACTGAGCTTCAGCGTTGCAGCTTTAACTGACTCCTCGACTGGTGAGTGTGGTGGACGGCCTCTGAATGCTCTGGTGATGTGGATCAGAGGGTCAGGTGAGGGGGGAGATACAGGCTGCTTCTCTCGTTTTTGCAGCATCTCCACAGCATGACGTAGTTTGGCACCGAGCAATCAGCAACCAGCGATGCTTGGATGACTCCCGTCAGGATTAAAGTGATCTTCAGATTGTAAACAAACTCCATCTCATGGGTGAGGCACGCTGATGTCAGCCATGACTTCAGGGCTGGAGTCTTGTGCGGTGGCTGCTGCAGAGCCAATGAATCGATCATTCTCACGTATTTGATGCAGCGGCTCAGTCTCCAAGCTGCTTCTCCTCTCACTCTCTCGGTGCAGCTCACAGATTTTACCATCTTGTCCTCGACCTCCTCCCGGGTTTCCAGACTCAGAATAAAGGTTTGTACTCACAGAGTACATTAAAGTCATTTAGAAAGATTGTAGTTTTCTGTTTCCCAGAGATTTATATGTATCCAAGATCCACTTTCTGAGAACAAAATCAGTAAAAGAGTGTAAGCAAAAAGCAGAGCAAGCAGCAAAGTTTCTGTACTGGAAGAGAGCAGGAAGAGAAAATCAGAGTCCTGATGGGCTATTTAATGAAAATGAACAATAAAGCTAGCTAACACCAGTATTTGTAAGAATATATAACGTGTATTTTGTACTTTTTTTTTTAGCCTTGTTAACATTTTCTGAGGTTCTTTTCTAAAGTGTGATTAAAATGTTTTTAAAAGTTCATTGTTTGTCCGACTGAGACAGGATGTCTTCAGATGTTTGAGCTACTCGGTCCCATAGAGTCCTGAAGACACTGCTGCCCCCTCACTGAAAAAGAAATGGTCTAGACCTGCTCTACATGTCAAGTGCCTTGAGATGACTTTTGCTGTGATTTGGTACTATACAGAATTGAACGGATTGAATTGAATCGGACAATGCCCAACAGATCCTCACCCACCTGGACAAGAAGCTGAGTCTGCTGGGCCTGATCACCTCTGAATACCTCAGTCAGCAGCACCTTCAACACCACCACACTCAGCACAGGGGCCCCCCAGGGCCATGAGCTTGGGCCACTGCTGTTCACTCTGCTGAGTCACGACTGGGCAGCTCGAATCACATGACCAAGTTTACAGATGACAGGAATGTCTCATCAACAGACAACAAGTCAGAACACAGAGAGGGGGCGCTGCTGCTCACGGACTGATCCAGAACCAACAAACGGAGCAACAGCTGTCCTCTGAACGTCCATGTTTTCACTGTTCACTCAGTGCGTGTGGCTGAGGATAATAAAGACAGTCTGGGTTGTGTTAGTGTTGATGTGTTAACAGGTCAGCAGCATTTTAACCACCTTAACTCCTGTCTACTACAATTCGTCATATTTCATAACTTGTTTTGTATGAATTGTTCGATCTATGAAGTAACTGTAACTGTCTGATAAATGAACTGCAGTAAAAAGTAATTTCCTCTAATATATAGTGGAATATAATTAATAAAATGGAGTGTGATTATTTTATTTAAGTATGTGAGTAAATGTAAGTTACCTTCCAATACCGAATAAAATGCAAACGGGGCGTTTCTGGCTGCCAAGAGAGTCGATGCCTGTGAGGACAAACTCAGGGGAGTGAACGATACACATCCTGTCAGGTAAACTCCGGGCTTAAATAAACCGCAGCCAGTCTTCAAAGACATCAGGAAGCCAAGATGGCGGCCGCCGCAGTAAGAAGTCTCGGCTCCACTTTGAGTAAAAACCTCCGAGAGATCCGCATCCACCTCTGTCAGAGCTCCGCGGCCAGCAAGGGGGCCAGGTGAGCTCCGAGACGGCTTCACGAGGCGGGAACCACCGCTTCTTTAGCAACTGAAATAAACCAATAAGAAGATCCGAGTTCTGCTGCCTGTTAGCTTTTAGCATCACAGCCAATGACCTGAACACAGCTAACATCAGAACGACCTGAGAGCAGCTAGCGGCTAACGGCTAACGGCTAACGGCTAACATCAGAACGACCTGTGAGCAGCTAGCGGCTAACAGCTAACATCAGAACGACCCGAGAGCAGCTAGCGGCTAACAGCTAACATCAGAACGACCCGAGAGCAGCTAGTCGCTAACAGCTAACGTCGGAACGACCTGAGCATTCGAAATAATATTTGACTATCAGTAGTTCATATTTATGTTGATTGTCACTTTGAATATTTCATATTTAACATCGTTTCACATCTGTAATAATCCAAAAAGCAGTAAACCGTAAAACACAAAAACTAATAACTAAATATATAGTCTGTGTTGACGAAAGAAACACTTATAAAAGGAAAAGTAGACATTGTGCAAATATATCAATCTGTTGAACACATAGTTGCTTTTATTATTTTCTTTAGGTTTTATTAAACTGAGTTTAACAGTTATGCAGTTTTCCATAATTTAGTTATGACACAGTGATGCTAAATTATCCAGATTCTTTGAGCTGCTTGATAATACAAATGTCTTTTTTTGTTAGAAATCAAGAATCAATTAAGTCAATTAGTCATAAGTTATGTTTGTGTTGATGTCATCACAGGTGTAGGACAGTTGTTGTCTCTCAGTGTGACTACAGGTCGGAGGTCAACAGGAAGCAGGTGATGTCAGTACTGATTGTGTCTCTGTGTGTTTTGTAGAGACTTTGTGGAGCAACACTATGTGAGTCTGAAGAAGTCCAACCCAGACTTCCCGATCCTGATCAGAGAGTGTTCTGGAGTTCAGGCCAAAGTCTGGGCCAGATACGGTGAGTCCACACAGCACTGATCACTGAAGGTGTAGCTCACTCTTTTAGCCTCTTTATATTATGTGTAAAGGATATGAATACATGGAACACTTCATAAAACTGTCGGTAAACACAGTTTGTCTCTGCATCTTTCATGCAACCCAAACTGCCTGCAGGGTTCAAACTTCAATTAAAAATGCCTCCAGTGATTACATTTCAGTCATTTCAGTTTCAACACTTCAAATGACAAAGCATTTTAGTCACTTCAGAACGCTTCAGTTTCCCTCAGAATAGATTTAGTCTTTTCTACTTCAATGTTATCTTTTACTAAATTGACAGGATGTGAATGATAAGATCTTACCGTGTTTGCTAATTTCAGGTTGAACAAAATAAAAGTTATTCTTTCATGTTTGTTTCGTCTATGCTGATCTCCTGATGACAATATTGATAATGTTTGTGTTTTGTGTCCAGATTTCGGTAAAGAGAGCAGCGTCTCAGTGGACAACATGTCAGCTGATCAGGTGGCCAAAGCTCTAGAGACTCTGGTTCAGTCCAAACCTTAAACACCCCCCGATCACTTGCAAGTGCTTCTATCCAGGATCGACTCACCTGCTTGTTCTTTCACTTTGTATGTAAATGTGTTGATGTGAATAAACCTCGATATTATAGATGTCACTCTGTTTCCTGAGTATTTCTTTCTTTATTTTCTTTAGTTTATTAACAAGGTTTGACTGAGTTTTTAAAGGTTTAAAGGTGTTTCACAGAGAATTTATAAGGTTTTGCAGTTTTACAAGAAATTTTAGTGGGTTTAAAGCAGGTGCCACTGTTTTTAATGAGCTGTTTTGATTGAAGGCGGTTTTAAGCAGGTTTGACAGGGTCAAGTTTCACTCACTGATTTAAAGGGGATTCAGTGGGTTTTTAGGGAGTTTTCCAAAGATTTCAATTGTTCTGAAACTGCTCCAATTGAAGATAATATATAGTAACTTTGTTTACTGGCAGTTTGTCCTTTCTCGTTACCTTTTCATCACTTTGATCATTGCGTCTGCTCTAAAACCGACTTCTTACTTTACTAAAGACATTTACCATCATAAAAAAAACTTCACTGTGAGAGGATCATACTTACTCTCCTCCTTTGATTCTAAATGACTCAATATTCTTACTGTAATGGACACTTGACTGCTTCACCCAAACTGTGTGAAGGAGTGATATCACAGGTCTTTCCTTCCTGCAGCTGTCAGACTGTACAACCAGCACTGCTCCAATAGACCACACATTATGTCATCACATCTGTGTCTGTTCCATTCACTGTGCAATATTTCATTTCAGTCAGTTTCAATGTGCCATATTTAGTATTTCATATTTCATAGCATCATAATTCCAGCCCATAGTCTATACACTGGTTATATATTTCATTCACATTTGCAAATTGTAAATAATCACATAAATGTATCAATATCTTTTTTAGCCTTTCTTTAGTTCTTTATTCTTTGGTTCTTTCGCTACTGAGGGGCGAATAAAGGTTTATCTTATGTTAATGGACAAACTGTCATCAGTAAGTGAGTTTGTTTCCTCTTCAGAGGAGCTTTTAGATGTTTTCAGTCACTCATGTTTAAAAATGAAGCTGTCTTATAACTTTCTGTGCAGTTCTTTACATAACAATGTCCTCTGCCTGAGTTTTACATACTTAATTTATAGAACTGTTGACCGGATCAGAAATAAACTGTAGTGCAACAGAAACACCAGCTGGTCCTGGAGAGCCTTCAGCAGTGACTCTACTGCCCTGAAGGGGGCAGCACTGCACTGCAGGACACCTGACAGCTTTTATGCTCCACAAGTTAATGAGGCAACAGGCAGCGAAAGGGTCAGAAACTTTGAGATAGTTTGTGTGCAGTTCTGTATCTGAGTTGTCTTTATATGTAAATGTAGTTATAACATGAATCTTGTTTTTCACACTGAAAGGAAGCAGCGAGATTCACATAAAAACAGTTTTGGATATTGTGAAAGAAGAAAACGGCTCATATGTCAATGAAGCAACAGTCAAACATGTGACTTTCAATACGCACAAGAAAGAAACGAGGAAAATACTCATCATTATTCGTTACGTTTGACTTTTGCTACAGTTTTGTTTCCATTCTGAAGAATATAAAGAAACAGAGTGCTGTCGCCTCTCACCGCGGCCGGCAGGAGGCGCTGTGAGTTTGAACCGCTCCTATGACGTAACCAAACAGGAAGTAACCCAGCATCACAACAGACAGTGAAGATCCGAAGAAGAAACAAGACCCGAATTGACGAGCAGCGCTGGTTAAAAATACAAACACTGAAGTTGAGTTGTTATTTTCTGGTGAGAACAAACTCGAGAAGAAGAAGAAGAGGATCGAAGCTCCGCTGCGATGCCTGAAAGTACGTTTGCATTAATGATTCATTCGCAGACCGTCGACCTGCGTTAGCACCGTGCTAACCGACCAGTTAGCCGAAGAAACACAGATCCGTTCAATGCCGAGCACAGATCACCCAGATACAGCTGTAGCCAATCGTTATCATTAGTAAAGACGATCAGAGGGGATTTATCAAACCGCAGAACCTTCTGTTAAAAGTTCTGATCTGAAGGAGGACAGAAAGAAAGGAGACTTAGATGAAGCAGATCTGAGTCCATGTTGTCCGCATCGCTGTTCCTACGTGTTTTTTAAGCTGAGCACATCTTTGTTAACGTCCGCACTGTTTCACAAACTGAAAGAAAATGTGCAGTCACTAGATTAAATGTAGCATCCCAGGTCTCTCGGTGTACTACAGCTTTGCTGCAGCGCCCCCTGCTGACAGCCACTAACATGTGTTTTCTGTGCAGCTGAGAGTTACTCCAACCCTCTGGCTCCTGAGGGCCACGAGCTGGACGACCACAGAGCTGCTGCTCAGTGAGTATCAATGCAGTGTGTGTGTGTGTGTGTGTGTGTGTGTGTGTGTGTGTGTGTGTTACTCAGTGTAGGAGTGTGTGTTTACCATGGGTGTCTTTTCAGGTCCAAACTGACCAACGATGACTTCAGGAAGCTGCTGATGACTCCGCGGACAGCGCCTTCCTCGGCCCCGCCCTCCAAGTCCAGACACCATGAGTGAGTGATGAAGCTCAGAATCAGCTGCTGTCTGAGCAGTGATGATGACGATTAAAATGAAGGAAGTCACTGGTTCATGTTGTTTCCCCAGAATGCCAAGAGACTACAATGAGGATGAGGACCCTGCAGCGAGGAGGAGGAAGAAGAAGAGGTGAGGGTGCTGATGGGAGAGTATCATGGATGGATGGTACATGTTTGAGCTGTAGCTCAGGAGGTGGAGCCGTGCTCCACCAGCCGGAAGGTTGTCTGTGGTTATGTCAGGTCACATGAGCTGTGAGAAATGTACAGCTATGTGAACAAATCAGGACTCAAGGTTGCATGAGGTCAAAGCTCCATCAGCTGCAGCCTGAAACACAACTGAGAGCATTCTTCTTCCTTGGTATAAATTTTTAGTCCTCCAGCCGTGGCAGAGCGCCCCCCCATGGAGCTTTGTGAAACGCAGCTGAACCAACATTTACTCTGACCGATGGAGATGTTACAGGAAGAGTCTAATAAATATTTACTATCCAGTAAAACTCTTCAGACATTGTACATGGCATTGTGATCTAAAAGTGTTCTGATCAAGTTAGTGTTTATTAATTATTGATTTCTTTTGTTGCAGCTACTATGCTAAGCTACGTCAGCAGGAGATGGAGCGAGAGAGAGAGCTGGCTGAGAAATACAGAGACCGAGCAAGAGAGAGACGTGATGGAGTCAACAAAGATTACGAAGAGACGGAACTGATTAGCACCACCGCTAACTACAGGGCTGTGGGACCCACCGCCGAGGCGTGAGTAATGCTAAAGCTAACTCTGCTTGCAGCACTGGTTGGTTTGGTGTCCTGAGTGTTAATATGCGTATGTCAGCGTATGTTTCAACTTGTGTGTGTGTACACATATATTTGTTGTATGTTATTCAGAGATAAGTCTGCAGCAGAGAAACGTCGTCAGCTGATCCAGGAGTCTAAGTTCTTGGGAGGTGACATGGAACACACTCACTTGGTGAAAGGTCTGGACTTCGCTCTGCTGCAGAAGGTGAGACGGGTTTACCTGTCGACGCAGCAGAAAGAGCATCTGTTAGCGGACTGTTCACACCTTATTCAATGTGGTTAGCCTTAATGCTAACCCTGTAGCCTAAATGAGCTCCTTCTGTTGTGTAGCATTTGATGTGAAAGCCGATGGAAACAAACTCAACTGTAAAATAGATAAAATAAAGAGTTATATTTCTTCTTCTATCAGTGATTCATGATACCAGTGCTTGAAATTGCATTTGAAATGATACGACTCAGACAGTCAGTATAAAAATGTGATTGTTGTTGGTGAATTTCTCCACCCTGCAGACATCACAGTCACAGATCAAGTGGCTTATTTGCAGTGTGTTAACTTGTGTGTGTGTGTGTGTTACAGGTGAGAGCTGAAATCACCAGTAAAGAGAAAGAAGAAGAAGACATGATGGAGAAAGTCCAGAAGGAGGCAAAGTATGAAACCACATTGAAACAGCTCATTGAAATGTTTCAATTGTTTTTTCAGTAGTAACAGTTTTATGCAAATGAAAGGACTGTTTGTTTTTTCACATTATTAAATAAGACCTACAGGATTTGTTGTTTGTCAGAAACGTCTGAGGAAACTTTTTCCATTATTAGTGATGTACTTAATAATTTTTAGATTAAATCATCCCGTTCTAAACAGATATATGAGCCTCATAGTTGGTCAGCTGGTAATAATGAGTCACAGTAGTTTATGTCTAAGTGAGAGTGAGAGCTCGCCTCGCTTCAACAGCTGTCTGTCATTTCCCCTCCATACCTGTTGATCTGCCTCCTGTTACCTGCCCAACACCTGAGTGGCAGAGACAGATGCTCTACTCTGCTGGAGTTTTGTGATCAGACACACATTAGTTACACTGTTGTTTCTGCTTCCATTTCACCATCTTTGACTCAGTTAAATTAACCAGACAATTCATATTTTCTGATTAATATTTATTTGAACAAATCTTCTGTCCTTCTGTCCTTTGACCTCTGTGTCTGTCTGTCTCAGGAAAGACATGGAGCCAGAGGAGAAGATTGAGTTTAAGACTCGTCTTGGTGAGTCAGAACTCATGAACATGTGTAACTCAGCCATCAGTCTTTATCCGTTATTCTCGTGGGAATAATAACTGGTAATGTTTCTTTGCTCTCATTGTCCTGATGTGTCTGAGTCACTGCTAACATTGAACCTTCAGAGATTTTGAGGGTGAAGCTGTGATAGTAAAGGAGTCTGACAGAGGTCTGTTTCTGTTCTGGCACTACCTCCTGCTGATGCATGGTTCCTCCCCCCCAGGGAGGAATATCTACCGTGTGGTGTTCAGGTCAGGCCAGGTGGAGAGAAACGAGCTCTTCCTGCCCGGCAGGATGGCGTACGTGGTCGACCTGGACGACGAGTTCACCGACACCGACATACCGACAACTCTGATCCGCAGCAAAGCCGACTGTCCCAGCATGGAGGTACTGAAGCATCACAGTAAACATCTGCATCACATCTGCATCACATCTGCATCACATCTGCATCACATCTGCATCACAGCACAGTGTGTGTGGCGCCACCTGCACTAGTCTGCCTAGTTCAGCAAACCTTTCCACAGAACAGGACGGCCAAAGTTTGACTGCACTAGCTCATGTTGTTGTGGTCCAGCAGGACTAACTCTGATGAAACAGTCCTTGCAGAGACAAACTGGAATCATTGAGCTTTTAATATCTACTGGAACGTCTCAAAAACTAGAATATCCTGAAAAAGTTCTCGTCACTCATTTGAGAAAGTGAAACTTAGACATTATATAGACTCATTACACAGCGAGGGAAATATTTACAGATAATGAAAACCCCAAAAATTACAACATTACATAAGGTCAATAAAAAAAAATGTTGTTTTAAACAGAAATGTCAGGCTTCTGAAAAGTGTGTTCATTTCTCGCACTCAGCACTTGGCTGGGCTCCTTCTGCATGAATGACTGCATCAGAGCGGTGTGGAGGCCATCGGCCTGTGGCACTGCTCAGGTGTAAGGGAAGCATGGGTGTATGAGTCTGAGCTTTCGTGTTCAGGGAGCCGCTCCAGCTTTAAGTTCCAGCTGTGGCCCTGGACAGGAGAAGCAGGCTCCGTGTGAACGTGTCTGTCATTAGATACTGATGTTGCTTGTGTGTCTCTCAGGCTCAGACGACCCTGACCACTAACGACATCGTGATCTCGAAGCTGACTCAGATCCTGTCTTACCTCAGACAGGGAACCCGGCACAAGAAGATCAAGAAGAAGGACAAAGGTAAAGTTATGTGTCCTCTGTCCCAGCTGGACCCAGTGGGACTCCTTCTGATAAAACAACATGAGGCAGCGACAGCAGAGGACGACAGTGTCACGCTTATCTGGCCGAATGCATTAACTAGACTAGAAGGCAACTTTTCCCTTCCATGTCAGAAAAATAAACACATGAACTCAAGATCACTTCTGCAACACGCTGGACCAAAAGTAAAAAGCCTCAGTATTTGATGTGACTGGGAGACGCACACGGCTCCGTCCCTGCTCCTCTGAACCTTCAGCAGGACATTGAACGAGTTTACACAAACAGCCACGAGTCAGGAGGATGGTCGCACCAGGCTGACTTCCTGTCTCCACTAGGTGGCACAGTCACTTCAGGATGAGACCAGATTGGACCATGTGTCCTCCAGTTCCCAGCACTTCCTGTTTTGTGGTGAAACATTGATTGAAACAGATGCAGAAGAGAGGGAGTCGATGAAGACCTCATGACTCGTGTTTGATCATCGATGAAGAAGCAACTGGTGGAAAACTAATAGTTGTGTTTGTGTTTCAGGTAAACTGGATGAGAAGAGGGCACCTGAGGCTGATCTGAGGTCAGTTCACAGCAACACAACTGGCAGCTGTCACCACTCTCACTCAAATTCTGTCTGACTCCGTGTCTGTGTTTGTCTTTCAGTATCTTTGACGATGTGGGCGACTACATCCTGTCCACCAGCTCGTCCTCTAAACCTGCCAAAGACAAAGACAGACACAGAGAGAGGGACAGGGACAGGGAGAGAGACAGAGACAGGGAGGACGACAGCAAGAGCCGGAGACACAGCTACTTTGAGAAACCACGAGGAGACGAACACCAGGTCAGACAGACTGAAGGACACACGGGTGTGTATGTATTTATTATTGTTGTCTGAAGCTGACTGTCTGTCTCTGTTTGTGTCTGTCTCCAGGTCCTGGAGGTGGATACAGGTAAACCATTCATTTATAAACATATGATCAGAGTAAAGATTTTAATGCTCCAGAAACTCACAGCTCCTCTTTAACGTCAAACTAGTTCACTAACGAGACTCATTAACTGTCTGTCTCTGCCTGTCTGTCTGTCTGTCTGTCCGTTCGTCTCTGCCTGTCTGTCTCTGCCTGCCTGTCTGTCTGTCTGTCTGTCTGTCTCTGCCTGTCTGCCTGTCTGTCTGTCTGTCTGTCTCTCAGGTCCTGGATCAGTCAGAGAACAGATCAAGATGATCAATGAGAAGTTTGCCGGAGCCGCCGGCAGCCAGTGGCCAAACCAGGAACCATATCCTTCTGTAATACATGAGGAGTATTTGTATACAGTGTGCAGTACTGTGTTGTAGTACAGTGTTGCAGTATTGTTCTTTAACCTTGTTGAACTGGTTCTCAGAGGAGGGACGGCAGTAAAGAACAGCTTGGAGATTTCTTTGGAGGATCAAACTCATACGCAGAGTGTTACCCTGCTACGTAAGACACACACACACACACACAGATAAAATACTAATATATGAACATGTCTGACTGAGTCTTTGTGTGTGTGTGTGTGTGTGTGTGTGTGTGTGTGTGTGCGCGCGCGTGCAGGATGGATGACCTGGCTGTGGACAGTGATGAAGAGGTGGACTACAGTAAGATGGACCAGGTAACTACTCCTCCCAGCATGCATCACTGCTCTGCTAACAGTCAGCTCATCCTGAACGTTCAGTTTTAGCTTCTTCTTCTTCTCAGAGTCAAACTGAGTCCGATCTGAAATCACAGATCTGAATCACTTCCTGAGGATTTCAGTGTCTGTCAGGTCCATCCTGTTTTCCACTTTGTTTCTAGGGCTGTCGCACTTAGGGAATTTCCCCTGCCATGAGTCCGCATGGCTCAGTAGCGCAGTATGTGGTATTATTGCCCCCCCCCATAAAAAAAAAAAATCTATTTAGCAAATATGTTAGTTAATTAGGCTCCTAAATTACTAAAGTCACTGCAGTAGTATATAAAGTACAGTAATAGATATACACAATTAAAGCATATTATCGTTTTTATTATTGTTATATAGGCCTAAATATAGTTATAGAAAGACATGACTATTTTTTTAACACTTCTTGTGAGCGGGTCTGCGTTGGAGTCGATGGGGTTCGTCTGGAGATAGCTCGGGGTCGGCAGGAACTCTCTCAGGTGTGGCTGCAGAGGTGGTTGTTGGTGGCCTCAGCAGGTCTCCAAGAGTTCTCTTCTCTTTAGCCGAGGACTGTTGTTGTACAGCAGCTGACGTGCCGTGCTGGCGGTGCTCCACCGTGCACCGCGGCGGTGGCCCACCGTGCACCGCGGCGGCGGCGCTCCACCGTGCACCGCGGCGGCGGCGCTCCACCGTGCACCGCGGCGGGCCTCTTACGACCGCAGTGATTCATTTTTGCGATTATTGCCACAGCCCTATTTGCTTCAGGATCAAAGTGATCTGGTGACAGTTGTCAGTTCATCCATGACACACTGCTAACTGGAGCTAACGGCTAATTCAACAAATACTGGGCTGAGCTTGTAGCTCACAGAATAACTCACTGACTCCACGGGGAGTCTCTGCTTCTATGTGGGGAAATTCTCTCTGTTATACATTTCTATATTCACTGTGTTTATCACCCTGTTCGAATGAACTCCTCCGTTCGATAAAAGAGCTGCTTGTGCTTCAGTGGCTTCACAAACAGAATTCAGTGTGACGAAGCTGAGAATGTTGTGTTTTATATTAATAACAATATTAGTGATGACGATGTCTGTATCAGCAGGCTTTGATGTTTTCACTGAAGCGGCAGTAGGGGGCGCTGTTCCCCTGCAGCTGGCCTCACTGACGTGTTATTGACGAGTGCTGGAGTCACGTTCGTGTGAAGGAGCAGGAAGTGAGTGGTGTGTTTGTGTGTTTCAGGGGAATAAGAAGGGCCCGTTGGGTCGGTGGGACTTCGACACTCAGGAGGAATATTCAGACTACATGAACAACAAGGAGGCGCTGCCCAAGTAGGTGCTCTGTTGGTCCCTCAGCTGTGACTGACAGGTTCTCAGCTCTTCTCTATGTAAACCTGCTGGTGAACGTAGCACACACTGTTTCCATCACATTGTGGCTTTAACGTAGAGAACCTTCATACTTTGAGCTGATGATGCAGAAAAAACATTTTTTATAGGAGCATTTAAATTTTGACGACGACGACACAGCAGCCGCAGACGGCTTCGACTCTGCTCTCAGACTTTAGTCAGTTCAACTGAGATCATTTTCAATCAATACGTTTCCTTTCACTTTGATTTGGTCAAAAGCTGAAGTGAATTCCACGTATCCTTCATTCAGTTTCTCTGCACTGAGGCAGGCAGCACCTGATTGGTCCATTTTGTGCTGAAGAACAAAATGGACCAATCAGGTCACGACAAACATCCTTGTGAAAAGACGCAGACGAAGAAAAGCCGCGTTAAACTGTTGAAGTTTGTCCCTGCAGGGCTGCCTTCCAGTACGGCATCAAGATGTCTGAGGGCAGAAAGACTCGACGCTTCAAGGAGACCAATGAGAAGGCAGAACTGGACCGGCAGTGGAAGAAGATCAGCGCGGTGAGACTCAGAGGAAGCAGAGTGTGAACAGACTGAAGAGACTGGGACGTGAGTTCATGTTCATGTGTGTCTCTGTGTTTCAGATCATTGAGAAGAGGAAGAAGATGGAGGCTGATGGGTGAGTGCTTCTGCTGTTCTCTGCTCAGCCAATCAGAAGAGAGCGGGCAGTAAACAAACAGCCAGTAACCGTGTGTTTGTGTTTCAGGGTGGACGTGAAGAGACCAAAGTACTGAGGACTTCCTGTGCTGCCGTCATGAGGGTGGAGACTGATCTGCTACTGACACAAACACATGATGTTCATTCGTTGATCGGTCAAGTGATTCTCTGTGTTAAGTGAAAATTGTTAACATACAGAGGTCAAAGGTCACCGACGACCTGCTTCAATAACTAGATCAATGTTAGTCTCCTGATGTGTTTTTGATCCGTTCGTGATTTCTGATGTTATTGATTATTTGATGATGTTTTTTCCTGAGAGATTTGAAAGCTAAATTATCAGTAAACATCAAAACAAGTCAACAATGAGAGTTCACTGGCTTTGACAGATGATTGACATCTGTCGCTCACAGGTTGATTTTCTAGAAATAATCATTTTACAAAGATCACATTCAGTCGAACATGTTTTATTTGTTTATCAATGTATTAATTAAGAGGCGTGTTCAATGTAATTAAACTGCAAATCATTAGTACCGAAGAGTTCAGCTGTTTGCGTGTGTGACGGCATCTTTGTACTAATTAGTGTTTGTTGATCTCGTTAAGGAGCTGCTGTTGATGCAGGAGTCGTTAAGCTCGTTAAGAGATCAAACTGTGTGTGTTTTTTGTTGTTGATGATGGAAACATGTTCAACACTTTGACGGACAACCAGACTTATTAACCCTCCAAATTAGCATCAGCAACGCTAACGAGTGTTTATAATTAGCGTGTGAGTGTGTGTGTGTGTGTGTGTGTTGTTGGACAGCCGGACTGATGAATGTTTCTAGAGATGCTAACGAGATGCTAACAAGCGGGTAACAAGGCCTCAGAGCTCCGCCCACCAGCGCCTCCAACAGGAAGTCCGTGTTTCAGTCGGATGAACATCAAAGACAAAGTTTGTTTTGTTTTTGCCTTAATTTGATGTTTTTATTTACAACCCGATTTATTTCATGATTATTAATTTTGTCCTGGATTTTTTTTTTTGAACTTCAAACAAAGTTCTTTTATAGAGTGAAACTTGTCTTTAATTTCGAAAGAGAGTGGAGATGAGATCAGCTGCTGTTTAACCCGTCAAACTCAGTTTCATGACCAAGACAGGACGAAAATCACAATATACAACAGCAAAGGGGACAGAAGCAGTCAAATAGTGAAAAAATAAAAACAGGCTAAAAAGATGACAACTTTAGAAATTCACAATAGACTTGGATTAAATGTGAGATATGAAATACTGAACTGCAAAATATTGCACATCGACTAGAGTGAAGTGAAATCTGAAATATTAAATTCAAAAATCCACAATGATTGAGCTGAATGATGTCATATGTTTAAATGATGAGGGTGGGTGGAGCTGAAGGTGATATCAGCGTGTAGTGGAATAACTGTTTCTGTTTGTGGTGCCTGCTGACTGAGATGAGGGACGAGATTCAACAGATCCTGGAACTCCACAGAGTAAATCTCCATGGCAACCTATACCATAACATATCCCACTGTCCACCTTCTGGCTGTTCGGGGTATCCCGCCTCGACTTATCCTAGTTCTGTGCAACAGGCCCCAGATCTCTTGGAACAAGGTGTGTGTGTCTGTCTGTGTGTGTGTGTGTGTGTGTCTGTCTGTCTGTGTGTGTGTGTGTGTCTGTGTGTGTCTGTCTGTCTGTGTGTGTGTGTGTCTGTGTGTGTGTGCATGTCTGTGTGTGTCTGTCTGTCTGTGTGTGTGTGTCTGTGTGTGTGTGTGCATGTCTGTGTGTCTGTGTGTGTGTGTCTGTGTGTGTGTCTGTGTGTGTGTGTGTGTGAACGTTGGCTTGTGCTGTGAAAGTGCTTTGAGTTGTCGGAGTAAAAATCATTCTGATGTTTATAGAATCAACAAAGAAGGAAAAATGTGTACGTTTCTGTTAAAGATTTATTGATTGATTTTACTGATCAGTTTCTTCTGTTTAAAGCTTAAATCCAATTGTTTTATTTACAGTCAACAAACTTGATATGAAACCAGGTCACGATGCACAAATCAGAGACGTGGACTGAAAACTTCTCTCAATGGATCAATCATTTGTCACGAGGTCGTCAGAGTTTTATTCTTCCTGTAAATATATAAAATTATACAACGAGCACCAAAAGACTTGTTCAGGACTTGAAACACAGGTTCAGGACTTGGACTGGAGACGAAACAGAAATCGATATTATGAAGAGGACGATCACAAACTGTCTTGTTTCTGATTCTTCATAAAGTTCAGGTTCTGAGGCCACGAAGCCAGTTCAACCTGCTCTGATCTAACTGGGCTGACGAACTCCGGCTGCCTCAGCTGGAGTGAATCTGTGCTACGACGATGATGAAGATGTTGGTTTGTTGAGTCCGTGTTAACTTCATCAGAGTCTGTTGTTCAGCAGCACAGACACAGTTTGTGTGTGATGATTCGTGCTCTGTGATTTTCACCAGAAGAAAGCACTGTGATAAAGTCAGGACGTGAAGAGTCTGAAGAATTTACTGTGACTGCAGACACAGTAAATTCATTAGCTCAGTGTTCGTGTGTCTCTTTGTCTGATGGACTTTTTTTATTTGTTATATGATCCAGATGTCAGGACATAGTCTAAATGTAAATAATGTGAATATGTGAAACTAATGAAGATAATTCAGAACCGTCTGCTCCTCCAGCTCCTCAGCTGTAAACAGACCTGTGTGAATGTAAAGCTGCTGTTAACAAGAACTTCATTCTAACAGTCGTCTCAGCTGCAACGAGTCAGGATGAAACATACACATATTCTATCCAGGTGTGTGTTAATCGTCCTTATCATTAACTCTGAGGACAGATGTGTGTCCAACAGTGAGGCTTGACTCCGCCCACTGGCTGCGGAGACGTCTGGACCCAGAACCAGCAGAGACACTGAGATCCACATCTTCCATAGAGACCATCATCGGGCTGAGCTCCGGTCTCTGAACACCGTCGCCCTGCAGACTGAGACTGGTTCCTCCAAATGTCAAATCATTTTTCTCGACCAATTGTAGCGGAGGGGCGGGGCTTACACAGACTAACCTCCAGTTAACCACGAACATAGACTGCTCCGAGCAGTTCACAGACGCAGCGTAAATCACCATGACAACACACCTGGAGTCAAACCTATCACCTTCCTGGTCCGGGTTCATCAGGAGGTTACTCCTGAACTGACCCCGACACGCCGGTTCGCTCGCTTGGTGGTGCAGGCCTCAGGTGTCAGGTAAAGCACCAGCTGAGCTCCAACATGTTCCTCTGCTCCGTTTACATCTGACAAACTGATGATGAGAATAATGAGACACTCGTTTATTGAGCTGTCAAATAAAAACAGGACGAACAGCACTGACTCATCAGCTGGAACTGCACATCTGGCCACGCCCAACCTGTGATGTCACACCGCCCTGCAGGAGACAGTGATGTCACCTCTGAGGTCTCAGACGTCAGTGACGGTTTCCCCCTGTGATCCTTCCAAACCTGGTTAAGATCGCTGAAGCTTCGAACTCGTCGAGGGTCAGAACTTGCTTTTGTTACAGTGAGAAAAAACGGATAGTACTTCTACTACTAAATGAGGTACTACAGCAGGTAGTACCAGTACCACAACTTCTATCAGTAAGTAACTACCAAACACTGAAGAAAGTTTTACAAAAGTAAAGAAAGATTGAATGCAGGTTCAGGTGTGACTCCGCCCCCTACAGGCGGGAACGAGCAACACCTGTTTTCAGCAGGTTTCAGCTCAGATCCAGGAGATCTGTTTCCCAGAGTGTTCAGCCTGATGACATCACATCCACGTGGTCATGTGACTATGACAGTTCGACTCCTTCAGAACAGCAGCAGTGATACTAGCTGTAAACAGAAGGCAGGAGGAGAGGTGGCTGATGGGACTTTGAGTGTTTCGTTCATTTGTGGTTCTTGTTTTTGTTTGTGCTTCATCTGTTGTTCTGCTGTTTCCAGAGGCTCCGTCCTGCTTCAGAGCTTCATCGTCCTCCTCTTCATCACTTCAGGCTCAGAAGAGAAGCGGAGGCTTGATGAACGGTCGGTTCTCTGCAGAAACACAAGGCGTCACTTATTTCTTTCTCCTCCTTCCTGTTCTCACTTAAATCATTCATTCAACACATTCATGTAACAACAGCGACGGCGGCCTTGAAACCAGGTCTAGGTCTTCAGATTTCAGGTCTGGTCGATACAAACCACTGGATAAAGTTCACTCATGTGTAACAGTGAATCACGTCAGTACTCTGCTCTGCATCACTGAGGCCTCCAGGTTTTCAGGGTCCAGCTCAGCCCGGACCTGAGCTGGACCTGAGCTGGACCTGAGCTGGACCTGGACCTGAGCTGGACCTGGACCTGGATCTGGACCTGAGCTGGACCTGGACCTGAGCTGGACCTGGATCTGGACCTGAGCTGGACCTGGACCTGAGCTGGACCTGGACCTGGACCTGGACCTGGACCTGAGCTGGACCTGGACCTGGACCTGGATCTGGACCTGAGCTGGACCTGGACCTGGACCTGGAGCCAGCACACGGCTTCACGTGTGCTTCACAACAAGCGACACATCCAAACATCACTGCTCTGATAAATTTGTCTTATCATCCTGTGGGTGTGCAGGAAACACACACACACACACACACACACACACTGTTTATATGTGTTGGTGTGTGTGTAGCTCTGCTGTGCAGTTTGTGATTGTTTGTCCTCGTTCAATTTCACAGTCAACACACTGAGAAAGAAGGAGCTCATTCTTTAAAGTGTCAGAAGCTCGTCTGAGTTCAGGACACTTCAAGCTTCACTTGTGAATTTCCCCACTGTGGGACGAATAAAGGCTTATCTTATCTTACTTTTATCTGGAACTAAAACTCTTTTCATGACAAATAAATCTGATGGTTTTTCCTCATTCAGTCCATAAAATCTTTTCCGTCTTTAAATGTCGTTTTGTCCGTAATAGAGAAATGTTCGTTTTCCTGCCACAGAAAACAGGAAGTGAGTCTCACAGTTCAAAAATCAAGTTGAAATATTGAAAGAAAAAGTTGTTATTGTTTTATTGAATGACACCAATATTTCAAGTTAAAGCTGTAATTTCATGCGAAAAGAGGAAACGGCCACCGTCACTCTGGAACATTTCCTGCTGCTCCTGAGCGTCGCCCCGCCGGCGTCAGGCCGAGCGACGCATCATCACTGGACACATTGTGCAGAGAGGAGCAGAGGAGTTTACCTTGAGCTGCAGAGTTCTCCCGCTCTTTCTTCTCCAGCTCGTCAGGAAGCACAGCGTCTGAAAAACAGGCCAATCCTTCGTTAGCTGCTGCTCCTCGTTAGCTGCTGCTCCTCGTTAGCTGGCGGGAGGAAGCTGAAGGTGTGATGAGCAGTGCTGGAAAGTACTGCTGCTCATGTCGTGTACTTCAGTGTACTTCAGTGTACTTCTACTTCTCCATCAGCCTCCGAGGAAATCTTCCACCTTTTACTGCTGAAGAACATTTCACTAATAAAACCACTGACGGCCTCAGGACATGTGTGTGAGTGTGAGTGTGTGTGTGTGTGTGTGTGTGTGTGTGGCCTCCAGCCAATCACAGCACTGCACGCTGTACTTCTGTACTTCTACTCTGGGTGAATACTCCTGATGCTCGTCACCTGTGAGGGGGTCGGAGTGTTTGAGGGCTCGCTCCACCTGCTCCCTCCTCCTCGACTCGAAGTCCAGCGCCTCCTGCAGCTTCCTCTTGGCCTTCTTCTCCTTCTTCAGCCTCCTCTGGATCGACGCTGATGGACAACACACGACCACCATCATGTTTTCTTCAAGGATAAAACCAATTTGCTATCTTTACCAAAACATACTCAAACTTTTTTATCTATTTAACTTAACTGTTTGTAAACAAACTGAGACACCTCCGGTCTGCAGTCTCACAGCGTGACCTGTCTCACCTCCGGTCTGCAGTCTCACAGCGTGACCTGTCTCACCTCCGGTCTGCAGTCTCACAGCGTGACCTGTCTCACCTCTGATCTGCAGTCTCACAGTGTGACCTGTCTCACCTCCAGTCTGCAGTCTCACAGCGTGACCTGTCTCACCTCCGGTCTGCAGTCTCACAGCGTGACCTGTCTCACCTCTGATCTGCAGTCTCACAGTGTGACCTGTCTCACCTCTAGTCTGCAGCTCGGAGCTCAGCTGTCTCTGGAGCGTCTGTCGGGCGTCTCTCTCTCGCTCCAGCTCCAGTTTTAACTCTTTCCTCTCCATCTGGTTTTGTTTGTCTTGAGATCGAGCACTCTGCACTGCCACCTTCAGGAGACCCTGAGAACAAACAGTCAAAGATCCTGATCTGAGGATTCACTGTGAGACGTCCTCATAGGACAAGATAGTGGACTGAAGGTCCACCTGGACGCCGGAGTCCACGACCTTCTCTACATGCTGCTTTATCGTCTGTGCGTTATTTCAGGTCACTCTGTCACCTGTATGTTGGTCAGCAGTGTCTCCATGGATGACAGACCCTCAGCCAATAGGAATGGAGCGAAGGCGGGGTTTGTGTGGTTGATTGACAGCGGCTGAGAGGTGAGCGGCAGCTTCTCATAGGTCGGTTTGAGGAGGGGGAGGGGCAGCGGGCTGTCGTCTGCAGACAGAAACAAAGCGAAGGCACGAAGGTGAAATGAAAACACAGGTAGAATTATTTTGTCTTTGGCTTCTACTTCCTGTTTGTATTGTGTCTCTCTGTGTTCTGTCTATGTCTATCTTTGTGAGGACCAGTGTGAGTTGTGGACGTCCACCCGGTCGGGGGGACACGTCATCCTGTCGGCTCACATCTGAACATCCACAGTATTGTGTCCTGATGCTCCTGGATTCACTGAGAGTTTCTGATCTAACTCGGCCGACCCCCAACGCTCACTGAGATCCAAGGTTACCACCTCAAAGTCACCGACCTTTGACCCCTGAGACGTTCTGGTTCCAAGTAAACGAATCAATGTGCAGTGCTGGAACATGTGTGTTTGTTGCGAGCCGGTGTGAGGATCTCCGGTTTGAAATCAGATCACCGGATCACAAGGACGGAGGGGCGTAAATTAGGAACATTGAACCAGAGACATCAGTTTGTGTCATAAATTAAAAATCATGAAACCAAAATGCCTCCGGACACATTTCTATGAAACCATCTGTCGTCAAAGCTGCTCAGTCTCTTACCTTTGTCTTTCACCACCCTTTTCACGTTGTTTTCTCGCTCTGCAATCTGCTCGGCTGTGGAGACGAGACGAGCCGTTATTTCAACAAGTTCTGACCTGGAAAATACCAAATGTCTCCTGGCGTGTGTGTGTGTGTTTGTGTTTGCGCTGACCCAGCTCTGGCGTGTCTGCTGGAGGAGGTGATGATGAGGATGATGAAGATGCTCTGGAAGGTGATTGGCTCGTTGGTTCCAGGGGGTGGAGCTCATCATCACTGGGGGAGGGACAGGGGGAGGGGCTTACTGGAATAGATTCCTAAGCATAGGACAATCTCACTGTTAGCATTAGCACTGTTAGCATCAGCACTTGTGTTACAGTGTCAGAATAAGCAATCACAGATTTAGCAATTAGCAATGTTCACTTAGCATTAGAGCAAATAATACTGCCATTGTTTTAAATATTAAACCTACTTGCATTAGCTTTAAATAACTCTTTGAGCATTCACAATGCTAGCAATAGTGCTTGTAACATTGGTGCTGATTATTGGCACCGTTAACCTTAGCAGTGTTCATAAGCACTGTTAGCATGAGTGAATTAGTGAATTTCCCCACTGTGGGACGAATAAAGGTCCATCTTATCTTAGCATCCTCAATGTTAGCTTGCAGTCACCTTGCTCTCTTCTCTCTGAACCTGTGACACTGCGGCCATGTTTGCCAAACTGCTCAGCTGAGTCATCTGGTTCATCGCCATGGCAACGCTGGCAGGGGGCAGGCCCACAGGAAGGAGGGGGTGTGGCATTACCATAAAAGGAAGATCTGACAGACCTGAGGAATCACAGAGGCAGGACGATGTAAAATACTGAGGTACTACGATGCTAAGCTAACAGTACAGAAAAAGTCGCAGTCAGATCACCAATCAGAGAAGAGCAGCGACTCACGGTTGGCGAGTAGCGTGCTGTGTTGCTGCAGAGTGTTGAGGTGGAGAGACGCTGAACCAGGAGGAGGCGCTACCACCGAGGAGGGAGGAGAAGAGAGGAGGCGCTGCTCTTTCTCCCAGGATCCTTCACTGCCTCCTACATGAGGAACACAAATACATTTGCTACTCAGGTTCAGGTGAGATTAATGATGATGTCATGGCTTACCTGTGTCATCGTTCTCTGACTCGGCTCCGTTGTTATGTCTCTGCTGATCACTGTTGCCATGGAAACCCATCGTCATCCTCATCTTTTGCAGCTTCAGAGCTTCGGCCATCGCCGCTGCCGTCAGACCTGCAGGGAAGAGACAGTCCAGCTCAGGTGAGACAGTCCAGTCCAGGTGAGACGTTGACACAGCTCCTGGAACCAGAGCTCAGCTCTAACTGAGCTCTGGTTTGATTGTCTTTGTAAAAAGTTGATGTTACTCAACATGTTTAATGTTGTATTTTGTGTCGAATGCTGAGTCTAAAATTTTCATCGAGAATCTTTAAAAATGGGACAAAATGTCAGCTCTGTCACTTTGTTCTGTTGTTTGTGTTAAATACATTCAGTTGACGTTCCAACCACAATTATCTTGTTGATGCGCATGAGTCGAAAGTAAATGCGCCCCCTGCAGGCTGCAGAGTTCATTACAGCCTCCAAACAGTCGTACAGTTCAAAGTGTAAGGTTTGTCCTGGAGTTGGCGCTAGAGCACAGTTCATGGAATTAATAGAATCTGATGAGTTCATCCTCTGGAGAGCAAGAAATATAATCTGACAGCGAACTCTCATTCTGATAAATATTTCATTTTTGTGCCTCACATGTTTTCATCTGTGGAGATGAAGGTAAATGTTCCAAATGTTTTTCAGAAGTTTTGATTGATCAATAATTAATAACACTGGCAGCCTGAAAGTCTCCAGTGACTGTGGCTGTCTCTCGACCACCTCTCTCTCCCTGCAGCCACTTGGCCCAATTAATCGCCTCCTCTAATGAATTCAATTAGTATTAACGAGGGACTCCTCTGACGAACGGACAGCGACCCCCCCCACCCTCCGGCTGGTTGAAACCCTCCTGATGAGCGAAAACACAGAAAGACAAAGAAAGTTTTTTATCCTTTTGTTCTCAGTGTTTCCCTGCAGGAGATTCTGTTTTTATTCTTTTAATATTTCAGCTTCTGAAACTGGAACATTTAATGTCAAGAGACTTTGAAACTGGCTTCACATCAGCGGGATTTTTCATCTGTGTGTCCAGTTCTGACAAATCAGGAAGCTTCCAACAACTGCAACTGAAACTTCTTCATCACTGTGTCTGTAACTGACAGTATGTGGTGATAACATTATACAGTCTGTGATTTACAGTGTGATATCAGGGAAACAACGCAACACGTTAACATGTCTAATATCAGTTAACTGAGATTCTGCTGGAAACATACAGAAATCATGGTTTTACATTTTGATACCAAACCAGTTCACAAACGACTTCCACTGAAATGAAATCACAGATTGTATTTTAAAATGTTGCCAAAAGAGTAAAAATACTTTGATGGACGAGTCAATAAATGTCTGATGAGAATTACACGTTTGTTGCTTTTTTCTATTGTATTTTTTTTTTTTACTTTCTTTCGTGCCAAATTGTTTCTGTTATGATTTACAGACCAAAATGAAAAAACAAATTTCGAATTTCAGCTTAACAACAAGGTCTCCGTCCCAAATAATTAGCATTATGCTAACATCATTCAAAGACTCACAGAGCTGACAGCTGTTAAAGAAGATTAGTCATGTTTCTTATAGACAACATAAACCTCACCAACAACAGCCTGGTCCCTGTCTGTGGCACTCAAAGCCCACTGGTGGATTTAAAGTCTCAGCACTGTATATGAGACACCTACAAATGTGTGGTCACTATTATTTCTGTGGGAAAGGTCAGATTTAATGTAGTTCTAAAATGTCCTGGAGTTTGTGTAAATGAGCTGTTGTTGCTCAGTGACGCCACCAGGGGGCGTGTCCTCAGACTGAGCGCTGGTTGTGGTGGTCGGTGCCGGTCGGACAGAGCGCGGCTCGCCGAGTGGACCCGTCTCCTGTCTCTGCTCCCTGGATTCAAACAGGTGAGTGTCTCTGTCAGGGAACGAGCCTGTGACTCTGTCTGCTGGTGTGTTAAGGAGTTTGATTTCGGGAGAGTAAGTTTGGCCTGTTATCAAACTTAGAAATATCTAGCTAGTTTTGCTAGCACAGGTGTAGCGCATTTCAAAGATGGCGGCCGATGCTTTTTCTTTACTTTACTTTACTTATTTCTGTACTGCAGCCTAATTATTGAATGAGTAAATTGTTTGTGTTTATGCTTTAACATGTTGCCATGTGTGTATTTGTCCTGCTTGTTCTGGTAGATGCACAGAGCTAATGATGTAAATAAGTATGGATGAGTATATTGATATTATGGATCATGTTCAGTGACCAAGTGTTCACTGTGCTTTATGTTCTGTTGGTTATTTAGTGAAGGAAAGTGTTCATATCAGCAGCTAAAAAATAAGCAGGCTAATAGATCAATGCCAGTGATATACAGCTGGTAAAGCTAAGCTAGTTAGCAGTAGCAATAGTAGTCAATGAATGTGACTACTGTGATACAGAGGCTGAGATCTAGAACAAGCTGAGATCTAGAACATAGGAGATAGCAGTTAGTTGGTAAGTGTTTTTGAAACTTTGGTTTTGAGTTTGCTTAGGACTTGCTGTCAGGTAGTTGTCAGACTTTGTTGGTACAGAGCACTTGCTGGTTTCACTCTCTGAGTCTCAATAGGTGGGTCATTCCCACCTATTGTTACCTGGCTGAAAATCTGAAAGGGGCGGGTTCAGCCTGCGAGTGTACCTGCACGAGTCCACCGAGCAAGGACACAGACTGCCCAGTCTTTTCCTACTCTTTATATACGTAGCCTGCCTCACACACCATGTGCTACAATACCATCCCTGTTGTCCAAGGGCTTCGAAAAAAATGCAGATGCTACAGAAAATGCAACCCTGCAAACCTGCGCTACCTCACAAAAGCCTCTGATTCTGGTGCCTCTTTCAACTTTGGTTTATGGAATTGCCAGTCGGCTGTAAACAAAACAGAATTAATCCAAACACTGGTTAATTCTTCAGATATTCAGGTCCTAGCCCTGACTGAAACCTGGATCCGTCCAGAAAACACTGCCACACCAGCTGCACTCTCTGCTGACTCCATTTTCTCCCACACACCCCGTACTGTTGGACGGGGAGGTGGTACAGGTGTCCTACTGTACAAAAAATGGAAGTTCACTAAGCTCTCTCTGCCCAACAACTACTCATCATTTGAGTACCATGCAATCACTGTTACTGCACCAATTAATCTAAATGTCGTTGTCATATACCGCCCTCCAGGGTGTCAACTGAGTGACTTTGTAGTTGAACTGGACATGTTACTCTCTGCCATTCAGGACTATGACACACCGCTTGTCATTATGGGAGATATGAACATTCACATAGACAAAGCCCAAGCAACTGACTTTCTGTCACTTATGGCATCATTTGACCTCAAGCAGGTCTCCACTCCTCCCACACACAAAGCAGGAAACATGCTTGACTTAATCTTCTGCCGCAACTGCTCCACAACAAATCTGAGTGTTACTCCACTTCACCTGTCAGACCACTACTTTATTTTAACATCCAAACCTGCTCGTGACTCCCCCCCTAGTCCATGGCTAACCGAAGTCACCAGAAAGCAAAGGGCAGGGCTCAGAGCGGCTGAGAGAAAATGGCGTAAATCCAGAGAGCCCACTGACCTCAGTGACTATCAAAGACTTCTAACATCATTTTCCTCCAGCTTAAAAACTGCCAAGACCATGTACTATCAGAGCAAGATCAGTGGCACTTCAGATACTCGGAAAATATTCTCTGCTTTTAACTCACTCCTCCACCCGCCTCCTCCTCCACCCTCTGCTCTGCTCACTGCAGACATGTTTGCCTCATTTTTCACAGACAAAGTCTCTGCAATCAGTAACCAGTTCTGTGAGCCTGACCAACTCACTGTGCACCCACCAACTAATGGGGTCACACTCTCCTCATTCTCCCCTCTGACTGAGGTGGAAGTCGCCAAACTGTTGCTGGACTCTCGTCCCACTACCTGTCCACTGGACCCGATACCATCCAGCCTCTTACAAACCATCTCCCCATCACTTAACCCTGCAGTAACATACATCATCAACTCCTCACTTGCTACGGGTGTGTTCCCCGCTGCATTTAAGCAAGCTCGAGTCACTCCACTACTCAAAAAATCTACACTCGACCCAGCCCAGGTCGAAAACTACAGACCAGTTTCACTCCTGCCCTTCCTGTCTAAGGTACTTGAGCGAACTGTCTTTAAACAAGTCTGCTTTCCTCTCTGACAACAAACTGTATGACCCAAATCAGTCTGGTTTCAAACAGGGTCACTCTACCGAGACCACACTCCTATCTGTAACAGAATCACTGCGTTCTGCGAGAGCTGCTGGACAGTCTTCAGCTCTCCTGCTGTTAGATCTGTCAGCTGCCTTTGACACGGTTAACCACCAAATCCTCCTCTCCACACTCACTGAGCTTGGCATCTCAGGATCTGCCCTCTGCTGGTTCGTGTCCTACCTCTCAGGGAGATATTTCAGAGTGTCAGAGGGGGGAAGTGTCTGAACCACACAGCCTATCTACAGGGGTTCCTCAAGGGTCAGTGCTTGGTCCCCTCCTCTTCTCAATATACACAACCTCACTCGGTGCAATAATCCACTCCCATGGTTTCTCATACCATTGCTATGCTGATGATACCCAGCTTTTCCTGTCGTTCCCCCCAGACGACCACACGGTCTCTGCCCGGATCTCATCATGCCTTGCAGATATCTCAGCATGGATGAAAAAACGCCACCTTCAACTCAACCTCTCTAAGACTGAGCTCCTTGTCATCCCAGCCAGTCCCTCTATACAACAAGAAATCAACATCCAGCTTGAATCAGCCCAACTCAAACCCACAAAGTCTGCCAGAAACTTGGGTGTCATGATTGATGACCAACAAACTTTCAAGGCTCATGTGGCCACTGTTGCTCGATCATGTCGATTCGCTCTGTACAACATCAGGAAGATTAGACCCTTCCTGTCTGAACATGCAGCACAACTCCTGGTACAGGCTGCAGTAATATCATGCATCGATTATTGCAACTCCTTACTGGCAGGCCTCCCCACATGCACGGTCAAACCTCTGCAGATGATCCAGAATGCAGCAGCACGTCTGGTTTTCAACCAGCCAAAAACAGCACATGTCACTGTTCAGATCACTCCACTGGCTCCAGCTGCTGCTGCATCAAATTCAAAGCTCTTACACTTGCCTACAAAACCACAACAAAAATGGCTCCCTCCTACCTGAACACCCTGATTCAGGTCTACACTCCGTCTCGCTCACTACGCTCGACCAATGAAAGGCGCCTGATACAACCACCTCAAAAGGGCCCAAGGTCAATAGCTAGACTCTTCTCCTCTGTGGTTCCTCGGTGGTGGAACGAGTTACCAAACTCTGTTCGATCTGCAGAGTCACTCTCAGTCTTTAAGAAAAGACTAAAGACCCAGCTCTTCACTGAACACCTTGGCACTTGATAAACTCCTATAAAATGAACACACACACACACACACACACACACACACAAACACCAAAAAAAAAAAAAGTCTAATTGTATGTTGTCATGTTTGTCCTCACCGCCTGTAGGCAGGCCCTATCTAACTTGAACCTTGACTTTTTTGGCACTTATCCAGGTTGTTTTCTCCTGACTAGATCCTTGCTTGTGTTGTATTTGCTCTCAGATGTACGTCGCTTTGGACAAAAGCGTCTGCTAAATGAAATTGTAGAATTGTAGGCTGCTGTGGACAGGATGGTGATTTATTGCAACGAAAAGAGACAAAGGAAAAAATACTGTTGAATAAAGACTGAGCAGAGACAGACAGACAGACAGAGTAGTGAAGTACTCTGAGAGTAATCAAGTACTCTGAGAGTAATGAAGTACTCTGTCTGTCTGTCCGAGTGGACACGACGGACGTCTCCTGTCTCTGCTCTTTGTGGTGAAACAGGACATGTCCTCTGGGTCCTGGGACCTCAGGTGAGACCTGTGACATAAATTAACAATTTCTTTTATAAAAAAGGTTCATTAGTTTCCTCAAACAGCTGCTCACTGGAGTTTCTATCAGACAATCAGGAGGAAACAGTTCATGTGTTGGGGACTATTTTCAGTGGCGGATGAATCTATGTTTGGTCTCTGATTTGGGATTGAGTCCAGATAAAGGACAGTTTGTGAGTTGATAGTGATGAAGGAACAAGAGTGAGGCTCAGTGACGAGGTTTAATGAAGCTCTACCAACATATGAAAAAATGTCAGACTATATATATATATATATATATATATATATATGT